>CP139504.1:110934218-111456718 GCA_021014915.2 Artemisia tridentata subsp. tridentata
GTAGCTAGTATTATATATAATATTATCTTGTTTTTATGTGTTTAAATCCAATAATATCGTTTCCTCAAAAGTGGTGAAACGAAACGTTAATTTAAATCGTTTAAAACTCGTTATATATAAATATAACGTAACGTTATTAAATATGTGACTAAAACGTAAAAATGTACGTGGTAGTACGGAAAAGAGTAAAATACAAAATAGAGTTAGCGTTGCACAGTTAGTCCTTAGTTATGCATATATTACATTTTTAGTCCAAAAACTTCCAAAATGACATTCTGAGCTTATAGTTAAATATATTAACAGTTTCTACCCTAAAGGTACTGTTTTGACAGTTTTAATCATAGTTTTTCATAGTTGACAGTTTTAGTCCCTCTAGTTGAAACTATTTGCAAATTTAGTCCAAAATTACAAAAAAAAGATGGGGAAAATTTATCCGAAAGTTTCAGTAGCTTAATAAAGCTTATTCAAGTTAAAATCAACTGCTTATTATAGATAAGTGCTTATTTTTAGTTTAATGGGCTTAGCGAGCTAATATTAAAGGCCCAATAACGTTTGGTGATCTGGGGGTTTTAGGACAAGTTGGGCTTAGTCTTTGGGCTCATTTTAAAGTGATAAAATCATATCAAAAGGGCTTATATGTCCAGCTTATACGATTTTCTTATTATTAGCTTAATGGGCTATTAAGCCCAAGTCGACAAAATATAAAGGTTTTAAGCAGTTTCATGAGACGTGAGCTTTGGCCATTTTTAAGAGCTTTTAAGGGCTTAAATTAGGAAACTCCAAACATGAAATTACTAGTTTGGTATATGTAGAATTGAGTCAAGCAATAATATTAACAAGTTATTAGTTCGAATTCGTTTTTACATGTCCATTTCTAAGTCGTCTTGAAGCGTTTAAATACTAAAAAGACTTGGTAAATTTTGAGTCTAAGTTATATACGCATGACAAAGCTTTAAAATGGCGTTCGAATATGCATGAAAACAAGTAAATATATGTGGTGTGAGTGTGAAATCTTGGTTCCTAGCCTTCTATGAGAGGAGGCAACCAAGTTTCATGCCTAAAAAGAATAATACGATGCGTAAAACTTAAAAGAAACATATATACGTTCGAAATAATAATTAGACAATGCATGGTGCTATAAAACTCAACGAAATGAACTAGAGAGGAGTTGTGAATACTTACAACACCTTATAGGTGGAGAGTTTACGTGTAGAATGGACTAGAACAAATGAAATCTTCAAAACTCGCTAGAACTTAAAACTAAGCGATCGAATGGAACTTGTAACTTGGAAATGGCTCGAAATGATTTTGAAGATGATTTCTGGTCTTCTCAGTAGCTCGAATATGAGTGGAAAGCTTGGGAAAGATGTATGAAATATGTGAAGGTGTGAATGGACTTTAGTAGTAAATGAAATAGGTGTATATATATACACGTATAAATGAATTTGTTTGGTTTTTGAGACCCAAGTTGTATGTACAGTAAAGGTGGCAGAGAATGTGGACTCTAAGAATGATTTACTGACAATCAAAGATTTTAGAAAGGTTTGTGTGTGCAAGATTTGGTTTGGTCACAAAATGTATGTCGACATACTAGTTTAAGGGTCCAAAATATAAACCAACGTGTGATATTGGCTTAGGAGGTGAGAAATACACTTAGTAACTCACAAATGATCTAAGAAAAATAATAGGACTAGGTTATTATACGTTTGGGTCGAATTGAACATTTTGGTGAAAATATATTGATTTCGAATGGGTGTGTAAAGGTGGTTCACTTTGGCCTTCGTTCACGCATCAAATATTGGAATTAAGAGTTGGGATTCGACATACTCATTCTTTGGTGGGAGGAGATTCGAATGGTACAAAACATCGAATATGGTGTGTTTCGAATTCGAGAGAAAACAAGGTAAACCTTGGGTGAGTTGGGTCGAATGAAAAATGAAATATTTAAGGTTAATTGGGTTGGGTTGGGCCTGGATGAACAGTAACAGATTAGAAAATAAGTTGGGCTGTGATTTTTAATAAGGATCCATTTAGTTAAAATTTGAGTGAGTTTATTTCGTCGTGGTCCGCGTGTGAGCTCGTTCCAATATTTGGTAATTCACGTATCAACGTGTTTTGAGTTATTATAATGTAGTCACGTAATTAAATGAGTAAACTTCTCATTAATAGGTGTAAATAATAAATAATGCGCATTTCTGATAATTAATCATAATTAATAAAAGGGAAAAATTACCATTTGTCACACACTGGTAGTCTACGTTACATGTTACAAAACTACTTGGATGCCATGACAATGTGCAAGTTTGATGGATACCCCGATTTGTTTATTACGTTTACATGTAATCCAAAATGGCATGAAATTACAAGGTTTCTTCGAAAAAGAGGTCTAAAATGTGAAGATCGACCAGACGTTACAACGAGGGTGTTTAAAATGAAGCTTGATCAATTGTTAAAGGATATAAAAGAGAAAAAAAAAATTGGATGTGTTCGAGCAGGTAAATTACAATCTATATATAATATACATGATCTATTTAATACTGTCCATATTATCATTGGTCTTTATGTTATTAAAATATATATATGTTTTCTATTCTTAAACAGAAGTATATACGATAGAGTTTCAGAAGCACGGTTTGCCTCATTGTCATTTATGTGTTTGGTTGGAATCTGCTGATAAGTTGAGGTTACTGGCTGACATAGACAGGTGTATATCGGCTGAAATACCAGATAAAGATGCAGACCCCGAGCTACACCAATTGGTCAAAGAATTTATGATGCACAGCCCGTGTGGTCCCGAACATAGGAGTTGCCCGTGTATGGTTGAGAATAAGTGTTCTAAGAATTTCCCAAAGAAATTCAATGAGTCCACTTTCATTGATGAAAGTGGATATGCCATATACAAAAGGAGCGATAATGGCAGAACTGTTACAAAACAAGGAGCTGAACTTGATGGTGGCTTTGTTGTCCCGTACAACCCTACGTTATTGAAGAGGTACTAAAACAAAACACTATTGTTTTTTATCGTTTATATTGTAATTCTTTTATGTATACTTATTTTAAGTTTTATCTTATGTGGTCTATAAGGTACCGAGATCACATCAACGTAGAATGGTGCAATCAATTTAGATCAATCAAATACCTTTTTAAGTACATTAACAAGGGTCCAGATAGAGTTACTGCGACTGTAGAAGATGAAGAAAAAGGTGAGATTAAGGATTACTACGACTGTCGGTACTTATCTTTATGTGAGGCTACATGGAGAATTTTTAAGTTTGATATACATCATAGGTCCCCCGCTGTTGAACGCTTACTTTTTCACCTCCCGGACCAGCAATCTGTCGTTTTTGATCCAAGTGAAAGCATTGACTTTCAACTTGAGAAGGTTTCAGCAAACACTTCTAAGTTCTTAGCTTGGATGGATTTAAATAAAACTGATGTCAACGCGAGAGAATGGTTGTATGTGGAGATCCCAAAGTTCTACGTTTGGAATAAAACCGTCAAAATTTGGACTCCAAGAAAGCAAGGTAAAATATAATCTGCAAACAAACATATTATTCAATGTCTCTTGATAATACACTTTTATTTATTTTACACACTCAATTTCTAACAGACATATGTTTTAATTAAATAGGTAAATGCATTGGACGGATTCATCACGTTCCTCCTTCTTGGGGCGAGCTTTTTATTTACGAAGGCTATTAAACCATGTCAGAGGTGCTCGAGAGTGGGAAGACTTTAGGGAGTTTGATGATGTAGTATATCCTAAATGTGAAGATGCATGTTATGCCCATGGATTGTTGGATGAGGACAAGGAGTACATCGACGAACTTATTGAAGCAAGTGAATGGGGAATGGGAGATTACTTACGAGGTTATTTTGTAAGTTTAATATTAACCAACAGTATGTCGCGGCCTGAGATTTTATGGGAGAATACATGGCCTCTTTTAGCTAATGATGTGTTACAATTTGAAAGGAAAAAACTAAATCATCGGTATTTAATCATTTGTATTCTTCATAATAACATTTATCTAAACGTATTTTTTTTAATTCGTTTAAATTAAATAGCAAATTGTTTTCTGATTTCAGATCTTCAACTAACTGATACACATCGATACAATATATGTTTAACATACATTGAGGAAAAGCTACGTAGTTGCGGAAAGAGTCTTAAAAATATAGTCAACATGCCTTACCCGAATGATGAGTTTACGATGGAAGGATACATCCGTTTGATTTATGATGAATTGGATTATAAAATACCGGAACTCATTATCCGACATGAAACCCTTTACAACAGTTTAACCAACGAGCAGAAAGGAATTTATGAAACTATTATTGATGAATGCAACAATAATAGTGGAGGAATGTTTTTTGTATATGGTTACGGAGGCACTAGTAAGACATTTTTGTACAAGACGTCGACTGCGGCTTTAAGGTCTAAAGCTCATATTGTTTTAAATGTTGCATCGAGTGGTATTGCTTCCCTTTTGCTTGACGGTGGAAGAACAACCCATTCTCGGTTTGCTATACCTATCAATATTGTTGAGGATTCTATGTGTACGATTCCTGCTGACGGCGAACTTGCTGATTTGATAAGGGAGACAAAGTTAATAATATGGGATGAAGCTCCAATGATTAATAAACTTGCTTATGAAACTTTTGGCAGAACATTAAGAGACATATCTTCAGGTACTTACACCGCTGATTCGGATAAGGTTTTTGGTGGTAAAGTTGTTGTTTTTGGTGGAGATTTTCGCCAAATACTACCTGTCATTCCAAACGGTAGTAGGCAAGACGTTGTACACGCTTCACTATTTATGGAAGCATTGCACAGTTCTAAAGCTTACACAAAACATGAGGCTTCGTGTTGGGTGCAATCCAAATGATGCAGCAGAAATAAATGAGTTCGCTGAATGGATTTTGAATATAGGCAAGGGGAAAATAAGTGGTAAAAATGACGGTCATGCGGAGGTAGAATTCCCTGAAGAAATGCTAATTCCTGATTCTGATGATCATGTGGACGCTATTATCAAAGAAACTTACGACAATTGGGAGCAAAATTTGTGGGATCCGATATATTTTCAAGATCGAGCTATTCTTGCACCCACACACGAAGAGGTGGACAAAGTCAATGACCGAATGATGTCCCAATTGCCTGGTAGGGAGAAGGTTTGTTATAGTTCTGATTCTGTGTCCGATGTAGATGTAGATTTCAACTATGACGAGTCGATGTATACCACAGAATTCTTAAACACAATAAGAATGTTCACAATAATGTGTTTGCGCAACATAGAACAAAGAGGTGGTCTTTGTAATGGTACAAGGTTACAAATAGTTAGAATGGGGGTAAATAACATCGAGGCAAAAATCATATCAGGTGTTAAATTAGGGACGGTTGTCGCTATTCCTCGCATGAATATTAGCCCATCCGATAAGAAGATGCCTTTTCAGCTTAACAGGAGACAATTCCCGATATCTATTTGTTTTGCCATGACAATTAACAAAAGTCAAGGCCAAACATTATCTTAGGTGGGTCTTTACTTGGAACGACCCGTTTTTTCACAAGGACAACTATATGTAGCCGTATTAAGGGTAAAGAACAAGAAGGGACTTAAAGTTTTGTGTTGTGACATCGATGGCAACCATTGCAATCACACAACTAACGTCGTGTACAAAGAAGTCCTTCATCGACTTTGATTTTTCTATTTTTTAGATTTTAGATTTTTTATCTTTTAAACAATACATTCAAGGTTATTTATTTTACATTATTTTATCTTTCAGCATTATACATTTTAGCGTATTTAATTTTTACATCATGTTTATAGTAAATTTTTATGTTTAACAATAAAATTTTAAGTTAGCCGGCCAATGGCCGGGCCTTAGGCTAGTTTGTTATCTGGCATGTTAAGTTAGGGGAAACACTCAAGCGCTTGAGTGGATCCGTTGTTGACAACAAATTGACTCTTGACATTGTAACGTTGAAAGACAAGATCCGCTAACATGTTTAACTTTTGTTCTGATGTCGTGTTTACGATGACCTACATTAGTGAAGATGGCGATGTGGTTACTCTTGCTACTGATAATGATCTCCTTGATGTGGTCCATCAATCTCTCAATCCATTGAGGAAAGTCTTCAAGTTGAACGTTGGGGTTTTGCTATCACAATCGTGTCATGGGCCTTACCCTCTTCCAATGGTTGCTCAACCTATGGAAAGTAGGACGATGCCTAACTTGAATCATCTATGCTCTTTTATAAAGGGCTTAGGACATTCTAAATATAGTATTCTTAAAATTTTTAAGACAAAAAATATTTCTATAAAAAAGAAGTTACTTTTCCTAAGCATAAAAACTCAGCATACACATTATTAATGTCTTAAATTCTCATACTTGTAACATCCTTTAATATTGATGCATCTCATTTAAACCATATGAAGACTTGTAACAAGCTATTAAAAATTTGTAACAACTCATTAAAATCGAGCCTTGCCCCAACCTTAAGTATACATATTGCACATAAGCCTATCACACACCAAACACATAAAAAACACACACAAACCCACTGACAGGTTCTGTCTTGGCTCACTTACTTTCGCCACAAAAATTGTTACCGGGTACCTGCCGCCGCATTGCGTGGGAACCTTTCTAGTCAATACGCATTGCGCGTGTACCCTTCTAGTCAATAGTAAAGGGGCCATCCATAAGGCTGGTAGTATTAGCTTTTTACTAATTATAGCATAACTGTTATGAATAACATGTTATTATAAGTCTAACCTATATGAACCAGGACCTTAACATTGTGTATTTAGTTGATGTTATAATTGTGCAACATGCCATTTTCGCCAGTATAACGGGTTTCTCCTAGACGGTATCAAAAAGATCTTTAAGGGCCACCTTGGTGTCTGTTAATTAGTTCATTAGTGTGTCGTTCTCTTAGTCGGTCAATTTGTTTAAAATCCATCTGAAAATATTTTGTGTTTTCAACTCTTTGATATTTTTACTTTACATCGATCATATAATCGATTCAAAACAGAAAAGAGATCGACAAAAGGTTTTAAAGTTTGTGAAATATAAAGCTGAGCACATTACAAGTCGATAACATAAAACATCTCGATAGCAAAAACTAAGAACAATTGTCCAATTTTTGTGTTAGCAGCTTTTTTCATATGTCAGAAACACACAAGATACAACAGGGTATTACATTTAACCGATTCATCGATGCAAATATTACTAATCAATTAGTAAAAAAAATGTATTAACCATAAGGAAGTTGAGAGATAGAGAGAGTCGAATTCTTATCGGTTAAAAGTCAGAGTTAGGTTACCCACAAACAAAAGGGTGTTTTGGGATTGTTTATTTGATGGGTGTTTGGATTACTTCTTTCAATGTGCATGGGTGTTTGGATTTTGCATTGTTTATAAGTGTTTATAGATTTTTGTGTCTTTTTATTTAAAGACGTCTTTTTTGTTGTTGTTGTTGAAGTTTTTGCATTGCTAAGTGCATATTTGCTTGTATTTCTATGATTAAGTATAGAGATTTTGTTATACTGTTTAAAACAAATAAAGTGGCAAATAATTTCAAACATTGCATTTAACCTTCTCAAAATAGGCTATCCCAATTCTCAAACACCACTTGAAGAAAAAACGCCATATCATGAAGTCCTCCACTAAACTCAAGCCCTCCAGGCTCTCTTCTTATTTCAGCCACTAATTTTCACCAAGTTAATTAGTTGTAAAACCCCACGATATAATTCCTCTGCAGTCGAGATTTGATCTAGTACAGTAGTATTACTATCTATCAAGCAGTGCCAATAGTCCGACCCGTCACTGACTCGAGGTGGGAAGTGAGCTCCTCTTGTATTTGTAGATGGTCTTCTCCAAGCCCATTTACACGATTGAGAGACCCGCTGCTGAATAAAACGAGATGTAACCAGGGGCGGTGCTGAGAACGTCAAAAAAAAAAAAAAATTAGGCCCGGCACGAAAAGAAAAAAAAAAAAATGCCCCTATATTATAATATCCATAAACCATAATCAAGTACGAAAAGTCAAAAATACGAACAAAAATCATTCTTGCAACAAAAGTATTACTTCTAAAAATGATCAATATATTAAGCATTCGGACTCTAATTTTTTAGTTTTCAAAGTTTTCATGTATGATAAAAATATTTTGCAACTGTTATTGAACAAAATACCATAAAGCTTGACTTTTTATGAAAATATTGCTTATTTGTAACCTTTTGTGTGACTTCTGACATGGTTTTGACCTGTTAAAAACGGAATATGACTTCATTAAACTATGAAATAAAGCTACGAACTCCCCTAAACCTTTTTGAACTTTCTTCACAACCCTTTTGAACCTTTTAATATGAACCTCTCTCTTTATCCCTTTCCTCCATCATCTCCATCATCCCAAATTATCAAGCCCTTTCTAAGGTAAATCAAACTTTAAACTACGATAACTAAAGCTTACAAAATCAACCAAAAGGAAAATGAAAGAAAAACTTGTAATCTTTTATGCCCCCTAAAAAGTTGATTCTCTGGCCGTTGACAATCGCCCTAGTCGAAAACAACGAATAATCATTTCCAGGTTTGCTTTGGTGAGAATCACTAATGGTGGAAGAAGAGCGGTATGATCGTGAAGTAGTGCCCTTTAGTGGGTTGGGCCCGGCTCGACTGCTGATGCTGCGCCGGCCCAAAACCGCCCATGGATGTAACTAAGGAACAAATTAAATTACACTCTGTTCCCGAGTTTAAAACGGAAAGAAGAGAGATGGAGAGGGGGAAAAAAAAGAGAAGTAAAGAGGAGAGGAATAAGAAATGATTTTTTATCTTGCGTTCCTGAGTTGGAAAGAAAAGAGAAAGATGTAAACAAAAAAAAGGCTTTAAAATTAACTTCACTCCATTTCATCCCAATTTGGGAAGAAGATTAGGAGAGTAATTTTGGTGTAATTTACTGTCATTTACCTTCTTATTCTCTCATAAAAATCTCAGGAACATAATTTTTTTTTATTACAAATCCAAACCTTTTCCTTTCACTCTAAAAAAATAAACCCGGTAAAGAATAAAGAAGTTTATTATGTATAGATTAAGTAATTTACAAAAAGTTACAAGAGTCTGGAACTAAAAATAACAATAAATTTATAAGAGGTGGTAAAATCAAATTTCAATTCTAGCTATACCCAATGTTTGGATCCTTACCCGTAATACATAATATAAGCCCATGCATGTTGCAAACCCAATATCACACGTACATCCTACGCTAGCGCACACTCCTATATATAGATACATTGTCACATCTCATAATCTCAATACAAACTCACAACTAATTATTCAATTAAATTCATGAGTAAATGTCATTTTTGGTCCCTGTGGTTTGCCGGGTCTATCATATTTCGTCCCCGCCGTTAAAATTTGTCGGGTTTGGTCCCTGTGGTTTACAACCCATACGGGTTTGGTCCCTTGACCAACCCTTCCGTGAGTTGACCAAGTATTTTTGGGACGTGGCTAATAAGTTGAGGGCAATTTAGTCTTTTTATGTCTTATCCCCTTTAAAACACAAACACAAACACAGAACAAACACATAAACACAAAAATCTAAACACAAACAGAGAAACCATGGTTAGCTGCAAACGATGTGGTTCAACAGCCATTATCAAAACATCTTGGACTTCTAGTAACCCCGGAAGAAGGTTTTATTGCTGCAGTAAAAGGGTAAGTAACCAATTTTTGATTTTAAAAAAACCCCCAAATCGACTTAAGAAGTTCACGTAATTTTGTGATTTGCCTTGTAGGTAGCAAGTTGTGGGATTGTAGATTGGTATGATCCTCCTATGTGTGATAGGGCTGTTCAAATCATTCCTGGTCTACTAAATTCAATGAATCGGCTACAAGGAGAAGCACTTGAAGCTGCTAATGAAGCTAAAAGAAACAAGAAGTGGTTGATTATCAGTTGGATCTTGTTTTTCCTTTATTTACTTTTTAAGTGAACAGCTTCTTGTAGTGAATCAGTAGGGTAGCCATATGTATGTAGCTTAGCAAGACAATGAAGGTTGTGGTCAAGTTGTATTTTGGGTTAAAATGAATGAAAATGATCAGTTTCAACTTGACAAAGAAAGTAGTCTTTAACTTATTTCATAAATGCATTCATAGATGCATATTTCATAGGTGCATTACATTACATAGATGCATTAGACAAAAGGTTGTTAAAGACATTACATAGGAGCATTACATAGGGAACTTAGTCCATTTTCCCTTTTCCCTGAGGTGTCCATGTGGGAGGGATTGTAAATCCTCCTCCACTTCTGTCCCTCAATGACTTCCCAAGTGTGCCTATTTGGCAAGCCTATCACTTGAACCCTTCCTTGGTATGGAACATCACCAACAGGAATAGTGTTAACATGATAGCTAGCAAAAGCATCCATACCCTTTTGGGAGACACCCTGATCACTTGTAATCTTCACCTTGGACTCAGCTTGCTCAGAAGTACCCTTTTTAGACTCACATTGATCCTCTTAAGATGTTGAGTGATAGCTAGATACCAAGCTATCATTAAATGAGCTGAAATCAGAGCTTGACTCAACCATTTTTCCCTTGGCTTTTGTGTTACTTGAGCTTGGACCATGAGGTATTGGTGGAAAGTAATTTGTCCAACCACTTGATTCAGATGAATCAGATGAAATGTCAATCACTTGAGGCTTGGAACTCATTCTTGATACTAGTATTTGGATGAACTTTGTTGTTTTTGACAGATTCTTATGGTGTGATGTGTTGTGTGTATATGTGTATTTATACTAATAAGAATGACTAGAGTCAATGCAAAAGTAAATGCTAGTAAACTCTAAACGATTGGTTGGTAATTGCAGTTATGGTTATGTATTCTTGAAAGTATAAACAATTTGACTATGAAAGTCAAAGTGTACCTGCATTTTGGGTATAACCAACACACATCATAAGCAACTTGGTTGGCTTTTGCAGTTGAGATATCCATTTGACTAAGCAACTTGGTATACCCAACACTTAGCATAGTCTAGTGACAAGATATCCATTTGACTTTAACAGTTGTGCATTTACTTTTTTGACTATTACAAGATAGCCATTTCCAGTTGTGCATTTGGTTTTTTGGAATTACATACAGAATAGCAATAAAGGGCCATAACAGACTTTCAAAGTCAAACCATAATTGCTTACCACAAACATGAAAAATACATTGTTTAACATCACATGCCATAAACACATAAAGGGCCATAACAGATTAGGCCAAATGTAACAAAACACAAAAATAACATGACATAAGTTATAATCATCCATAATCTATTACAGAAACATAACATTAAGGAGAATTGAATCTGTTAGCACTTGTCTTGGTCCTCTTTGATGGTGAATCTTGTAGGAGCAATGGAAGTGGTCTCATTCTAGTAGGGGCACTTGAAGCTTGTGTATCAACAACAACATAAGCACTCTGTGAACCACCTGTCTGTGAACCACTTGCTTTCTTTCCTCCACCACTTGCTTTCTTTCCTCCACCACTTGCCTTCTTTGACCCACCAGGAGCACTCTGTGAACCACCATCTCTTTGACCCTTGGAGCTTCTTCTGTTGTGACCAACTTGCTTACACAGTTTGCAAGTAACACTCTTTCCTGATCTACTTAACCTTCTACCTTGTACCATTATATCTTCAAGTTCAGCAGCAGTCTTTCTTCTTTTTTTCCTAGGCCTTCCAACTTGGGGTTTATGATCTGGTGGGATAATAGTAGTTTGAACATTGCTCTTATCCCAAAAATCTGGTGATCTAGTGGGGTTAATCTTAAACCTATACATTTCTTCCCATGTTGAAAGCCAATGACATGGATGACAATAAGACTCTGGTATGGCAGTTTCAATACCATTGGTAGCCATATTCCATATGGATGCTATTGCATGTTTACAGGTTATCCCACTCAATTCCCACCTTCTACAACTACAAGTTCTATCCCTGATGTTTACTACACACTGATCACCCCAAGGACTGTTTACTTGATATAGTTCACCCCCATTCCACTCAACCTATTTAATTATATAAATTAAGTAATGACTAAAAACATATAAAAACTGATAAGGAACTTATGGAAATTAAGTATTACCTTCAGTGGTGCTGCTGCTTTAATAATTTTCTTTAAAATCTTAGATGCATGAGGGGTAAGAGGGCCATCAGCCTTGCTTATTACCTTTTGAACATTCACTATTCTTTTCATAAGGTATTCCCTTATGTATTCCAAACATGTGATTATTGGCTTGTCCCTTGCATCTACAAGTTGTCTGTTGAAAACTTCACACATGTTGTTCAACAGGACATCAGACTTTGCCCTACCTGCAATGTCATGAATGAATATGTTAAATACATTGATATTTAATAAAGTACCTAATTTAACAATCATACTAACCAGAAAAGTGACTTTTAGACCAATGTTGTGGTGGAATCTTCTTCAACCACTCATACGCCTCTTCTTTATGAGCTTTCACTGCTTCCATGTTTCTGTCAAACATCTGAACAGTTGTAGATGTGGCACACTTCCATAACAAGTCTTTGTACATCTCCCCTCTCCATGTCAGCTTCATGTTGTCATATATATGCTTAAGACAATATCTATGTTCAGCACATGGAAAAAGCTCTGCAATTGCAGGTATCACACCCTAACAAGTAAAACAAGTAAATATTAGACAGTAAAACAAGTAAATATAAAACAAGTAAATAGTAGTCATACCTTTTGCCTGTCAGTTATAAAGGTAAAGTTAGAATTGCTGAATAGATTGAGATCATCACCAAGCCAATCAAGAAACCATTTCCAAGAATCTTTTGTTTCAGCCTCTACAATTGCATAAGCAAGTGGGTAAATTCCATTGTTAGGATCTACACCTACAGCTGTCAACACTTGACCAGGGAAAGGACCAGACAGAAAACAACCATCCAACCCCAACAAATCTCTCTTTCCTTTCTTGAAACCCTCTTTTAATGCACCTAAACATATATAAACCCTCCTAAACTTCCTCTCAAGAACATTGATGGGGTCTGGAGGTCTTTCTAAATCAAGCCTAACTGTTGTATCAGGATTCTGTTTTTGTAGCTCAACAAGGTAGTCTCTCAGTTGTGAAAAACTCCTAGTGTAATCACCAATCACTTTTTCTTTGGCCATCTGCTTAGCTCTTTGAACTTTTTGGCTTGACATACCAATTTCAAGTTTTCTCTGTAATTGATCTTTAAGAGCAGCCAATGGAATTTTTGGATTTGGTTTTAGTGTTGCCTCTATTTCTTTTGACAAGAACTTTGCTGTGCATTTCTTCAAATTTCTTGACTGTAAACATTTGTGAACATCTTCAAAAGTTTTCACTTGCCATGTATCCTCATTTGGTAACTTTGAGCACTGCAAAAACCATGGGCATTGAGATTCACTATCTTTTGCAGCCGCACCTTTTGACCTAGGTTTTGTTCCAATAGCTTTTTTTAACTTATGGGGCTTACCCAATACTTGTGGCCCATCAGCTAGTCCACTATCAACCACAGGGTCCATGTTTGATGTAAAAGTTGGTGTCTTTCCTTTACAAACTACTCTCACCCTAACCTTGTCATTCTTTTTTAACCACAACTGTCTTCTTTGTTCAACAGCAACCCTTGTTACCATCTCCTTGATTAGTTTGCTATTAGCAAATTGTTGACCAATGAAGAAATTTTCGTTCCAAATGGTTTTCTCCTCACTAAGCTTATGCATCCTAGCCACATTCCTTAATGCTTTTCTCCTCTCACCTTCATCATCTGAGTCAGTCCCACTATGTAACTCTTCATTATCAACCTCATCCTCTTGAACAACCTCATTAACTTCTTCTACATTCTCTGCACATCCTATCCATTCTGAATTTTTGTCTATGTTCTTCTTAAATTCAGCCATATCAACTTCTACAATGTTCAGCATTTGCTCTTCATCAACTACAAAATCACTATCATCACTATCATCACTGTTTGATTCATAATCACTACCTGAACCATGTTCACTACCTGTACCATATTCAGTCTCCCCACTATATGAACCATGTTCACTCTCTGACCCATGTTCAGAACAAACATCTACATTTGGCCTTTCATTCCTACTAGACTGGCCTACATTCTCATTCAACCTTCCAACCTTACTTAAGCAATCCCTCAACCACTCATCCTCACTTACATCATTAACAACCTCATTATCAGCATTATCTACCAAATCAAGTTCTAAATTCTTAGATACACAGTGAGCAACATATAATTCAATAACCTTATACTTAGATACATGGGTCATCAATTCCAACACATCTTTGTCAGTCTCTAATTTCCTTAAACCATTATCTAAATCTGTGTTTGGTAACTTGTAATAAAAGTCCATACCTGAACTTCCATTTTCATACCCCAACTCTTTCATCATTGTGGCAACCTCAACAACAGAGAACCTCTCTGAATCAATGGTATCTATCCAATTCACCTTCCCACCTTTGTAACGTACCTTAGGAGGGCTTGTGAATGCACCTCCATGGTTAATCTTTAGGGAAAACACTGTTGGAAACTTACCTGAACATAAAAAATAACGATTTACAATACAAACTCTTATTTACATTAAAAACAGAGTAAACAATATTGTGTGTAGTGTTTACTTACGATAATCTTGATAGGGATTTGAAGATGACCCCTTTTCACGAACCCTCCACTCACACAACATTGTGTAATTATCTAGGGTTTCATTCAATTTGATCGCGAAATGTGTGTGTGTTTCTGATTCCGAACCATGGGGATGAATAATGATAGGTTAGGGTTTGATAAACACCCCCAACTTCGCGCCCTTTGTGAAGTACCAGAAATACCCCTAGTATTATAAGCGTTTTATGACTTTAAACGGTCAACTCACGGAAGGGTTGGTCAAGGGACCAAACCCGTATGGGTTGTAAACCACAGGGACCAAACCCGGCAAATTTTAACGGCGGGGACGAAATATGATAGACCAGGCAAACCACAGGGACCAAAAATGACATTTACTCTAAATTCATTATCTCAATATGGCTTCTTCTCTCATTGTGTTCAAAGTAAGTCTTTTCTCGATGCCTTTTTATTCTTTCGATCTTCATACACACAAAATAAACTTAATCGACCCTACTGTCCTATATATTTGATCGACTATTATATATGTATTTTATCAATGTTGTTGCTTATCTTTTCTGTATTTTATGAATGTTTGTTTTTTTATGATTCTAGAGAAAATTAGGATTCTTAGGTGGCGTTTAGTTGGAAAACATTTTCTTTCATTTCCAATTTCTTGTTTTGTAGGAAAAGGGAGAGGAGTTTTATTTCCACAAAACAATGGAAAATTTAGAAAACGCGTTTAGTTTGAGAAACATGCATTTGTGTTTTCCATTTTGCAAAACTAGAAAACATGTTTAAGTGTTCTCGTTTTATATCTCAATTCATTATTCACCTTTGTAATATTATAAAAAACATCTTCAAAACACAAAAACAAATATTATAAACTAACCAACTAAATTATAAAATAACTAAAAAAATATAATACGATTTTCGTCCGTTTTTACGTTTTCGTCCGTTTTTTACGTTTTCGTCTGATTTTTTACGTTTTCTTCAGATTTTTTACATTTTCGTCCGATTTTTTACGTTTTCGTCTAATTCTTTAGGTTTTCTTCCGATTCTTTACGTTTTCGTCCGATTCTTTACGTTTTCGTCCGATTCTTTACGTTTTCGTCCGATTCTTTACGTTTTCGTCTGAATTTTTACGTTTTCGTCCGATTCTTTACGTTTTCGTCCGATTCTTTAGGTTTTCGTCCGATTCTTTATGTTTTCGTCCGATACTTTACGTTTTCGTCTGTTTTTTTACGTTTTTGTCTGAATTTTTACGTTTTCGTCCGATTTTTTACATTCTCGTCTGATTTTTTACGTTTTTGACCGATTCTTTACATTTCGACCGATTCTTTACATTCTCGTCCGATTTTTAACGTTTTCGTCCGATTCGTTACTTTTTCGTCCTAATTTTTATGTTTTCGTCCGATTTTTTATGTTTTCGTCCGATTTTATACGTTTTTGACCGATTCTTTACATTTTCGTCCGATTTTTTACGTGTTCGTCCGATTTTTTATGTTTTCGTCCGATTCGTTACGTTTTCGTCCGATTCTTTACGTTTTTGTCCTGTTCTTTATATTTGCATCCAATTCTTTACGTTTTCGTCTGTTTTTTACGTTTTCATCTGATTTTTACGCTTTTGTTCGATTTTTTACGTTTTCTTCCGATTCTTTACGTTTTCTTCCAATTCTTTACGTTTTCATCCGATTCTTTACGTTTTCGTCTGATTCTGTACGTTTTCGTCCTATTCATACGTTTTCATCCGATTCAGAAGACGTACAAAATCGGACGAAAACATAAAAAATCGGACGAAAACGTAAAGAATCGGACGAAAACTTAAAGAATCGGACGAAAAAATAAAAAATCAAACGAAAACGTAAAGAATCCGACGAAAACGTAAAGAATCGGACGAAAACGTAAAAAATCAAACGAAAACGTAAAAATTCAGAAGAAAACGTAAAAACTGACGAAAACGTAAAGAATCGGACGAAAACGTAAAAATTCAGACGAAAACGTAAAAAAACAGACGAAAACGTAAAGAATCGGACGAAAACGTTAAAAATCGGACGAAAATGTAAAGAATCGGACGAAAACATAAAGAATAGGATGAAAACGTAAAGAATCGGATGAAAACGTAAAAATTTAGCCGAAAACGTAAAGAATCGGACGAAAACGTAAAGAATATGATGAAAACGTAAAGAATCGGACGAAAACGTAAAGAATCGGACGAAAACGTAAAAAATCAGACGAAAACGTAAAGAATCGGACGAAAACTTAAAGAATCGGACGAAAAAAATAAAATATCGGACGAAAATGTAAAGAATCAGACGAAAATGTAAAGAATCGGACAAAAACGTAAAAAATCAGACATAAACGTAAAGAATCAGACGAAAACGTAAAGAATCAAAAGAAAACGTAAAAATTCAGAAGAAAACGTAAAAAACAAACGAAAACGTAAAGAATCGGACGAAAACGTAAAAATTCAGACGAAAACGTAAAAATACAGACGAAAACGTAAAGAATCGGACGAAAACGTAAAAAATCGGACGAAAACATAAAGAATCGGACGAAAACATTAAGAATAGGATGAAAACGTAAAGAATCGGACGAAAACGTAAAAATTTAGCCTAAAACGTAAAAATACAGACGAAAACGTTAAGAATAGGATGAAAACGTAAAGAATCGGACGAAAACGTAAAAAATCGGACAAAAACGTAAAGAATCGGACGAAAACGTAAAGAATCGGACGAAAACGTAAAGAATCAGACGAAAACTTAAAAAAAAAAGGAAAAAACGTAAAGAATCGGACGAAAACGTAAAAAATCAGACGAAAACTTAAAGAAACGGACGAAAACTTAAAGAATCGAACGAAAACGTAAAAAATCGGACGAAAACGTAACGAATCAGACGAAAACATAATGAATCGGACGAAAACGTAAAAAATCGGACGAAAACTTAAAGAATCAGACGAAAACGTAAAAAATTAGACGAAAACGTAAAGAATCAGACGAAAACGTAAAAAATTACTGGAGCGACACCGGCGAGGGTGGGTGATGGGTGGCTGTGGGAGGGTGGTGTTTGGGGTTAGGGTATGGCTGGAGTGTGTGAGTATGTGGTTTTAAGAGAAATAGAATAGAAATAGGAAATAGGAAATAAGGAAAACAAAAAAAAATTGTTTTCTTGTTTTCTTTGTTAGGGATGGAAATAGAAATTTTGTGTTTTGGAAAACATTTTGTTGGAAAACGCTAATTTGAACGTGATCTCTGTTTTCCTTGTTTTCTACAAAACATTTTGTGGAAAACAAGGGTGTTTTCCTCTAACTAAACGCACCCTTAGGGTTTTCGTTTGTTAGACTACTTATTATGACGATATTAATTAGGTTTTATATATTGATACACTTGTTTTGAATCATATGTTACTTGATGCTATATCACATTCATATGAACAACCATTTAAATACAGTTTAGCACCTTAGTGCAACTTTAATTTTGGCTTATAAGCAATTCTTATGTAAACTGAAAAATTGTCATTGAAGTAAAATAGTCGGCCTTTATCATCGTTTGTACCTTTAAAACGAACAAATAATGGACCTTGTTATTGGATATCCTTAAGTGAAACTAGTCTTTTTTAAAGGTAGCGCGCTTGGTCGATTTCATCTCCCGTTTGAGTTTTAAATCAGCGTCAAAATTGATATTTTTTATTGTAAAAAAGTATTAGATTTTCCCTAAATGTATTAGTACAACAGTAACAATTGTTCATTCATTATCTGAAATAAGAATGGGCACACAAAAAATTAAGAATATCAGGTGTCGTTTATTTTTTCCCAATAAGCACTTTTTCCCTCTTTTCATTTCTTTTGTCTGCGCGAAGGCAGGTTTTTTTTTTTTTTTTTTTTTTTTTTTTTTTTTTTTTTTGCAGACATAAGTGCTTCTTTTTACTTATTTCCTCTTCTAAATTTCAGACATTATATTTCACTTCTTACCTCTTCTTTCACAAACCTTACGTCTCTTTCTCAAAATCATTTTTTATAAGTTTTCGATCGTTTTTTTTATGTTTTCGTCCATTTTAGTCCGTCTTCTTACGTTTTTGTCTGTTTTTTTTTCGTCTTCGTCTGTTTCCTTACGTTTTCGTCTGTTTTTTTTACGTTTTCGACCATTATTTTACTTTTTCGTCTGTTTTTATACGTTTTCGTATGTTTTTTTACGTTTTCGACCGTTTTTTTTACGTTTTCGTTCGTTTTTTTACGTTTTCGTCCGTTTTTTACGTTTTCGACCGTTTTTGTACGTTTTCGTCGGTTTCTTTACGTTTTCGACCGTTTTTTTACTTTTTAGTCGGTTTTTTTACGTTTTCATCTGTTTTTTTACGTTTTCGTCTATTTTTTTACGTTTTAGACCGTTTTCTTACGTTTTCGTCCGTTTTTTTTACATTTTAGTCCGTTTTCATCCCTTTTTTACATTCTCGTCTGTTTTTTTACGTTTTCATCCATATTTTTATGTTTTCGTCTGTTTTTTTTACATTTTCGTCTGTTTTATTACGTTTTCATCCGTTTTTTACGTTTACGTTTATTTTTTTACATTTTCGTCTTTTTTTTACGTTTTATTCTGTTTTCTTACGTTTTCGTCCATTTTTTTACGTTTTCGTCCATTTCCTTACGTTTTCATCCGTTTTCATATATATTTTTACGTTTTCGACCATTATTTTATGTTTTCGTTTGTTTTTTACGTTTTCGTCAGCAATTTTTTTACGTTTTCGACTGTTTTTTACGTTTTTGTCTGTATTTTACGTTTTCGACCGTTTTTTACGTTTTTGTCTGTTTTTTACGTTTTCGTCCGTTTTTTACATTATAGTCTATTTTTTTACATTTTCATATGTTTTTTACCTTTTCGTCTGTTTTTTTACGTTTTTGACATTTTTTTTACGTTTTTGTCTGTTTTTTTACGTTTTCATCCATTTTCTTATGTTTTCGTACGTTTTTTTTATTTATTTATTTTTTTAAATGTTTTTGTCCTTTTTCTTACCTAAGATAACGTACAAAAACTTACGAAATCATATGAAAACGGACGAAAACGTAAAAAAAAAGCAAAAACGTACAAAAACAGACGTAACGTAAAAGAACATACAAAAACGTAAGAAAACGGACAAAAACTTGAAAAAACGTACGAAAACATAAATACAGACGAAAACGTAAAAACAGACGAAAAACGTAAAAAAGGTCAAAAATGTAAAATAAACGTAGCAAAATGTAAAAAACGGATGAAAATGTTAAAAAGTAATACGAAAACCTAAAAAATGGATGAAAACTTAAAAAAACAAAAGAAAACTTAAAAAATGGACGAAAACGTAAAAAAAAGCAGACAAAACGTAAAAAACAGACGAAAACTTAAAAAAAAGGTCGAAAACGTATTAAAACGTAAAAAAAACAGACGAAAACGTAAAAAAAACCAGACGAAAGCGTAAAAAACCGATGAAAACGTTAAAAAACAGACGAAAAAGTATAAAAGAATACGAAAACGTAAAAAAAGGTCGAAACGTAAAAAAAATGTCGAAAACGTTAAAAAAACATACCAAAATGTAAAAAATAGACAAAAACGTAAAAAAAAAGGGACTAAAACATGAAAAACGTATCAAAACGCAAAGAAATGGACGAAAACGTAAAAAAAAAAGACAAAAACGTAAAAAATGTCGAAAACGTAAAAAAACGGATGAAAACGTAAAAAAAACAGACGAAAACGTAAAAAAATGATGAAAACGTAAAAAAAAGACAAAACGTAAAAGAACAGTCGAAAACGTAAAAAACGTACTAAAACGTAAAAAAACAGACGAAAACGTAAAAAAACGAAGGAAAACGTATAAAAACGTATAAAACGGATGATATCGTTTAAAACGGACCAAAACTTGTCTTTGAAAAAAGAAAAGAAAACAAAACATTAGTTAAAAAAAAAGAAAAAGAAAAAAGAAAAGAAAAGAAAGAAGTACTTCAATAGCACAAAAAACAAACAGTCTTCTTCCATGCAGATGAAGTCTTTAGATGTGCCTCTTCTTCTGCCGACATTGTTTGCAGATGAAGAGCTAAAAACTCTGAAAAACGTCTTGTATGTCCAAAACCCAAAATCATGATATATTATTTGTGATATATTTGCAGGTTAAGTATGAGACTATACTCATGCGATTCAGTACATCCGTTGTTGACAAAAAACTTGATCTCGACCTTGCTATTTTGAAGGACAAGATCTGCAGACTCTTCAGCTTTGTTTCTCATGCTGACTTTACTATGACTTATGTTGATGAAGACGGTGATGTGGTTTGCCTTGATACTGATGATGAACTCCTTGAGGCTGTCCGACAAAATCTGAATCCGATGAGGATTACTATTAAGTTAAATCGTAGATCATGATACTCTCCGTATCATAATCCTTTCAACAACTGCTTAGGCAATACTTATGGAGGTTCGAAAACCATGCCTGAAAAGACGGATACTCCACTTGTTGGCAAGACTGTGGGATCCATCACCTCTTCACCGGTTAGTTTTGGTGGTAAATGGCAATTCATCAAGTGCTAATGGTTCCCATGCCATTTGGAATTAAGTATCTTCAAATAGGCACATGAAGCAGAAACTCGAAGTAAAAATTCATAATTGCTAGCAAGTAATGCTTACACAGTCTATCTATATATGTATTAGGCTCCTTGATCTGATTTTGATATAGGAATAGTTGTTAGTATTTTGTTTTAGGCTTTAATTGATTACCTTGATGATATGTACGGAACACTGTTTGATTGAATAATGATATTATTAATTTATTATGGATATTATAATCATGCTTTAACTAAGTTTTTTTGATTTGACCACTTCTCGTGTTCTCTTATTATCCAAAATTTATATATCCATCATAGTTGGAGTCTTACTGACTTTGAAATCCCTTGGAGCATATGGCTGCTTATTATGGTGTTATATCGGTTTGCAAGGATCTGCCAAAACATGTGACTCACCTTTTGAACAGATATTAAGGTGTAGTTAAACGTTAATCTTAGGTCTGCTGGTTCAGTCTCAAGTCTAATGCGTATGGTAGACTTGTTGCAGCTGTCCAAGTGGCAGTGTCGAACAGTATTTGCTGCCATATCAGTATTGTATTTTATCGAAAACTATATACTGTCGTCATTATATGTGGATAATATATTATTTAATGATAACTAACTTATATCATACTGAACAAATTTAGAATCAAACAACCAATCTTGGATCTTAATCCAAGTTCTTTTATTAAAACAACCACAAACCCAATTACCAATATCAAGAACTGATCTAAATCAGTTATAACAACTCAAGAACAAATCAATGAAACCAAAACCAAATCCTCCACTGCTACTCAGGTGAGGATCTATTATCTGATAATAGTTCTATTACAAAGATCACAAGAGAGAAAAATGAATCAAACTTAAAAGCCTTTTGTAGGGTTTGTGGATGAGAGAATACGACTTGTATCAAATTAGGGTTATACAGATACTGAGAGAGAATCCAGCTTATATAGCCCAGCTCACAACTTCCTACACTTGTCAGCTTCAGTCCCTCAACTTTGCACCTCTTGTCTTATCAACTTAATAGCTTAAACCAAGTATAACTGAAACTTACAAATACACAAAGTTAGTCCCTGAACTATATATCAGCAGAATAAGATTACACTTTCATCACCCCCCCCCCCCCTTAATCTTATTATGAAACAAGTCTATAAGATTAAGTCTAGAACATAGTAGACTATGTTGTTTTGTATCCAATCCCTTGGTTAGAACATCTGCTATTTGATTAGCAGTGCCTATTTTGAAACTTTCTATTACCCCAACTATAATCTTTTCTCTTACAAAATGTAAGTCAATTTCTAAATGTTTTGTTCTTTCATGAAAAATGGGATTGGCAGCAATCTTAATTGCTGAGTTACTATCTCAAAACACTTTAACAGGCAAAAGATTTTTGCAGTTTAAATCCTTCAAAATTTTTAGAATCTAAATAACTTCAGAAGTCACAGAAGCTAAAGCTCTATACTCAGCTTCTGTGGAGGATCTTAAAATAGTGTTTTGTTTATTACTTTTCCAGGATACTAAACACCCACACATAAAAACACAATATCCAGTCACTGATTTTCTAGTGACAACACATCTAGCCCAATCAGCATCAGAATAGGCTTTCAACTCAATAACTGAGCTAGTGCCTTTCTGTAATACCCCGTAATTTTTCAGACGTATTTTTATAAGGAATTATCCCTGTTTTTCATATACGGACTTTTCTGAACTCATTTGGTTTAAAAACGTGAAGTTATCTTGCGAAACGTGGGAATCGCGTACAACGCGTACTGGCATAACCGACAATTTAATTTGACTTTGGTATTACTTTTGAGATACTAGGCGTATATATAGTCATTTTTATCGGAAATATTATTCTGAGCGCATTGGCGTAATTCCCGTGTCTTGAATCTATCGTTTGCTAGTCTAAATGAGCCCCGAACCTCATTTTGAGAAAGATTGCAGAAATTACAGTTATGGTCCCTGGAGTTAATTATACCTCGCCTACCCTTAACTTTCCATTTTGGCAAGTTTAGTCCCTCGTGGGGTATAAAAGAAGTGAAATTAGGGTTTGGCCTTATTATTCACACATACAATAATACCCTCGCCTCTCTCTAGGGTTTCGGCAGCCGTCACCGTTTTTCGGCCAACTTCCAGCCACTATACTTTTTTCAGCC
Organism: Artemisia tridentata subsp. tridentata; assembly: GCA_021014915.2. Classification (NCBI taxonomy): domain Eukaryota; kingdom Viridiplantae; phylum Streptophyta; class Magnoliopsida; order Asterales; family Asteraceae; genus Artemisia; species Artemisia tridentata. The sequence continues at coordinate 110,957,566 of CP139504.1, forward strand.
GACGAATTGATCGAAACCCCTACCTCATTTCTCGAAAAGATCGGAGCAAGAAGAACTTGTTGGTCGTGTTTGGAGTTACACCGCCGTAAAACCGCTGCCACCACAGTCACTACCATCGTCATCACCACCCCCACCGTCTCTTCTTCTTCTTCTTTTTATCTTTTCGGTATGACAAACCCTAAACTCGTTATGATTTCTTTTGTTATTTAAAAGCCGAATATAAGGTTTGTTGTCAATGTTTTCTTAGATAAAATTTAATATAAACAAGTTATTGAGTTTTGTGGATAAAATATGGATATAAAACGGGACTAAACATATTTTTGGATTTATTATTTCGTGTGGTAAGATTTGTATGAAAGCTGTGGTTGATTGATTTGTTGCGTTACCGGGTCGGGTCGGATCCGATTTGGTCACAGTTGGTTATGATTTGCTCTTCGTCTTGTCTTGGCCTCGGGTTTAGATTGGATTTACTTATTATATTTATTAGCTTATAGCTTCTTTAGTTGTGTTCTTTTGGGTCTCGGTACAACAAAGAAACCCGTATAGTGTGTTTGATTTTGCGTACGGACACACAAGGCCACCCACGTAGGGTGTGTCTCGGTTTGGCTAAACGACCACCAAGGAGGTGCATTCGTTTGTTTTAGTCTTGGGTCATTTGACCTTATTTGCTTGTTTAGTTATATGTTGGTATAGTAAGAGTTGGTTTACGCCATCGTTGTTGCGTTGTTGTAGGTATGTGACTATTTTGGTTATACATTGAACGATAATACATGGTCATTATAGTGCTGGTGTTGCGAGTCGTATTTGGTCCGGCTAAGTACACCACAAAGTGGTGCCGATTTGGCTCGGTTAGGTGTCACGACACCTTATGGTGTCGAGTGTGTAAAACATTTCATATAAGAATTATTATTTTGATTATAGTAAAAAGGGAAATTGAAAATGTTCTTATAAGGGAAATTGTAAAACTGTATAGTGTGTCGTATACTCATATGGGTGAGTTGGTGTTAGGAGTCACATGGGCCTGAGCCCAAAAAAACTAATAAGGGTCCGTTTGGTTTAATAATAGGCCTCAGCTTAGTTAGTATTTTATGTGTAAATTTATTATGTGTATGAATTTATTTTGTCATACATTTATCGGATATCGGACTAACGTATTCATTTTTGTGTCATTGATACGTTTCGGTTACTTATTGTATATTTGATAAAGATATGCATTTGGACTTGGACATTGTAACAAAAATGTAACAATTCGCATTTTCAGGTTACTTTATATTCCCGAAAAATTTACTATTCATTTTACTATTCACTTTCACTATTCATTTCCGAAATTTTTATTTCATATCAAAATTTTTATTTCATATTCTCGTGAGATAAATTATTTCCATGACAAAATAAAAGTTTGACGCTTGTCGGGTCATTTTCGCAAAAGTTATTAAAGAATTATACGTTTGGTTTAAGCGTCGTTTAAACATCCTGCGCATAACGAAAACCAACTGCGACAATTTTCCTCGCATCAGAATAATATTTAGTACACTCACAATCAATTAGGGAATTTTTGATAATTAAGTCAAAATGTTACCAAATAGACCCTGTGTCTTACAAAACAGAAATTGCGTTTTAAGCACTTTTACTTATCCGCAACCTTAGCCTTCACCTGCACCACATTTTCTAAGACATTTAGAAGCTTTTACATTGTTGGAAAAGTCAACATATTTTCCCTCCTCCATTGACCATAAAATCATTCTTTGATTCTATAAATCATTCCTTGATTTTTAGGCTTCCAGTTTTACGTCTAAAGGACATTTAACACCAACCGACACTAGACTGAGCCCAGTCTAGACACTATAGGCCATTTTAATTCATTATCATCATATTAGAAAAGTTACATTTTACTTTTCTCAGTTCTACGCAACTTTCGTACGTTTTACGTTTAACACGTTTTAAACCTACGTTTCCAGCGTTATCAGCGTTTTCGCGACCCATTAAACTTATCATTCATTTTTATAAGATAATAATGAGTATATTGACAAGTTTAATCATTTCTATGAGTTTCGTATTTTTACGATACCCGGTTTTACGTTTCGTGATTTAAATACTTAAAGTCAGCGATTAACGGGACCAAAACTCATTCCGTAAGTCAATATAAATATCTAAACACTGTTCATCAAAATATCTAAACACTAATCATCCAAAATATCTAGATATTTTCAGAAATGCACTGGTCGTGTAAATACTCGTTTCTCTTGGAAAAATTATTTTAAATACAATGGTACTAATTTCGTGTCCTAAATCGATCGTTATCGAGCCTAAATGAGTCCCGAACCATAATAACACAAAAGTTACAATAATGGCCCCTGTAAAAATATTTCTCATTTTATATACTCATATATTGGAAAAACTATTCTAAATGCAACGGCGTAATTTTCGTGACTTGAATCAAACGTTTGCTAGCCTAAACAAGTCCCGAACACAAAAAGCAGAAAAATTACACAACTAGTCCTCGGTGGAAATTCTCCTATAAATAGGAGGCCTAAGCCTTCATTATTTCTTGCACCACCCCTTTCTTTATCTCTAAAGTCCTTAAACCCAAGGCGATTCTTAGCTATTTTAGCAAGTTTCTTTCAAGAACGTGCAAGCGTTCTTGAGCAAAGCTAGATTTTGATCTTGTTTTCTTCAAGTTTTCAAGAAAGAGACGTTATAATCTTCAAATAATTTCAAGTCTCCAAAAAGACTTGTTATTATCTTCAATCACTTTGGGTTTCCAAAAAAGGCGTCGTTATAATCTTCAAGTAGCCTCGGGTTTACGAAGATTACAAATTCTACGTCGAAGCTCCGCTTATATTCCCTTTTCTATAATACTCAAGCATTCTATATTAAGGTAAGTATTTATGAACCTTAAATACTTATGAACTTTTATTTGATTATTTAGTGTTTTATAAACTCTTAATATGTCATATAATCAAGTAAGCAAAATATATGTTTCACATATTAAATACTATGTTAGTAGGGAGCTTCATGTGAGGGGTTTCATTTGGGTAAACGGATCGACGAGTTGCTGGATTTACGAATTAAAGTGTCCTAGCTCCTCGAACGTTTACTACATGACCTCTGAATTATGATGGCCCGAACAGTAGTACGAGATATACAAACAAAACATGTTTCATAAACCATATGCAAGACATATACATGTACGTCTTTGTATTCTCAGACTTTATTCCAAGCCTAAGTCGCAACGTTCTATTGTAGGTTGCACTTAGAGGTTTCCCGACTTATCCATCGAACTTATTGAAGCACTAGAACACCATCCAACTCACGGTGAGTTCTTAGCCCCACTTTCCATTACTTAATTGTTTTACAAACTCTTTGGGGGAGATACATGCTCAACTACTTTTAATTTCAATCACGATTATTTGCAACTATATGTTTATCTGAACTGAATGTTTATTCACACTATGTAACAGTTATTGTCATACTTAGAGTTTCTATATCACGGACCATTAAGCACTATACGTAGTAAACATGAATATTATGGTTAGATCTATCAGGATTAATGTAACCATTAAGTTGACTCAGTTAGAGCAAACAAATACAAACAAACCTTTGAGAACACTAGGTATAACAACAGATTACCTACTAGGCTATAATTGCGACTACTATGCCAATTTCTATTGGTCCAAGGTTAAAGGTTAACCAGAACGATGCTACTATTATGCCAATTTCTATTGGTACAAGGTTAAAGATTAACCAGAACTATTGGTGGCCCCCTACCGGGTAGATTTTTGATAAACTACGATATCGACATCTACGAGAATGGGATGAGACAAACGATTGGTGGCCCCCTACCGGGTAGATCTTCGAGGTTATCGACATCTACGAGAATGGGATGAGATGTAGTATATTCACGAGCAAAGAAGCACACGTTTGGGTCTATGTTATGGATCGAATAGATGGAGTTTAAAGAGAGTGAGGAGAAGACTTGGAACCTTAAGAGAGAAAGTAAGTAGGATGTATTGAATATGAGAATAAGGTCCAACCCTCTCCTTTGGTGGAGAGGGTTATTTATACTACTACATAGGGTGCCCCTAGTGAGCTGTGGAGCGAGCTGACAGTGGGTAAAGACCCGACCCACTCCACAATATTAATAATAACTAAACTACTACGAATATTACTAATTATCCTACGAGCTATGATGTGCTAATAAGTACTTGGGGTGACTGAGTCTTCAACTGAATATTTATATTCCTAACAATCTCCCCCTAAGGGAGGTCACCCCGGAATTAATGTTCTGAATTCTAGCACTCTATCCTTGAATCTTGACTTCATATCTCGTAGACCTTGATTCTTCAACTTCAAAAATCTTTGTGCCTTCAGCAGTGAACTTGCGATGACTGTTCTTTGTTTTGGATGATCTTCGAGTATTCTTTGAGGTTATCATCCAACATATGTCTTCAAGTCATCTTGTGGCTTCGTCATCATGAGAAGTTGTGATCTTGGAGCCCTTTTTGAGATCATCGGCCACCATAAATCTCTGAGATCATCCATTGTAGTAATGCCTCCATGTGATTTGTTGTGACTGTTGGACTCGCATGCTCACACTTTTCTGGATCATGATAGCTATCATCAGAGTTGCGGAAGCTGTGTCGTAGGTCTTTCATCTATCATGATGTCTTTGATAATGAATTGGAAGTGGAGCATGAAGTGTGGATTGACACGTCTCTGCTGGAATCAGGAACCACCATTGACATCTTTATATGAATCTGAAATAAAACAGTTAGCAATAAAGTTGGAGAACGAATATGGCTTTGTCATTCGTTCGATGTGGTGGTTGGATTTAACCTTCGGTTCTGTGAAGACCGACCTGTGATCAGGTAGAATCCCCTTTAAAGAAGATTCTCCTTGACAGGAATTTCCAGCTTGTAGTAATGAGTCTTCCAGCAAATTAATGTCAGAATCATCATACTAAGCATGTTCTCATACCGGAACGTCTCAAAGCAGACAGCACGGTAGAGTGAATCAGTGAATTAAATACCCACTGATTGACGAGAAATTGATTAGAAAAATCACTTGCGTGTCACCGAATAAACATTTTGTGCAACACAACAAGGGTTTTATAAATTGAAATCACATTTCTGTCAAAAATACTTTTGTTTGAAATTTTTTCACAATCAATGTGCTCGAAACTTTGTTGGTGAGCACATTGAAAGGTTTTCCAAAAGTATCCGTCAATCCATTTCCTGGAACAAGTTTGATTCAAATTTGAATCGCCCCATCGTTTCTTTCCAGTTGTCACAAGCTTGATCCATGAAGGATCTCACATGTCACCCACCAAGAGCTTGTTAGATGTTGGCTCTAGAAGGATGATGAGTGTCTAAATACTCATCATTTTTGTCCCATCTGAACTGCCAAAACGTTTAAAAACATGCAAATATGCTTCAAAATACCGAAAATATCATTTGATTGTGTTTTTATGTGTTACAAGTGCAAAATGATTAAAAACAGTCAAAAACAAGCTAAGTTTGCATAATTGGCAGTTTTAGTCCCCGAAGTTTCAAAAGTTGTCAAAATAGGTCCCCGGATGTTTTAAAATGAAAAATAATATTTTGTGGTCCTTATACTATTGACTCTTGACACTAACAGTCCCTGGAATAAGTTTTGATTTTTTGGCAGGTGTGGTCCCTGGAATTTCAGATTATGCAAGTTTAGTCCCTAAACTTTAAAACCAACTTCATAATTAATCCTAAATCCATACTACCCTTATTAAATAAAACCCTACCCAGCTGTATAAACCCAATCCAAATAATATTAACCCAAAACCCATTTCCTATCCTAACCAAACCCATCCTAAACCAATAACCCCTAATCCTAACCCACCAAGCCCAATCAAACAAAAGCCCACTACCCCGTTATTTAGTTAACCCCGGTCAAACCCCAAAAGTCAAACCCACAAACTTATCTTCCCAAAACCGCCAAAACCACAACCAGGGATACCACCCCTGACAACCAAACCTCACCCCCCAGCTGTTTCACCACCTCATTCCCCCTCCTAACACGTTACCTAACACATCCAAAGGCAATAAATGTATCCTCCCCACTCCCACTAACCATCACAGCTGTGTTTACCACTTGCTACCTTTTTCCTGCCAAAAAGCTAATCAACGAACCAGATGATTTTAATTCAATCAAACGGTGGGGATTTGATGGGAAGTCGACAAGGATGCTTATGGAAGTGGTATTTAAAGAAAAAAAGAAGACAGAGAAGAGGTGTCACTGCTTTTAGACCAAAAATTTCGTAGTGTAGATTTTTAAGTTAAAAATTAGTCAAGTTTCATTGTTAATTTAATCTCAGTCAAATGTAATTTCAATTTCAGTTTTAGTTCTTAAGCCTTGTATTGTTTCACTCTTAATTCGAATTTCCAAGTTAATTCAGTGTTTAAAATTTGTTGTTGTTTAAAGCTTTGAAAGCTTTTCTTTCCTTTGTTATAAGCTAACACAAGCCTGTGACACTTGTGTTAAGCTTATTGTTACTCAGGTCTGCTTAATTTCTAATATTTCAAAAAGTCAAAGAAATAGTCAACGCGGTCAACTAAAAAGTCAACATCACTTATTTGCCTATTTCATCTGCTTAATAGTTTGATTACTGATTGTTCTTGCATATTTTGGTTTGTATTTGCCTATGGTTACTTTCCCTTAGTTTAGTATTCTAGTGATCTCAGTTTTGTTTTAAAACCAAAGAAAAAAAAAAACCAAAAAAAAAAAAATAGCATTAAGTAGTATTAGCTTAATATAGAGATTATTGCTAGTTTACAGTTGTTCAGTAGTGATTATATATCTTTGAGAAACTTTTGTTTTCCCAAGCTCAGTTTACTTTGGTCCTTTCTTGTTCAACATAGCCTAACAATCTACTTGAAAGGAGTGTTTGGTTCTGGGTCAAATTGGGTCACTCTGGGGTACTCACTGTTCCATTGCACTTCCATCTCATTTGATTGAGCTTAACACAGCTTATTTGAGCTGTTTTCAGTTGTACTTTGGTTGTTTGAAGTCTTTTGCAGGTTTGAGTTGAAGAGTGTAGGCACAAGGTAGTGAACTGCCACAATAAGCTCATAATAAGCTCTGGCTTATTTGGAGCTATCTTCCCACTTCTCAGGTTCCCTTTATACCATTTTTAGTTTGTGTTAGAATCCTATTAGCCTAGTTCTCTAATTTGCTCAATTCAGTCCAGATTATAGCATAGCAGTGGTAGCTTTGAATTTTCACACTTTTTCAGATTTTCAAGATTTTCTAGAGCCTTTAATTTAAGTTAGTAGAAGCTAAAAATTAGGATTATTAAAGTTCAATAGCTCATCTCTAAGTAGTAATTTTTTCCAGATTTATAGAGTAGCTTATACCAGCTTTTCAGTAGCTTAAAGTTGCCTCAGTGGGCTGTTTTAAAGCACCAATTCAGCAGCCTCAGTTCCATAAGCTCTACTTCACAAGCCCCTAAACTCCTACCCAGTTGAGCTTGTTGCTAGATTCTTGGTGTTCTGGAAAGCCAGTAGTATAAGCTTGATTTTGCCCCCTTCACTTTCCAAAAAACTGCTTATTACAGTGCTTAAAATTAAGCTAGAAGTAGGTACATTAGGCTTCTTTTATTCAAACTTCTCATTACTCGAAATGGCTGACGGCCTGGGCATATTTTAGTTTTTTGAGTTGAATTAGGTTTGTTTAGGCCTATTACACTATACCTGAGCTTTTGGTGTATTCTAGTGCTTATTTGCTTATTTTTGTGCTTATTTTCAAACTGCTTATTAGCCCATTCAACTTATTATTGGGCGTATCTAACTTTTTATATTTTTTCCTAGTATTCTGCTATCATATAGTATTTACCTTGAATTTTTCAGATTTTTCCTAAGTCGTTTACTATTTTTAATCCTTTTAATTAGTTTTAATAGTATTTAATTCATAATAAAAAATATAAAAGTCAGAAAAATATAAATCTTTTTTCTAAAATTTTCTTTTATTATTTAGGATTTAAGAAAAATAATTTTGCACTTGTAGGATTAGTTTTCTAATATTTTAGTTTTTAGCCCGTTTTCGTAAGCGGCTGCTTTAATTTGCTTTTTTATGTGCTTATTTCAAGTTTTCAAAAATATTGTCTTTTATAAAAAGTGCTTATAATTAAGTACTTTATCAAAATAAAGTAAAATGGAATAATAAAAAATATATATATATATACGGCTCGTTTTTAGTTCGTACGTAATTTTTATTTAACATACGCGTTTTTAGGTTTTAAACGTTTCTAGGTAATTTGCTTTTTCGTATTTGTTCTTATAGCTTGTTTAAGCTATTTTCTTTTATTCCTTAGTGTAAATTATTCAAAACCCTTTTCCGTTCAATTATCACCCGATCACAGATTCGTTTTATTTCAGAATTCACACCTCGCTGGGACTTAACGACCCGGGGATATTCTGTACTCCTTGGTAAATTGTATTGTGTTCTCAATTGGTTTGACTTTGTTTGACCACATCCGTGGTTGATTTAAGTTGACTGTTTGAGGCCGATCAAATTTTGGCGCCGCTGCCGGGGAGGTGTGCTGCGTTGAACGAATTTGAAGTATCAGTGATTGTTGAATATACACCCATTGTATATTTACCATCTTTGTTCATATTTTCTTATTTTCATATAAAAACCAAAATTATAGTGAAGTTAATTCGTTTGACGGATCGATTACCAAAAACATTTTTATTCAAGTTTTCATCGAACACAAAAAACCCAAAAATATTCATCTTTACCCCTTACCCTTTTTGATTCTTTATCCCTTTACCCTCTATCCATTTGATTCTAAAACTTCTTATACCTTTCTTCTATGGCGTCTCTCGGGTACAAATGTTTTGATTGTAAAAGCCCGTTGATTGACAGCCATCGTTGTTCTAAGTGTGCGTGTGAGCGGTGTGGAAAGCATGCACCAAAGGATCGTGGATCTTGTTATTGGTGTGAATTATCCACTAAAGAGTCTCTCAAGGATTCTCAAAGCCCTTCCTCCTACCCTCCACAGCCCGAGATACGTGCTATTAATGACAAACCGTCGAGAATCGATCCTAACCTTTCAGGATTTACGGTTAAAAGTTTGTCAAGCAAACGTACAGAACTTAGAACAGTGACTAAAAAGAACGACTTGCCTAATCTTCACGTTTATCAAAAACCTGAGACCATAACGGAAGTGGTGGAAATTCCTAGCTCTCAGAGCACACCACTTGTCCCACCTCCGGATTTTATTCCTTGTGTTGGTTGTGGTGAGCGGCTTTTTGGTCTACCATGTCGTTGGTGTACATGTGAACAATGTGGTAATGATAGTCGAGACGGAAGTTGTTTGTTTTGTGGTTCGAGGAGTTCATTTTCTTATGATCCTGATCCGAACTCATTCAACGACTCTTCAAATTTCTCCAACTACCCATCACATTCATACGAGCAAGTATCATATTGTCCAAATCTCAATGATGCATCGTATCAAAATACACCGAACTTTTCTTGTGAGTACTGTGGAGGTCCACATTTTAGCTCTGATTGTCAAACAGGGAATCCATTTCCTTGTAACAATTACGACGATCCATATCACGACCAACCTCCACAGTGCCAAATAACTCAAACTCCTCAGCAAACCCAGCAAGACACTTATCTAGAGCTTCTAGAGTTAGTGAAAAGAGCTGAGGAGTTTAATAAAAAAACATTTCAAAATGCTCCCAGTTTTTCTTGTGTATATTGTGGGGGTCCTCATGATGATTATCAATGTCAACCTTCCGGTTTTGACAAATCCCCACTCCCACAATGTCCCGTCATTAAAACTTCACATGAGAAATCCATGGTAGAATTGTTAGCTGAAGCGCAGGCTGCTAGAATAAACTCCCAAGATGCCTATGAAAAATCTATTATGGAATCAATTGCAAAAGAAAAAGCAGCCAGATCTAGCTCTCAGTTCTGTTTTATTCCTGATGACAGTGATGATGAAGATACACTTGATATCCTTCAATTCTATAAAGATTCATCAAGTTCATCAGTTGATATCCCAGTAGTTGAGATTCCATCTCAAACAACTGCTATCACACCCGAGGTTCACACTCACTCTCTAAGTATGGGGGATGAGCATCTTGACACAATTCCTGCAAAGGAATCAGACGTATTTATAAAGTCTAGTGTCGAGAACCTTGTCCCAATCCCAAGAGAGTCACAGGGAATTCTCGAGCATTTGTGTGATATCCCTCCTCCTCTTATCTTCCCAAAAGATCATGTTGAGATGTTCTCCGATTCTAATGATGACGATTCGTTATCTTGTGGAGACATCATTTATGTGGAAGAATTACCTTCTAAGCTAGTCAGCTTAGAAGAAGAGAATAATGAAGAAATTGACACTGAAATCAAAGATGAAGCTCTTCGAGCAACATTATTGAATGTCAGTCTTCTCGTTTCTAAAATCGAGGCTTTCAAGGAAAAATCCATTTCATCTCCTATCCCCATAAAGGATAGTGACATACTTTCCGATGATTCTATTCCGGAAATGGAAGCCTTCTGTTTTGATCAGATGGGAGAGAAAATTAGTGGCAACACCACTTCTCATTCTCATAATTCTCTCCCCGATTATGAATCATTCACCTTTGAGGAGTTCTCCAGTGAACTCACTCATATCATATCTCCGCCGGAGTATGATAACTTTTACTTTGATCTTGACAAAGAAAATCTCTGTGTTCCGGAGGGAGATGTTCTCATCACTGAGAATTTGATTGTTATCAAAATCCCATCCCTCCCACCCAGAATATGTCTTGATCATCTGAGCTTAAATGATGAGATTCATGATACTGAAAGCATGAATTCTCCTTCTTATGATAATGAGTTAGTCATGATTTTTATCATGACTTTCTTTCTTTTCTTCACCTACACGGTGACTTCTCCTGTTCTTCACTCCTTTGGGAATGAAGACACTATCTTTGATCCCGGCATTTTCATTTATCATTTATGAGCCGGATCTCTGTGTATATCTCATCGGTGTGGAACTTTCATGAAATTCAATGTTTTTCCAAACCACATTGAATGAAAGTCCGATGGAGATTGTTTGTTCCACATGCTTCCCCAAGAACAAATGAATGCGGGGTCGAGTCAAGCTAGTGACTCGGTGAACAAAAACCTTAGCCGACCATATGGGTTTTCACCCATATTTCTGACTTCTTTCTCTTTTCTAACACCCAAGTGTGGGGGAGATGCCCCACATGTTGTATATATGTACAAAGTCAAAAAAAAAAAAAAAAAAAAAAATGTGTGTATATAAAATAATGGCTATTAGTATTTCCCTTTCACGTTCTAAGTGTTGGTTTAACAGCCGGTACTTTGAATATTGAGGGCAATATTCAGTTCTAAGTGTGGGGGGGAATTCTGGCGAATTTGTTCACATATGTACCTTTTAGTGCCCCAGTACCCCCATTTTGGCCAAAATTTTAAAATTTTTTCTCACTTAGAACTCAATAAATGGTTATCAGTCCGCCATGTCTAACCCACATAAGGACTGGCTAATCCTGAGCAAACGGCTGCAGGTAAAGATATATCAAATCCGTTTATGGCTTGCAATTTGCCCAAAATTGTATGGTATTCGACTCACCATATCTTTATAAGTGAAGAGTTGGCTAGCCCGCAAGGTTATGGCTTGTGGTAAAGGCAGTGGAAATACCATGATTGGTAATCAGCTCACCAAAGATAATAATTATTTTATCTAAGAGTTGGCTAGTCCAGAAGCAAACGGCTTCTGGTAAAGACAAATCAAACCCGTTTACAGCTGATGATTTGCTCAAAATCATATGGTTATCATTGTACCAAAGTTCTTACTTGAACTGAAACAAGTTGGCTACTCCAGAAGTAATGGCTTTTGGTAAAGAGTCTTTAAAATCCATTAAATCTTCATAAAATATTGCTAGGGACTAGCAATAGTTTAGTGTGGGGGATTGATGAGTGTCTAAATACTCATCATTTTTGTCCCATCTGAACTGCCAAAACGTTTAAAAATATGCAAATATGCTTCAAAATACCGAAAATATCATTTGATTGTGTTTTTATGTGTTACAAGTGCAAAATGATTAAAAACAGTCAAAAACGAGCTAAGTTTGCATAATTGGCAGTTTTAGTCCCCGAAGTTTCAAAAGTTGTCAAAATAGGTCCCCGGATGTTTTAAAATGAAAAATAATATTTTGTGGTCCTTATACTATTGACTCTTGACACTAACAGTCCCTGGAATAAGTTTTGATTTTTTGGCAGGTGTGGTCCCTGGAATTTCAGATTATGCAAGTTTAGTCCCTAAACTTTAAAACCAACTTCATAATTAATCCTAAATCCATACTACCCTTATTAAATAAAACCCTACCCAGCTGTATAAACCCAATCCAAATAATATTAACCCAAAACCCATTTCCTATCCTAACCAAACCCATCCTAAACCAATAACCCCTAATCCTAACCCACCAAGCCCAATCAAACAAAAGCCCACTACCCCGTTATTTAGTTAACCCCGGTCAAACCCCAAAAGTCAAACCCACAAACTTATCTTCCCAAAACCGCCAAAACCACAACCAGGGATACCACCCCTGACAACCAAACCTCACCCCCCAGCTGTTTCACCACCTCATTCCCCCTCCTAACACGTTACCTAACACATCCAAAGGCAATAAATGTATCCTCCCCACTCCCACTAACCATCACAGCTGTGTTTACCACTTGCTACCTTTTTCCCGCCAAAAAGCTAATCAACGAACCAGATGATTTTAATTCAATCAAACGGTGGGGATTTGATGGGAAGTCGACAAGGATGCTTATGGAAGTGGTATTTAAAGAAAAAAAAGAAGACAGAGAAGAGGTGTCACTGCTTTTAGACCAAAAATTTCGTAGTGTAGATTTTTAAGTTAAAAATTAGTCAAGTTTCATTGTTAATTTAATCTCAGTCAAATGTAATTTCAATTTCAGTTTTAGTTCTTAAGCCTTGTATTGTTTCACTCTTAATTCGAATTTCCAAGTTAATTCAGTGTTTAAAATTTGTTGTTGTTTAAAGCTTTGAAAGCTTTTCTTTCCTTTGTTATAAGCTAACACAAGCCTGTGACACTTGTGTTAAGCTTATTGTTACTCAGGTCTGCTTAATTTCTAATATTTCAAAAAGTCAAAGAAATAGTCAACGCGGTCAACTAAAAAGTCAACATCACTTATTTGCCTATTTCATCTGCTTAATAGTTTGATTACTGATTGTTCTTGCATATTTTGGTTTGTATTTGCCTATGGTTACTTTCCCTTAGTTTAGTATTCTAGTGATCTCAGTTTTGTTTTAAAACCAAAGAAAAAAAAAAAAACCAAAAAAAAAAATAGCATTAAGTAGTATTAGCTTAATATAGAGATTATTGCTAGTTTACAGTTGTTCAGTAGTGATTATATATCTTTGAGAAACTTTTGTTTTCCCAAGCTCAGTTTACTTTGGTCCTTTCTTGTTCAACATAGCCTAACAATCTACTTGAAAGAGGTGTTTGGTTCTGGGTCAAATTGGGTCACTCTGGGGTACTCACTGTTCCATTGCACTTCCATCTCATTTGATTGAGCTTAACACAGCTTATTTGAGCTGTTTTCAGTTGTACTTTGGTTGTTTGAAGTCTTTTGCAGGTTTGAGTTGAAGAGTGTAGGCACAAGGTAGTGAACTGCCACAATAAGCTCATAATAAGCTCTGGCTTATTTGGAGCTATCTTCCCACTTCTCAGGTTCCCTTTATACCATTTTTAGTTTGTGTTAGAATCCTATTAGCCTAGTTCTCTAATTTGCTCAATTCAGTCCAGATTATAGCATAGCAGTGGTAGCTTTGAATTTTCACACTTTTTCAGATTTTCAAGATTTTCTAGAGCCTTTAATTTAAGTTAGTAGAAGCTAAAAATTAGGATTATTAAAGTTCAATAGCTCATCTCTAAGTAGTAATTTTTTCCAGATTTATAGAGTAGCTTATACCAGCTTTTCAGTAGCTTAAAGTTGCCTCAGTGGGCTGTTTTAAAGCACCAATTCAGCAGCCTCAGTTCCATAAGCTCTACTTCACAAGCCCCTAAACTCCTACCCAGTTGAGCTTGTTGCTAGATTCTTGGTGTTCTGGAAAGCCAGTAGTATAAGCTTGATTTTGCCCCCTTCACTTTCCAAAAAACTGCTTATTACAGTGCTTAAAATTAAGCTAGAAGTAGGTACATTAGGCTTCTTTTATTCAAACTTCTCATTACTCGAAATGGCTGACGGCCTGGGCATATTTTAGTTTTTTTGAGTTGAATTAGGTTTGTTTAGGCCTATTACACTATACCTGAGCTTTTGGTGTATTCTAGTGCTTATTTGCTTATTTTTGTGCTTATTTTCAAACTGCTTATTAGCCCATTCAGCTTATTAGTGGGCTTATCTAACTTTTTATATTTTTCCTAGTATTCTGCTATCATATAGTATTTACCTTGAATTTTTCAGATTTTTCCTAAGTCGTTTACTATTTTTAATCCTTTTAATTAGTTTTAATAGTATTTAATTCATAATAAAAAATATAAAAGTCAGAAAAATATAAATCTTTTTTCTAAAATTTTCTTTTATTATTTAGGATTTAAGAAAAATAATTTTGCACTTGTAGGATTAGTTTTCTAATATTTTAGTTTTTAGCCCGTTTTCGTAAGCGGCTGCTTTAATTTGCTTTTTTATGTGCTTATTTCAAGTTTTCAAAAATATTGTCTTTTATAAAAAGTGCTTATAATTAAGTACTTTATCAAAATAAAGTAAAATGGAATAATAAAAAATATATATATATACGGCTCGTTTTTAGTTCGTACGTAATTTTTATTTAACATACGCGTTTTTAGGTTTTAAACGTTTCTAGGTAATTTGCTTTTTCGTATTTGTTCTTATAGCTTGTTTAAGCTATTTTCTTTTATTCCTTAGTGTAAATTATTCAAAACCCTTTTCCGTTCAATTATCACCCGATCACAGATTCGTTTTATTTCAGAATTCACACCTCGCTGGGACTTAACGACCCGGGGATATTCTGTACTCCTTGGTAAATTGTATTGTGTTCTCAATTGGTTTGACTTTGTTTGACCACATCCGTGGTTGATTTAAGTTGACTGTTTGAGGCCGATCAAAGGATTTCCATCTTCATTGTGAATACTTTACGTATCACTCGGATGTTCTAGCAATACCACAAGGATAATGCGTAGGACTCTTCATATATATTTTCTTGCTTTTCACGGTGTATGAAACAGCAAGCATATTGGAAATGTGTCCTATTGAGATTTATTGATGATCTCTGGGCTCTAGACTCAATAGTGCATTTTGATTTAGTGATCGGAGGCTGGAGAGGACTGCCACCTTTTCAATATCATCTAACCCGGAGTGAGAAAGATGATAGCAATGTATTGATCTCTGTGACAAGTGAAACAAGAGTCCTTTGAGGGACCTTGAGTGGCTAGGGAGGGTTGTGCAGCGTATCACTGGGTCCATGATACTTTGTCTTCAATGTTAGTAATCAACTACGTGATTCTGACAGCATATGTATTGACCCGGTTTCTGCCTAAGATGTAAGGAGGGCTTTTTTCTTTTCACCCTTTATCTTTACATTTCTTTTTCATTCTTCAACCCCTTCAGCGCTTACCGAGACTTCATTACTAGCACCTTGTTGGGTTTGTTCCAGCACTAGCTCCATCTCAGTCGGCACTCTTCCCTTATTCACTTTATCTCCTTTTTTGTAATCATACCTAAGGACTTCTACATTAACTAGTGGATTGTCCCTGGGTGGATCCCTCCGGTTCTGGCTGGATCATGGGAACTAATACCTAACCTTACCATCCTTATAACTCCAATACATAAAGTAAAATGGTCGGTCTTTGGTATTCTTTCACAATTGCCATCACAAATCATTTGCTCCCCCTCAATATGTGCATCGATATACGAAAAGGTTTGGCACATATGGGAGAACCTACACTTGAGTTTCAAAAGATCACATTTTTTTATCAGAATTCCATATTTAAATCACATTCTCTCCCCCGATCAAAAATTTCAAACCACTTGAGATTTGTGATCCCAATTGATTTAAATAAGTGAGAAATTTTAGGAGAAAATGTGGTCAGGTTATACTGTGTTCTGATTATGGAGCATACTATGCTCCCCCTTAAACCACGAGAGAGTGTCACTGCTGATGTTGCACAAATTTGGCACGGTGTCAGAAATTTGAACAAATATTCTCCCCCTCAATTAATGACCCGTTTTCTATTTAAAGAGCTGTAGTCATTCAATTGAGCGACGAGTATTTGTGAAAATTTAATTCAATTTACCACCTTGTGTAACATCAAAACTCTCTTGAAGAATCAAAGAAGATAAAGAGTCTGATGTAAAGAAGACTTCTCTTCTTATACACGAAATGACGCACTGAAACGTACATCAGATCGGACGAAAAACATGGATATAAAGTAATCCATGCCCAGGTGAACATCACCCGATTGGAGGAACAGCCGTCTTTTTGGCGACATGCTTTCCCCATTGTATAGCGCGGGTTGCAGTATGAAGTAACTGCAAGCCATTAAGACATGTTTTAACCAATTAGTGTAACTTCTGCTCGAGCTTCATTTAGAGACCCGTGTCATTATTGAATGACATTTCTAGGTTCGTAAATGTTATCGATAAACAGAAGACATGCCTTGGTGAAACTATTTTTGGTATTTTCTGATTTTTTTATTTTTATGGTTTTTATAGGTTTTAAATTCTTCTATTTTCTTTTTGATTTAAGATATATACAACTATATACAAGGATATGGGAAGTCAATCCTTTACTCCTCCTTTTCTTCTTGAAGACACTTGAGGGTTTCAGGTGTCAAGCTCTTCATACCAAGACGTGGGAGAATAAACTGAAACCTTTCTCTCGGAAGAGCCTTGGTGAAGATGTCTGCTAACTGAAACTCTGTCCTCACGAAGTATAGCTCCACAATTCCTTTCTCAACTTGTTCCCTAATGAAGTGATGCCTGATGTCGATGTGTTTTGACCGGGAGTGTTGGACATTGTTACAACAAAGAGCTATAGCGCTCTTGTTGTCACAATATAGAGGAATCTTGTTGTATGAAAAGCCATAGTCTGAAAGCTGTGATCTCATCTATAGAATTTGTGCACAGCAACCAGACATAGCGATGTATTCGGCCTATGTAGAAGATATCGACGTAATCATTTGCTTCTTAGAAGACCAACTCACCAACTTTTCCCCTAAAAACTGAGCTCCCCCTGAAGTACTTTGACAAGTGTCTTGACATCCCGCGTGATCATCATCAGCGTACGCAGTTAACTCCATTGCTGTGTCCTTCGGATACCAGAGAGCCATATGAACTGTGCCTTGAAGATATCTGAATACCCTTTTTACTGCTTCTAGATGTTTCTTAGTAGGCTTGGATTGATACCGAGCACACATGCATACGGCGAACAGAAGATCTGGTCTACTAGCAGTGATATACATCAAGGATCCAATCATGCTTCTATACTTTGTTTGGTCGACTGGAATCTCCGAAGGATCTTCATCTAGTCTTGATCTATCAACCATGGGAGTATCAACAGGCTCACTCGAATCAAATCCAAACTTTTTCAAGATCTCATGGGCATATTTGGATTGATTTATGAAAGTGCATCCGTTACTTTGTGAGATTTGTAATCCTAGGAAGAATGACATTTGTCCCATCATTGACATTTGAAACTTGGAACTCATCTCCTTTGAAAATCTATCACATTCACTAGGATCAGATGAAGCAAAAATAATATCATCTACGTATATCTAAACATGAAGCAGATGTTTGCCCGACTTCCTAGTGAATAATGTGAGATCAACAACACCCTTCGAGAACCCGTTTGCTAGAAGGAACTTGGAAAATGTATCATACCATGCCCTTGGTGCCTGCTTTAAACCGTAGAGAGCCTTCTTCAAGCGGTAGACATGAGTAGGATGTTCAGCATCCACAAATCCTTCTGGTTGGCTCACATAGACTTCTTCCTTTAAATCTCCATTTAGGAATGCTGTTTTGACATCCATCTGGTAGACTATCATATTCCGACTAGCAGCATTGGCAAGGAAGATTCTAATGGCTTCAATTCTAGCAACTGGAGCAAACGATTCTTCAAAATCTATGCCCTCTTCTTGTCTGTATCCTTTTGCAACTAACCGTGCCTTGTTCTTTAGAACATCACCATGCTCATCTAGTTTCACCTTGAAAATCCACTTGAGAGCAATAATCATAGCACACTCTGGAGGAGGCACCAATTCCCATACTTTAAGTCGATCAAATTCATGGATTTCTTCTTGCATAGCCTCGAACCAACAATCTTTAGTCATTGCTTCTTTGGCATCTTTTGGTTCGACTTTGGATAGTACGGAATTGAAGAAGCACCACAGTGCATCAGTGGCCAGTTGTTTACGTGTGGATACAGGACGAGCGGGATTGCCAATGATGTTGTCAATAGGATGATCGTTGGTCCATTTTCTGAGATGATCATGAGGTTGAGGGTTTTGAACTGATGTTGCTGTGCTGTGTTCTTCGAAAGAGGATGTGTGAGTTGAAGATTCAGGAGCAAATATGTTCTCAAAAGGAACATCATCTATAGAAGCAAACGGATTAACTTCCAAAGAATGTTCATCTGCAGATTCTTGTTGCACCGGAGAGGATTGAGTATTTGATGATGAGGGTGATTGACTAGCAGCTGGTGCATTGAAACTGATTGAGACAGATGCTGATGGGCCTTCAGAGCCTTGCGGAACTTGAGCATCAGCATTAGGAAGAACAGCTGCAGCCTTTGAGGTCGTTTCATTTGTTGGCTCAAAATATTCGTCAAACATAGGATCAAATAACATCTTCAACTCCTCACAAGTTGGTGGTACATAAGACTCTGCAGGCGTGGGATTCTGTACAAGCCCTGAACTAATTGGTCCTGGTGTCAAAAGTTTAAGATCGGGTCCAGAACTGTTTTGTCCTGAAGCAGGTTGCTCACTCAGCTCGTCGAACGTGACGTGGATGGATTCCATGATTTGTCGGGTTCTCTTGTTGTAGATTCTGTACCCCTTGCGATCTGGTGCGTAACCAACAAAAATACCTACGTCTGCTTTAGCTCTTAACTTTCCCAAGTCTTGACTATCATTAGTCGGATAGCAAAGGGCGCCAAACACACGAAGAAAGGAAAGATCTGGTTTCTTGTTATGAATTAACTCATAGGGAGTCTTGTCATGAACAGGATGAATCAGAGATCGGTTTTGGGTGTAGCATGCTGTTGCAATAGCCTCTGCCCAGAGAAACATCGGTGCCTTTGAAAATATAAGCATGGTTCTCGCAACTTCCACCAGAGTACGGTTCCTTCGTTCAACAACTCCGTTCTGCTGAGGAGTGCGAGGGATACTTTTCTGATGCGTGATGCCAATATTTTCATAGAAATTTCTGAGTTGATGATTAACAAACTCAGTTCCATTGTCAGTGCGGATGATTCTGACAGTTTTGTCGAGCCTTACTTGCAGCTATTTTATCAGTTTGATGATAACCTCTGGAGTTTCATCCTTTGTTCTCAATAACTTTACCCATGTAAACCGAGAGTAATCATCTACTATCACAAGAACATATTTCTTTCCATTTATGGTTTGTACTCTCATTGGGCCGCACAGATCCATGTGAAGGGTGTGAAGAACTTCCAAGTTAGTGTTGATGGTTTTGGGTTTGTGGGTTTGTTTCTTGCTTTTGCCCAGTTGACATGAGGAGCAGAGATGATCTTTCTCAAATTTTAGTCTGGGCATGCCTCGTACAAGATCTTTGCGGGAAAGATTATTTATGGTACCGAAGTTTAGATGGTTCAGACGACGATGCCACAGCCATGATTTTGTCTTGGAGGCTTTAGAAAGTAAGAAAATGGGAGAGGACCTCAACATTTCTTCAATTGATATGGTGTATAGATTTGTGCCCCGACTGCCTTTTAGAAGGTCTACACCATCCAATTCCCTGACGAAACATGTGTGTTTTCTGAAAGCCACTTCTAGATCTGAATCACAAAATTGACCCACAGAAAACAGATTGTGCCCTAATCCTTCCACATAATATACCCGTGAGATTACACTGTCACTGAACACATAATCTCCATAACCCATAATTGCACCAAAATGGTCGTTCCCGAATCTAACTGTCCCGATAAACTTTTTCACGAAGTTCTTGAGCCGTGAGCGATCCCTAGTCATATGTTTTGAGCAGCCTGAATCCAAATACCAAAGGACGATTTGTACGACCTGCATTTGAAGACAGACAAAGATGGATAACTGAAATATGTGGATCCCCACGTGTAGCTGGGGTCCGTTTGGTTAGCATTCACAAATTTAGGAGCAACAGAGTTTGCTAATACTGAAGTCTCTACAGTGGGAACAATCCTAGAGTCAGCGGATGGTCTATTTGGAAGGCATTGTGTTCCTAGAGACAAAATTCGACCTGTTGGCCTCCATTCTTTAACTTTCACAAACCTATGATCATTCAACTTAGGCAATGGACTTTTATTTCCTAAACTGAATTTTCTTCTAGTGGGTCTCCATTGATACCCAACAGTAGCAAAAGTTTTTCCTGTTGCCTTCCAAACTTTCTTACTTCTTTCAGTTTTCCTAACATACTTAACTTGGGGTGGTGCATGAGATATCAGAAATGACACAACACAATCATCATGATTAGCTTAAATTAAGCATTTGTCACATGTTTTACAGACCGCATTAGAATTCGAATTAATTACAGTACTTTTGATAATAGAATCAACACGATTCAATCTAGTCATTACAAACTTATTGTTCCTAGGTTGGGCTTCTACACTCTTCTTGTGATCACTATTAGCTGGCGCAGTCCTATCTTTCCTTGCATTGCCTCTAGGCTTTGACTCGCTAGCTTGGGTGTCACATTTCACTCCTGTAGAAGTAATGATAGGAACATTAGTTTGTTTCACTGTTACATGCTTTCCAGATTTTGATGTGCTGGGTTCTGATGTTCTTGATGGCAAATCAAAGGTTACATGCTTGTTTTTAATAGTGGATGATGATGCACCTAATCTATCTCTTTGGTTGCTAGACTTGGGACCCGTGCCAATGGCATATTCTAACTGTTCCTGGATCCTTTTTGTGAGGACGCAGGCATAACCTACTGCCTTATCAAGTGGTTTTTTTTATTCTGTCCTCTTCCACAACCTCACGAAGAGTGTCAAGTCCATCCATAAGGTGACAGAGATACATTTGATGGACAGGTCTGTTGTTTCTCATGGGAAATGGAATAGGCCCCACATCAACATCGTACATTTTACAAGCAGAGACCTTTGATGCAACACAATTACAAGAGGTGCATGGCATTTTTCCTTTCACCTGAGTCTTAAGATTCTCAATTTCATTTAACAAAGAAGTTATCTTTTCATTATGACTATTTCTAGTAACTTTAATTGAGTCATATAACTCTTTGTAATGCTGTTTAATCTTAGAATTTTCTTCTCGAAAACACTCATTTTCATAATGTAACTTATTGATGGTGTCTTGATATTGAAAATTCTGAGAATCTGAAGACGAAGGTTTATTGGTGCCATACACATCACACTTGTTGGATTTCAATTGGGCAATTTGGGCCCTCAACAGTCGAATCTTGTTTGTGTGAGCTTGAATCTTTTCATCTTGTTTGCTTAATTCAAAATATGTATCAAACTCAGGAGCATCCAAGGATGTCTTGTCATTTGATATTTTGCATTTTTCTTCTAAATGTTGATATTTTAGTTGCAGATTTAGATAATCAACCTCTAGTTTTGAAAAACATTTAACCATGTTATCATGGTCATCATTTTGAATTTTGTCAAGCAATTTCACATTCTCCCCCTCAAGCTCAACAACACGATTCTGGGTAACATTTAAAGCAATAGCATACTCATGAAATTGACAAGCAGATAAAGCAGAATCAGTAGCAGTATAAAATACATCTTGCGCAATACATCTAGCAATCAAGTTGTCATTGGCTATGAGTATGTTTTTCCTTTCAATTTCACGACTCTTAAGTTCTATTGCACATTGAGTTACCTCATTTTCCATGTCTTTAAACACTACTTTCATTTCATTTACTTCGGTATTTAGGGCAGTTTGCATCCCTTCAAAATGTTCTTTAAGTAGTTTAAAGAATGGCATGACCTCAGTCAAGTAACACCTTTTCGCATGCTCAAAACACCTTTCCCCCTCAGTAATTCCGGTTGGTGTGATTCTCTTCTTACATGTTTTATCAAAATCAGCAAATAGTTGCCAAAGCACGTATAAGCTAATTAAGGTTTTGCATTCAGTGGGAAGAGATAAAGGAACCAAATTCCTAGGTGTATTGGGAGGATACACCGTTATGGACGCAACTTTTCTAAGGGATGGGGTGTTGGCTTTAAGTTCACCAGCTTTTAATTTCTCAGTATCATACTTCCAAAATATTTGTTCAGGCGTTAACTTCTTTTGAGGTGCAAACACAGTCAAGCGATTCTCCTCATAATAATCATGGGGTTTGACTATTACTCGCTTGTCTATGCATATGGGATCTTTCATTTTCTCATTCATTCTTTCTCTATTTCTCACTTCTATTTCATCACTCTCTTTCAAAGATAAAACCTCAGGTGGGGCATGACTAGGCATAAGCATCACATTGGCATCGTATAAGGCAGGTTGGGCTACTTTAGCAATCCTAAGAAGAGCTAATTTAGGTTCACCTACATTACTTTCACTATGCTTATCACTCAGCTTTCTGTGCTTCTGAATCATTTGAGCAGTCTGTCTGGTTTGATCTTGTGTGTACAACTTATCTTCAAGTTTATTCTTTAATGTTTTGAGTCTAGAGAAATCATCTAAGATTTTAGATTCTTTTTCTTTGAATTCTAGCTTAAGCCTATTCATACAATTCTGTACTTCCTGTTTTTGTTTAACAGACACATCTAGCTGGCTTTTCAAAGAATTCAACTCTTGTTTTAATGTTTCTTCTCTCACTCTATAGTCTTTTATAAGTGTACGCAACTGACCTTCCATTTTCTGCTCACGTTCAGTTAGTTCAAACTTAGCACGCTGTTCATACATAGCTACTTGTTCCTTATAGATGTTTAGTCTAGTGATCAAGTTAACATTAGGAGCAAGTACAGAGTTTTCATGCCACTCACATGCATTATCAACGTCACATGTATTTTCTAAGGCACACACGTTATTAACGACACAAGCATTATTATCAACAGAAGATTCTCCATATTGTACATCAGGCACGTTGTTGTAAGTCAAATATTGTTCATATGGAATCATATTGCTATTTTCCATGTCAACATTATTTGAGTCAGAAACATCTCCCCTGTTGTACTTCGTTGGGAATCTTTTGTTCATCAACTACTTCATATGTGTCATAAAGTTTTAGTACCTCAGAAATCACAGATGCATTAGAAGAACCAGCTTGTTGAGGTGATAAAGCCAAGGATGACAAGTTAGCCATGAAGACTGTTTGAGCCGTTGGTTCATCATCCACATAAGAGTCAAATGCATCACAATCATCAGCTTTGAAGATGTTGGGATCGTTGAGTGCTAGATCATGAACTGGTTGCTCATCCACATCTTCATCAAAAGTATTTCCCCCATCACCAGCCAAAAACAATAGTTCTTCCTCATCCAATACAGCTCCATTCTCTTGAGCCTGCATCAACAGCATCTTATCCTTGAAGTAATCTGAGTTCTGAGGACGTTTCGGTTGATTGCAATTCCTGGAAATGTGTCCCAGTCCTCCACAATTATAACACTTGAGCTGTTTCCCCTGCCCCTGATTGGCATTCCCCGCTCTGTTCTGCACATTACCTCGACCCATGTTTCTTCGTGCTCTCCCTTGCACATTCTGAACCACAATTTTCCCATCCTCCATGTAATACCTCGTAAAAATCCCATGTCATTAATAATGTTAATCACCAAATAATATCAAGTTATGTTAAATAACCTTTTGTGCGGACTACATTTTTTTTACATATATATATTTATGGCAACGATCACCAAGTCACCCCAACAAATTCGAACTCACCATGAATAGCTCGCACGCGTACCGACTCCTCGTTAGTGACGGCTTAAATTTTATTTCCGAAATCAACAACTTTGTTTTTATACCATTTTTATAAAAACATTCACAGAGATATATTTTAAGATCTACCAAACTGATGTATCACATTTACTTTTGACTCAACGGGACACGGAACACACGGGGTATAAATAAATCCTACCCTAACCATCTATTTAATAAATATAAGCTGTCCTATCACTTCCTCAATTTCCCTTTCACTGATTCGATATTAGTCAACCGCTAGCCTTATCTTCTTCCCATCACTTTCTTTCTTATCTCTTTAGCAGCTTTAACATGACATGTCGCTCTCCATTTTCTTTTTCTCTTCTTCCCAAGGTCACGAGGAGGCGTCAGAGGTGTAGAGCTGATAGTGAAATTAGCTAAATCAAGCCTTGCACAAGAACCCACCAAGAAAGCTTGGTCAAAAGTTGCTTCTCTTATTCCTTTAAACACGGGTCGAAACACCAGGAGAGGCACACAACTCCAGTTTCATCATCTCACCTCTCCTCTCTATTATAACCAGTATCTTCTCTTTTTCCGGCCATAAAATCCAGACACTACCATCTCACCGCCGCTCACCCTACTACACTGCCACCACTGCCTTGCTTATCTCATCATTCCCATCATCTCCATACACCCCACGCGCCTAGAAACCCCTCTCTCGGTAACTATGATTTTTCCGGCGAGTTTTCCGGCAACACAAGTTGGAGGCAACAAGTATAGATCGAAGGTATAGTTTTACAGGTTTGTGTTCGGTTCGAGTATCCCACAGCCGCCACGCCACTGCCGTTCTTTTCCCCCTCCTCTCGCTCTCTTCTTGACTTGGTAAATCGAGAAGCCCATCGTTATACATATTTTTTTATATATATATATCCGATTATTATTGATGTTTGTCGTGGATTTTAAAACTTTATATGAAATGAGATTACAAATTAGTGAGTTAAAAACCGGATTAAACTTTGAGATAATAGTTTCGTGTGGTTTCGTTAAATTGGTCTCGACACTAGTCGAATTATACTCGTCAACATAAGTTCACATGTCATAACAAATTTGTGAAAATCTGTAATTGAAGATTTGGGTAATGGGGTGTACTTAATGGTTGTGTCAATGGGCTAAGAAGCCTAACATTTTTATTAGGGCGCGTTTGGATTTAAGTACTGGCCGAAGCCCATGAGTTAAAAAGATTTGTTTGTTTATAAATTGTAAGTAAAATATATTTTACCAAGGTATTGAATTTGACATTTTGACGGTTGATACGAAACGGACACAAAATCTTCAATAAAACCAAAACTAATATTTACAAGAATAATAGCGAGACATAAACTTATTAAATATTGTAATTCCAGTTTTGATTAACCCAAGTCTCGACGATTCGAGAAAAAACTAATTTTATTAGTTAAACTTATTTTGTTATAAAACCTTTATGTTTTATAACAAATTATTTGGGATAACGGGGTAAATGTCTAAACGTACAAACTAAGTTATCTTATTTAAGGGGTTTGTTTGTTGTTAATTTCTAGGTTTGTCCTCTTTGGTTTGAGTCCTCGTCAGTATTCTCTCGAGTTTGTTGATGTCTCTTCTCTTTGGCGTGAGTTGTCTGTCGAGTCTATGTTTCTTACCACACCACACGAAACGTTGAAACTAAACTTTTGATAAGTTTTGAAAACTGAGTAATCCACGAAAACTATGACACTCTGTCTTTTATAGACTTTATTATTTTGCGAGACTTGTTTTGAGATAATCGTATACGTATTAGGTTGTGCCGATCCTAGACCGTTGTGTACCGCCGTGCTTGTACCTCTGTGTACCGTCGTGCCGTATGTCTTGAGACCGTTATGTCTTGCTTCTCGAGGCCAGTCGTGTCAGTTGTGATCTTGCATTTCTGTGGCTAAGGTGAGTTCATAGTCCCACATTTTACTATGTTTTCAAATCCCGTGGGGAGATACATGCTATAAATCTGAACACAAGTATTTTTCTGTATGCTTCCCTGATTGATATTGCTAAGTTAATATTGCCTAAGTTACCACCCTGCCAATGAAAAGTCCCTTATATCATGAACCATTAATCACTTGCGAGTGAACGCGAATTTTGTGAATAGATCTATTGGGAATTGACAACCCATTTGTACTAGCCGGATAGATAGCCATTGTGTTAGCCGGATTGATAGACAAATGCACTTTATTCGAATTATGAGTATGGCAAAACTCCTACGACAAGGGCATTTATTATTATTACCCCTACAAGTTAAGGTTTGCGTGTCATGAGGCTTAGGGCAATATTTGTATATCTATATTATACACAGCGATATCACCGCTGTGCGACTACCCATTTTATATCTATTTGTTTTATTTCAACGATATCACCGTTGTACTATTAATCAACTTGTGTTCAAACTAATTCAAACTATTACAAATTAAACACTATGGATTCACTCAACCTTTGTGTTGACATTTTAAGCATGTTTTATCTCAGGTAACTAAGGAAATCTCAAGCACGGAGTTGGCATGGGCATTGGAAAACTACCCACCTTTATTTCAAATAATTATATCATTCTTTTCAAACTCATCATCACTTTTGTGAAATACTACCCCCTTTTGAAAACTATTGTGTAATCTCTGAATATTGAGTTTTCATTGAATGATATAAATTCTACTTTTAACGATTATCTATGCTTCGACTGTGATCTAATTGGTAATACCCCGTTTTAGTCTTCCGCTGCTTCATTACGATTTTCGGGGTGTTACAGATTGGCATCAGAGCCTAGGTTATAGAGAACCAATTGATTTTTAAAACATTGGACTATAACCGCGATTTCTAAAAGGACCATTTTTTTAAACTCTACCACCCTTTGCCCTCCGTGCCAACACTTACGAACTTTTGCATTGAGATTTGCTTGGCAGATTATGCATAATGAATGAATATTAACACTTTATTAACACATGCATTGAGATTTGCTTGGCAGATTATGCATAACGAATTAGTTTTATCACCTACGAATGTTATTATGACTAATGCATATTTATATTATTAATGACTTACACTTATTATTATTGGGATATTACAGTACCATGTCTCCCCCGATCGCCGTCATCATTCTGTCTGATGTTGAGACCGAAGTGACACCAGTACCATCAGCTACTCCACCCACTACTGTTATCATCTTATCAGATGCTGACACCGATACCACCATGCTAGTTGACCATACTACTACCTTATCCGAAACCATGTATGGAGAAACTGAGCCCTTTGAGGAGGGTGAGGTTGCTCCTACCCCAGCTGTTACATCTCCTTGTCACCCGAATCCACCTGTGTACGGTCCCCAGACATGGGATCAGTACATGGAGACCCAGCAGTTTTTACCTGCTGATTGTCTTCCATCACCACCCCCAGTTTTGACTCACCATTCCCCTGGGTCAGAGGCGGATGACGAGTCGTCTGACTCTGACTCTCCCGACTTGGCTTCACCCATACCACCACCACCTGCACCGGTTCGCCGGCATAGGATAGTCAGATTTCTACAGCCTTATGAGCCTGCACCATTCGGGCAATTTTATGTGCCTTGCCAAGGGGGCCCACCTAGGAAGTACACTGCCCGGAAACGAGCACGTGCACCTTCAGCCCCATTGGTACCACCACCAGCTATCATACCACCATCACCAGCACCAGCATCCTCATCACCATCACCTGTATCAGCATCACCTTCACCACCATCACATCATACTACCACCGAGGACCCACCCAGAAGAGCACTAAGTAGTTCTTAGACTGCACTATCATCATCAATAGCTTCTATCCAAACCAAGGGACGTATGGCCAAATTAGGGACGCTTTTAGTATCTCTTTGTTGAATAACAAATTTGAGACAAGTTATCATTTGGACATGTGGTTCGACTATGCTATGCATTGATATCGATCTAAAGAGCGGAGATTTTCCATCATATGTATGATGATTGTATCTACTCATGTTATGATACCATATTAAGATGGTCGTGGTTTATTCTGACCTTATCACGTTTGAGCTAATCTCGTTGTATTACATATGTCTATTAATAGGAACATCCTTATTAGGTCTCACTCTTCTAATAAGTACTTTCCTACGAACCTTGAATTAGTGTACGATCTCATATCAACTAGATGTGCAAATAGTCGCCCATTGCACTC
Source organism: Artemisia tridentata subsp. tridentata (assembly GCA_021014915.2). Taxonomy (NCBI): domain Eukaryota; kingdom Viridiplantae; phylum Streptophyta; class Magnoliopsida; order Asterales; family Asteraceae; genus Artemisia; species Artemisia tridentata. The sequence continues at coordinate 110,985,850 of CP139504.1, forward strand.
CATATTTTACACACTATTCTTATACCATTTTACAATCTATTACCATGTAAAAGACAAATTTGATACCCTACCACTATCAACCAAAACAGTTCACTAACGCCTTTTTATTATCTTACACTGTGAACAAATGAACTTTTCATCCTCTTAAGAAATCTCCTTATAACCAGACTTACTATCAACTTATGAATTGTTTTGTTAGTTTCATATAAACCATTTTGTAAACACCCTACATACCGTTTTGCTACTATCTGGTGAAATCATTTACTATCACTTTATAAAACATTTCGCTAAAACTTTATATATTGTTTATCACTATCCCATTAGTCATTTCGTTACTCTACTTTACCACCCAATAAACCACCACTTTGCTTCCATTTTTCGACTATTTGACTACCTTACCACCCTCTTATAAAAATAATAAACGGTGTCGCTATCGGCATACAAGCTATTTTACGAATCATCCCACAGACTATTTGATATAAACACAATAAACAAAATTTGCTACCCTACTACAAATCTATAAACCAACAAATGTTTTTACTGACACCCTGCAGACTATGTTGCAAACACCCTACAAGTTTTATTATTGACTCATAAATTATTATTTTGCCCCTCTGAGCACCACATTAACCGCTGATAAAACAACAAACTATATCGCAATGCATCACAAACCAATTTTTCGTTACCCTACAAAACGTTTTACTACAAAAAAAATCAAAAATTGCGGCCTTACTGCCAATAATAATAAAGGGTCATCCCTATTGTTCTATAAACTATTTCACATATTATGAACTACCTTATTTTATGCAATAAATCGATTTGCTACTTTAATACTATTCCATAGACCAACAAACGGTTTCGCCAACATTTTGTAAACTAAGGTACATTTATCCAAATTTTTCGTCACCATTTTATAAACTCTTCTACACACCGTTTTACAACCTATTCTATAATCACCCTATGAACTAAGTCCTCTTTGAAAAGTATATTAAGCTACCACTTTACGAACAGAGTTACCGATACCTCCCTTTAAACTAAATCCAACATTGCATCGTTGAACTTTAATTATGCAAAGCCTGATCACCTATGCATAATTCAAGTAGGACCATGCTATGCTGGGGATAGTTGTCTAAAATTTTTGCAAAAAGTTAGAATTTCTACTAATACTTTTGAGAAATCACAACCTTACATAAAAAGTTGTGCAAGATATGGGCATCCGTACTAATAAACACAAATAGACTTCGACACCATCTTATCACATGAAATCAGTCTAGTCTCGCCGCATATTCTATTCTACAAGGACCAGTTACATCATTAGTTATCATAGAAACAACCTTCCAACGAACATAGCCACAATCAACGGGATTACCTACGACCACTACCATAAGGATTTGTACGAAGCTTAACCTTATGACATCTCACTTTACTTCACATCATCCGATTTCGAAGGATCCCACCGTCAAGCAGACAACTTGTAAATTCGATAACTACCAAATGACTCATAACCCCAAGGGTGACTGAGGCTTACCTTTCTGTACTCGATAACAATCATGATGATGATTACATTTAGCCCCTAAACCGAAACCATGCTTTCTGTGTTAAACACTAAGTACACTAACGGATCAACCAACTGATTGCTGGTAGCAATCAACACCATTCTTCAAGACTTTACCATTCGTGTTAAGCGCACCACCAAACTAGCCATTTGACTACTAATAGAACCAACGTCATCACTTAAGGTTGCACCATAAACCTACTAGACACCCATAAGACATCGACTTAGTGTCCACATAACTTCAGGCCTAGACATTTTTGGTCTATTTACTGAATTACCCACTTTGAGAAACTCGTCTGCATACCTTATGATAATAGGTTCTTAACAATACGATGAGGACCCCTCGAGGGAAGTAAATGAAACTCTTGACTAGGGAATGTGAATACACAACGGGATGACTTATAACCTGACGAAAGTCTTAAGACTTTACAGATCAAACCAAACCACTATTTTGGGAAATTGCCAAATCTTTCACTAATTCTTTGAGAGAATTAGCTTGACTAGGGCGTAAGAGTGATCCAAAACACCCCTGTTCACTAAATCAAACCTTAGAGGTAGATCAAGGATCTTTGTCCACGATGAGGAGTAACAAGATACCATGATTGACACTGTGCGGTCAATGTACAATTCACCCTATCCACATCGTATAATGAGAATTCCCTTATAAGTAATGGATACCTTGTATTGGACAATCAATATACGATCACCCTTACAACGTTTCCTCTAGGAGTTCTAGATTATGCAGCCTCAAAAATTCGTTTTGAGTTGACCTCACTCCCACGCTGAAATACCAAGCGGTCTTAACGTACCGAACGGCCATTGATACACGACTTACACTTGTAGCCAAGGAAAATGCCCTATGACACAATATCCGACTCACTCATAAGTCATGATACATCCCAATACTGTCCTAGCGAATTAAATACCATACCTATAAACTTCACCTGATATTCATCAACCAAACACTATCAAACATGGGAAACTAGACTCTGTCCTTAAAACTTTCGAAAACATATATAAATGCCATGCTCAACTATACTTCCAACTTTGATGACTTCACTTTCAAGAATCTTTCTTTAAAAACGCGTTTGTTTCAATTACATAAGTATTTCTCCGAGATGCTCATTTTGTGAGTTAAAAAGTTTTCTCTGGTCAAACCATATCAAACTTTTTCATATTAAAGTGCGACTAAGTGTTAATTTTTGTAAAGTTATTTTATCTATACCATGCTTAAAAACCCACACTACAGAATTATATACCTATTTTAGTCAAACCTTATCAAGCTTTCGTATGTTAACAAATGTATAAACAGTGATCTATGTGAAATTGTCTTATCAAAACCGCCTTTAAAAAAAAAAAAAAATTCGTTTCACTAAACTTTAAATTTTTCAGGGTCGCATTAATCTACTCGACTATTAATCTCAAACAAAGGAATTTGTGTCTTTTGAATTATTAATTTGGTCAGATTCGTGTAAACGCATACTCAAATGAAAATTTCGAACAAAAATTTTATCAATACCTCTAAGCAAGGAAAACGCACAATACCTGACTTGCCTAGGATTGAAAGTATAGATATGCCATACCTTAACACTATTCCTTCGAAGTGCAACTTTCTCACTCATCCTGTAAGATAAAGATTCTCACCTGGTAGAAGCGCGTGAAATTGGATAAGCAATTACTTAAGAGACGATGTGCCCTTTCAGAGTTTTAGATAACATAATCGCTTTGACACATGACATCACTTTCACATGGATTATAAGAGGTCACATCTGGCCATAAGACCTTTAACTTCCTTCTGTAACGAGACAAACATCCCTCGACAAAGTACCCACCTGACTTAGACCACTATGCCACGATCTCAAGTCACAATACACCATAGTTTTGCCTTAACAAGTTAAGCACTTTCCATCAAGAGCATTATCCGATGATAACTTTTGAGCGTTCCCAATCATTGGCATCCGAATTTGCCCTTAGTTTTGACTCATGGGCCATCACTCTTGACTAGCCATATATGCCTACTGACATGTTATTTCTTGTCATTCACACCAAGGGACTTTTCCCTTAGATTCTCTATAGCCGCCATGAGAAAAATAGCGATATCTAGCCTCATTGTTCTAATGAAATCCACCCCTTCATGTCGACAACTACACCTACCTCCCACGAAGGATGAGTTCACAAAATAGGCTCTAGGAGACACAACAATGGCATGAGCGAATGATTGTTGAAATAGCAGGGATAACCATTTAGCATTAATCAAATCCTCCTACAACCACCAGATATCTCACTAGTAGAAGGGTTGTTTCATTTGAGGTACTTTATGGTCGGAAGTACCGACCACCCGTTGTTGGGCAGAAATTTGAGAAGTTCAGATCTCATGACCTCAATTTATTCATTAAACCACTGAGAAAATAGTACAAATCAGACAACGGTTACAAGCTTGAACTCCCTGAAGAGCCTAGTAGGGTACACAATACCTTTCACGTATCGAACCTGAAGAAGTATTTATCGGATGAAACCCCTGTCGTTCCCTTAAAAGAAATTCGACTTAACGATAAGCTAACCTGTGATGAAGAAACAATAGAAATCTTGGATGGAGATGTCAAACGATTGAAACAAATCCGTATCCCTATTGTCAAAGTTAGATGGAACTCTAAGAGAGGACCAGAGTAAACATGGGAACGCGAAGATCAAATCCATTCTAAATACCCCCACTTGTTTGATAACACAACTCCGATTACTACCACATCTTAGGATTCGGGACGAATCCAGTCCAACGGGTGGGTATTGTAATACCTCATAAAAATCCCATGTCATTAATAATGTTAATCACCGAATAATATCAATTTATGTTAAATAACCTTTTGTGCGGACTACATTTTTTTTACATATATATATTTATGGCAACGATCACCAAGTCACCCCAACAAATTCGAACTCACCATGAATAGCTCGCACGCGTACCGACTCCTCGTTAGTGACGACTTAAATTTTATTTCCGAAATCAACAACTTTGTTTTTATACCATTTTTATAAAAACATTCACAGAGATATATTTTAAGATCTACCAAACTGATGTATCACATTTACTTTTGACTCAACGGGACACGGAACACACGGGGTATAAATAAATCCTACCCTAACCATCTATTTAATAAATATAAGCTGTCCTATCACTTCCTCAATTTCCCTTTCACTGATTCGATATTAGTCAACCGCTAGCCTTATCTTCTTCCCATCACTTTCTTTCTTATCTCTTTAGCAGCTTTAACATGACATGTCGCTCTCCATTTTCTTTTTCTCTTCTTCCCAAGGTCACGAGGAGGCGTCAGAGGTGTAGAGCTGATAGTGAAATTAGCTAAATCAAGCCTTGCACAAGAACCCACCAAGAAAGCTTGGTCAAAAGTTGCTTCTCTTATTCCTTTAAACACGGGTTGAAACACCAGGAGAGGCACACAACTCCAGTTTCATCATCTCACCTCTCCTCTCTATTATAACCAGTATCTTCTCTTTTTCCGGCCATAAAATCCGGCCACTACCATCTCACCGCCGCTCACCCTACTACACCGCCACCACTGCCTTGCTTATCTCATCATTCCCATCATCTCCATACACCCCACGCGCCTAGAAACCCCTCTCTCGGTAACTATGATTTTTCCAGCGAGTTTTCCGGCAACACAAGTTGGAGGCAACAAGTATAGATCGAAGGTATAGTTTTACGGGTTTGTTTTCGGTTCGAGTATCCCACAGCCGCCACGCCACTGCCGTTCTTTTCCCCCTCCTCTCGCTCTCTTCTTGACTTGGTAAATCGAGAAGCCCATCGTTATACATATTTTTTTATATATATATCCGATTATTATTGATGTTTGTCGTGGATTTTAAAACTTTATATGAAATGAGATTACAAATTAGTGAGTTAAAAACCGGATTAAACTTTGAGATAATAGTTTCGTGTGGTTTCGTTAAATTGGTCTCGACACTAGTCAAATTATACTCGTCAACATAAGTTCACATGTCATAACAAATTTGTGAAAACCTGTAATTGAAGATTTGGGTAATGGGGTGTACTTAATGGTTGTGTCAATGGGCTAAGAAGCCTAACATTTTTATTAGGGCGCGTTTGGATTTAAGTACGGGCCGAAGCCCATGAGTTAAAAAGATTTGTTTGTTTATAAATTGTAAGTAAAATATATTTTACCAAGGTATTGAATTTGACATTTTGACGGTTGATACGAAACGAACACAAAATCTTCAATAAAACCAAAACTAATATTTACAAGAATAATAGCGAGACATAAACTTATTAAATATTGTAATTCCAATTTTGATTAACCCAAGTCTCGACGATTCGAGAAAAAACTAATTTTATTAGTTAAACTTATTTTGTTATAAAACCTTTATGTTTTATAACAAATTATTTGGGATAATGGGGTAAATGTCTAAACGTACAAACTAAGTTATCTTATTTAAGGGGTTTGTTTGTCGTTAATTTCTAGGTTTTTCCTCTTTGGTTTGAGTCCTCGTCAGTATTCTCTCGAGTTTGTTGATGTCTCTTCTCTTTGGCGTGAGTTGTCTGTCGAGTCTATGTTTCTTACCACACCACACAAAACGTTGAAACTAAACTTTTGATAAGTTTTGAAAACTGAGTAATTCACGAAAACTATGACACTCTGTCTTTTATAGACTTTATTATTTTGCGAGACTTGTTTTGAGATAATCGTATACGTATTAGGTTGTGCCGATCCTAGACCGTTGTGTACCGCCGTGCTTGTACCTCTGTGTACCGTCGTGCCGTATGTCTTGAGACCGTTATGTCTTGCTTCTCGATGCCAGTCGTGTCAGTTGTGATCTTGCATTTCTGTGGCTAAGGTGAGTTCATAGTCCCACATTTTACTATGTTTTCAAATCCCGTGGGGAGATACATGCTATAAATCTGAACACAAGTATTTCTCTGTATGCTTCCCTGATTGATATTGCTAAGTTGATATTGCCTAAGTTACCACCCTGCCAATGAAAAGTCCCTTATATCATGAACCATTAATCACTTGCGAGTGAACGCGAATTTTGTGAATAGCTCTATTGGAGGTTGACGACCCATTTGTACTAGCCGGATAGATAGCTATAATGTTAGCCGGATTGATAGACAAATGCACTTTATTCGAATTATGAGTATGGCAAAACTCCTACGACAAGGGCATTTATTATTATTACCCCTACAAGTTAAGGTTTGCGTGTCATGAGGCTTAGGGCAATATTTGTATATCTATATTATACACAGCGATATCACCGCTGTGCGACTACCCATCTTATATCTATTTGTTTTATTTCAACGATATCACCGTTGTACTATTAATCAACTTGTGTTCAAACTAATTCAAACTATTACAAATTAAACACTATGGATTCACTCAACCTTTGTGTTGACATTTTAAGCATGTTTTATCTCAGGTAACTAAGGAAATCTCAAGCACGGAGTTGGCATGGGCATTGGAAAACTACCCACCTTTATTTCAAATAATTATATCATTCTTTTCAAACTCATCATCACTTTTGTGAAATACTACCCCCTTTTGAAAACTATTGTGTAATATCTGAATATTGAGTTTTCATTGAATGATATAAATTCTACTTTTAACGATTATCTATGCTTCGACTGTGATCTAATTGGTAATACCCCGTTTTAGTCTTCCGCTGCTTCATTACGATTTTCGGGGTGTTACCCTCCACCATTGCTAGATTGCGTGGGTTGGATGAGTTTCTTAATTGATTGTTGGTCTGAGGGAGAGATGCTTTAAATTGTTGAACCAGTAATGATACTTGGTTGGTGAGGTTATCAATCATTTTGTCGGTCTGAGAATAGCCTGAGTCGAGTTGTGAGCTCATAGCAGAATATGGTGAGTGAAGTTGATGATAACCTGGGTTAGGTGATGGTTGTGTGTTTGGTAGAGCACTTTTCATAAATGCCAGTGGGTCATTAGGAGTTGAAGGATTGAGCTTTTCTCTCAGCACCCGATCGTAGGCAGCATGCTTCTCATGTTGTTGTAGGTAGGCATACAACTGTTCATAGTTAGTGTCTCTCAGACCTTTGTTGAGTTTGACAGCAGTAACAAATCTGTCCCACTCTGGATTCATGTTGTTCACAAACTTTGAGTTAAGTTGGATGTTGGGCATAGTCATTCTTATCATCCTCATGTCATTCACCAACTTAAGGAATCTCACATAGTAATCTGTGACATTCTCTCCTGGGTTCATTTTGAAGTGTTCAAACTCATCATACAATTGTGATTCACGGTCTTCTTTTGTGAGTTCTGACCCAACTAGCAACATCTTTACATTGTCCCACACTACTTTAGCTTCAGTGTTGAAATTGATGAGTTTGTAGACATCCTTTGGCAAACCTTGAATAACAATGTTTGAGGCCCTAATGTCAGCATCATACCTCTTCTTTTCCTCCTCATTAAGGTCATTGTAAGTGCGTGGTCTGTCAATTCCAAAGGTGACTGTGCCATCTTCACCAGTAGTAACAACATCTCTGGTGGTACCCATCTGAAATGGTCCTTCATCAATGGACTTAAGGATGTTTGCTCCATTCTCTTTTCCCAAGCAGTAAAGCCGTATTCGTTGTGCCCATGACTCATAGTCTGTCCTATCTAGCATAGGCGGACGGGTATCGGACCCTGCTGCTTGAATGTCATCGGATGCGGTGCTTGTAATGCTGGCCATAATGTATACGGGATTTTACAATTCTTGTGATTTAACCGAGAAATTGACTCTTTCGCGGGACTTTCTAAAATCACCAAGACACAAACCGTAAACTAATGAGTATCTTGCAAAATAGAATTTTAAGTCCTAACTCAAGGAAACACAAATCTCAATTGATCAAATCGCAAAGATTCAAGACACAGCTTGACAAATCGCAACAAGACAAATCGCAAGCTTATCAAATCACAATAAGTCAAGTCACAAGTGTTAGCTTGCAATGTCAAATCGCAATAGATCAACTCGCAACTATCAAATCGTAATGAGTCAAGTAGCAACTTGTCAAATCGCAGACAATCAAATCGTAATTTGTTAACTATGAGTCAAAACGCAAAGTTCAACTCGCAAGTGCTCAAGTCGCAACTCACTATTACAAATCGCAACAGACAAATCACAACCCTGAGGATACAAACCGCAACAGACAAATCACAACCCTGAGGATACAAACCGCAACAGACAAATCACAACCCTGTGGATACAAACCGCAACAGACAAGTCGCAAGTCTAACAAGTCGCTACCCTGACAGACACTAGTCGCAACCGCAACAGACAAGTCGCAAACCTAACAAGTTGCTACCCTGACAGATAAGTCGCAAGTCTAACAAGTCGCTACCCTGGCAGACACTAGTCGCAACCCACAAATCGCAAGTCACAAGAAGACAGAACTGTCACTATCTTGGTCAAAACGCAACACACTAAACGCCAGACACGTCGCTTTCTTAGCGGTTTGTCGTCTTTTGCCAAATCCGGTAATGGGCAAAATCGCAACTTTGAGAGACCACAAATCGCTACTTTCACTTACCCAACAATACATAAATCGCTACTATGAAACCTTCACAGAGGGACAAAACGGTACGAAGAACACTTTTACACTAACCCACGAATCTGCTAAAAACTACCACACAAAGCCTGAAACTATGATTCCAAACACCAAACAGTACTTCAATACAATCCCTAAGCTAGAAAGTACAAGATCTAACACCTTCTATCAACAAAACAAAGCGCAAAATAGATTTTCAAGAAACTACCTATTCGAACCAAAAGTACCCCAAATCTACACAAATCCGTGAATATAACCATACATGAACCTAACCATGGCTCTTGATACCAATTGTAGTATATTCACGAGCAAAGAAACACACGTTTGGGTCTATGTTATGGATCGAATAGATGGAGTTTAGAGAGAGTGAGGAGAAGACTTGGAACCTTGAGAGAGAAAGTAAGTAGGATGTATTGAATATGAGAATAAGGTCCAACCCTCTCCTTTGGTGGAGAGGGATATTTATACTACTACATAGGGTGCCCCTAGTGGGCTGTGGAGCGAGCTGACAGTGGGTAAAGACCCGACCCACTCCACAATATTAATAATAACTAAACTACTACGAATATTACTAATTATCCTACGAGCTATGATGTGCTAATAAGTACTTGGGGTGACCGAGTCTTCAACTGAATATTTATATTCCTAACATGAGACAAACGATTGGTGGCTCCCTACCGAACGATTGGTGGCCCCCTACCGGGTAGATCTTCGAGGTTATCGACATCTACGAGAATGGGATGAGACAAACGATTGGTGGCCCCTTACCGGGTAGATCTTCGAGGTTATCGACATCTACGAGAATGGGATGAGACAACTATAGGTGTATAACAACGTAACCCACGATTTAACAAACTTGGTACAATAACGATCTAATGGACTTGGTATGATCTCGAACTAATGGATTAGGTACAATTGTGAACCAGTCAGAAACACTACCTACATGTGATATTGTATTTAGTACAATAGTCATACACTTGGAATCTTAGAAACCTTCATTTAGTATTTATTTACTAGTATCGATGATTTGTATAAGGTTTTCACATTATTTCCTACAAACTCTATGAACTCACCAACCTTTGTGTTGACACTTTAGCATGTTTATCGCAGGTCCATAATGAACGAGGCTGGCACGGATACTCAAGAAGGCTATAAATTTTATTATCATTCAAAAACTCATTTGATGTATTTTGTAAACATGGAACCATCTGGGACCTCATTTTGTAAACTCTGATATTTATATAATTCGAATGATAAATCTTTTAAAACGACTCCATTAGAGTTCGTTTTCTATTGTTATAACTGTTGTGCCATGAAGTAACACCCAGTTTGAATTCCGCTATGTATCACGAAATTGGGGGTGTTACAAAAAACCTATGCTTGGATGTATTGATCGTTATTGGATTTACGGTATTGGACGATTGACGTTATTGGACATTTTGGGACAGGACGGTATAATATATTAAGAATTTAATATATTAGACACGGATCGGACACGAAATGTTCAATAAGCCAAAAGCTAATATTTACGCGAATGATAACGAAACATAAAAACTTATGAAATATTGTAATTACAGACTTGGTTAATTAAAGTCATGACGCCTTGGGGAATGTTGAATAAACGGACGCGTTATGCCGGAGTTTATAAAACATTCCAAACCAATGTTTTTATTTTAAATTGACTTTTATTATAAACGCAAATTGGCTTTTCCAAACTGTTTGAGATTATGGGGAAAATACCGAAACTACCAATTGACCTATTTGTATTAGTATAGCTATTTGTCATAAATTTTGGTTTGTCCTTGTTAGTATTGAGTTCTCGTCAGTATTTTTCTCGACTATGTCGATGTTTATTTCTTTTGGCATGCGTGTTCTTGAGTCAATGTTTTCTTACCACCACACGAAACGTTGATATTAAACTTTTATTAGTAATGAGAAGAATAATCCACGAAAACTAAGACACGTTGTCTTTTATAGACTTAATTTTTGTACAAGACGTATTTTGTGATAACCGTATGCGTATTAGGTCGTGCCGATCTCGTACCGTTGTGCTTGTACCTCCGTGTACCATTGTGCCTGTCTCCTGGATACCGTTGTGATTAGCTCTAGATGCCAGTTGTGTCAGTTGTGATCTTTGCATTGCTGTGGCAAAGGTGAGTTCATGGCCCCTACTTTTACCGGTTTTATAACTATTTTGGGGAGAATACATGCTCGTTTTAACTAAACTCAATGACTGTTTTTTTGGAATATGCGAACTGTTTACTCAAGATTTGACTGTTTGGCTGAAATATTTGATTTGGTTATTTGAAGGCGTTATGTGATTAACTGATATGCATGTGAGTTTCACAGCCCCACTTTTACTCGTGAACTGTTTATTGAAACCTTGGGGTGAGGAAACATGCAAAACCATTTTGAATGGACCTAACTATTGTTTTATGATTTTTTATAACGTGTTGACTGGCTAATGTTAGATATTTACAACAGATATTTGTCTTAGACCAGGGTAGCAAATAACCCGGATACCTTTTGCTATAACGTGTTGCATGGCTGAGGTCAAATATATCCTAGGGCCCTACTGTGACTGAAAATATAAGAGAGGGCTATTGTGACCTATCATATTGTTACTGGATTGTTTGTGATTATTGATATATGTGGAAATTATGATTTATATTTAACTTAGTCCAGTGTAGCAAATCTCCTATCTTGGTCACTATTGTTACTTGTTTAACTAAAACCTATGAACTCACCAAACTCGTTGTTGGGTTTAAAAGAAGCTGCAGCTACTTTGAAGATGCTGCTGCTAAGTACGTTATTCTGCTGCTCATGGTTTTAATGGAAATATACTAAGTATGATTCTGCTGCTAGGCATAATCATTCTGCTGCTAGTATATTTATTCTGCTGCTGGTGATAACTGACGAATGGTGAAATAAGCTAAGTCTCATACTACTGCTACTTTAAGAGGATTCTGCTGCTATAGTAATGATACTGCTGCTTATTAGATATGTATAGTTTGTTTATGGTAAAGATATGAATAGATATTATTCTTGTATAGAAAGTTTTTGTAACCGACTAGGACTCCTTAAGTCTATAAAAGGAGGATCTAGGGTTAGGGTTAATATATGATTGTTCAGCTTAAGTATTGTATTCACTTCAAGGTTCGTTGTAACCCTGTTACTTTTGAGTAACCGTATATTAATATATTGAGGTGAAGGTTGAGAGAATTACTGTGTGCTATTGTTAATTCTTCTTAAGATTAATTACAAAATTCCGCATAGTAATTAATAAGATTGTTCAAGAACAGTCTCTATACCTATTATCTTAGATCCACATCTAGGGTAATTAACAAGATCGATTAAGCTCAACTGGGATCAACACTCGTGTTGACACTTTTAGCGTGTATTCTCAGGTATAAGGCGATAGCAAACTGTTGGAAGGCGCTTGGCAAGGGGCATGGTCATAGACGACTCTGTTGAATAATTGGGACCGCTTTATTTTTATGGGCCTGTATTCCGCACTATAGTTTGAATGATGTAAACTTAAGGTTTTGATAATGAAATTTTCTTCTAAGCGGTTGAGGTAAAACCGTTCTTTGTACCTTGTGTTATGATACCAATTGAGTAGCACCCCAGTGACATGTATGCTTCCGCTGGACACGATTTTTGGGGTGTTACAGATTGGTATCAGAGCCTAGGTTATAGAGAACTGGGTATATTTTTAAAACCTAGACTATAACCAATTTTGCGAAAACTTAACTCTATGACCGCCACGTACCTGCCTGCCAAGCCGAAGCCTCATTGATGATTTTGTTTGATGGTATATGTGATTAGACGTTTGATGGTATATGTGACGAGATAATTGATGATATATTTGTTGAGATGTGTGCCTGATTATTGGATAATGTATATCTGCCTGTTTTAGTTGTTCACTATAAGCATTTCCATATGCTTATGCACGCACCGAACCTGTCACAGATTTACGTTATTTCCTTACGTAATCTCACTATTTGATTTCGAGTTTGTACACTCGTCGTGGTTTTTCGGAATGATTTTTGATGTAAGGGACATATTGCTAGTATAACTAGGCTGAGTATTTCAAAATTCATTAAACCTCGGGTGAATATAGACTGGTCACCTATATTCAACCAGGGACAGTGGGACATAGCCTGATCACCTATGTCCGACTCAGAGGTAAATTTTGCAATACTGGGAATAGTTATAATGGAATTATGTTCGGGTGACTTTTGATTTTGGAAATGGTACAGTTTTGCGTGTGTACACGGGCATTGGATATTACTCCCACACACACACGACATACTGGCATCACAACACCGCATGAATTGTAATACTCCTGGCACCGCTATACTTCTCTGTTTATATGGAATTCCTGTTTGTCGCCATCTGATCATGTTTTGCATCAGGACGGGCTAGACCCGATTATCATCGTTTGAATCCGAGTTGCTTATTTGTAACTCATTGCAATTGTAATAAGCCCATTTGAGCTTATTGGAGTGTTTGGATTTGATTTTGGCTACGTTTGGATTTGGTTTTGGCTATGTTAGATTTAGTTTTGGCTATGTCTGAATTTGGATCGCTGGATTTTTTGATTTTGGACCTCATTCCGGATTTGGAATTGTTATTCGACCTTGTTTTGTTGTGGTCTTGTTACAGTCACCTCTACCCTAAGCCTTGTGCTCAATCGATGTTGTTCAATCAAAGTTGTTCAATCAATGTTGTACCTCCCGCTTTAAGTACTATGTACATTACTGATTCAACCGACTGATTGCTAGTAGCAATCAACATCTTCCCTCAGACTTGTACTCTGAACTCGCTAAACTCTCCATTTGGCAGAGATTCCCGCCCAACAAAAATCTTAAGACCTTAAGGAGTAACCTGAACCGCGTTCCTTGGGACAATCACCTAATTCTCCTCTCGTCCCTCGGGAATACAATTATCTTTGCTAACCTCTTATAGGATAATAAACTGTTCTGCCATTAATTTACAAACTGGCTTTGATTTTTCTACCGACCATTTTGCGGTCATCCTACAAAATGTTTTACTTCTATTTCACGAAAATCAAAAATTTTGATCTTACTACCATTTTATAAATGGCGAACTACTTTCCTGTTACCCCGTAAACTGTTCTACAAATCATTTGGCAAAACGATTTCATAAAACGTTTTGCTGCCTTGCTACGATGTTATGAATCAAACTGAAAATCAAAATTTTGACTTTGCTATAATTTTATAAACGATGAATTGTTTTCCTATTATCCTATAAGCCGTTTCACAAATCATTTTGTAAGTCGATTTGCTGTTTTTGCTACTATATCATAAGCTAGACCTCAGGAGCGAATCCCGCACCTCTACCTGAGTAATCGAGTGTGGCAATGGTTGGGATAGACACCTCCCGTTGGCCAAATCCTCTTATAACAATCACCTAATTTCAACGGCACCGTAAGAGACACTTTACTTTATGGTCGCAAGTGCCGATCGCCGCATTGTTGGATAGAAGTTGGGGATACCCAACTTACTGACCCTGAACTTGTTCATGAGACTAACGAGAAGATCGTTCAGAGCAGAACCGGGTTGCAAGCTGCTCATGAATTGTCAGAAGAGTTATGCTGACAAATGACGTAAACCTCTTGAATTCCCAGTTATAGCATAGATTATGCTTAAAGATTCACCATGAGAAGGTGTGATACATTTAGTAAACGTGGAAAGCTTAATCCTCGCTATATTGATCCTTTTGAAATCCTTGCTAGAGTTGGACCGGTAGCTCACAGACTCGAGCTACCGTCAGGGCTCAACAGTGTTCGCAACTTTTTTATGTGCAATGTGAAGAAATGACTTACCGATGAGGCAGTTGCTATTCTTCCGGGAGAGATCCAGATAGATGAATGTTTAAACCTTGTTGAGAAACCTATCGAAATCATGGACCGTGAAGTCAGACGACTTTAGTAAAGTCGTATTCCTATTGTCAAAGATCGGTGAACTCTAAGAGAGGTCCTGAGTTCACGTGGGAACGTATGAATGAGATCAAGCGTAAGTATTCTCATCCCTTTTCGACTGTAACGGGTAACTTGAATTGAATCGCGAGGACGCGATTCCGTTTAAGGAGGTGAGACTGTAATACCCCGTAATTTTCCAGACGTATTTTTATAAGGAATTATCCCTGTTTTTCATATACGGACTTTTCTGAACTCATTTGGTTTAAAAATGTGAAGTTATCTCGCGAAACATGGGAATCATGTATGTTGATGCGAATAATGTTCTAAAAACGTTATTCATATCTTTCGATAACTTTACGTTTTGATGATAACAAAATGTTAAAACACTTTACGTTAAAATTAACGTAAACAAGTTTTTAGTCGAAATATCCCGTTTCTACGTATATCACTCTAGGTATGAACAAACAAATTTACAACTTGACAAATGATCAAAGAAGTGAATTTGTGTTTCAAACTTCATTTTTTTAATGTGACAAAACATTTTTTTCAAAAATATACCTTACAAATTTTTTTTGAATTATAAAGAAATGTTTTATTGGAAAAATAAGTTTAAAAATCACAACAGCTATCCCCCCCCCCCCAAAAAAATCAGCTCAAAACTTCCCCAAATAAACTTTCACAACTAAAAACAAAAATTAGAGCGTCCTTGTCTGGCACGGTACCACGTACCACTAAATTTAGTGGTACCATGTGGTATTTAGTGGTACTGTGTCCCTATAACGGTCAGATTTCTTCTGCCTATAAATACCGGCCCTCTTCACAGTTTTTGGGCATCCTTTTTCACACACAACTTTCTGAGTTTAAAACTCTTATCACATCTTCTCTAATTGATCATTTAGTTTAATTTTCTTTTGTTTAAAGAGTGATTCAATCATCCAACCAAGAGATTACCTTCATTCCTCTACTAGTGCAAGAGAAGAACACAAAGTATCAAAGAAGATACAAAGTGTTGTAGTTATAGTTAGTGCACTTGTAACACTTGTTGCATACTTGTTGTATCCTAGCATACATCAAGTTCATTTTCTTTTGAGTAGTTTGTGAGAGTAGATCATTGTGATCTTGTTGAGATCTTGGAGATCTCTTGTAGATTGTGAGCTTGTGAGTTGATCAAGTGGATCAAGGGTAGATTGGGTAGATCGAGTCAAGTGAGAGTAGATCATTGTGATCTTGTTGAGATCTTGGAGATCTCTTGTAGCTTGTGGGCTTGTGTGTTGATCAAGTGGATCAAGGGTAGATCGAGTCAAGTATGTTGATTGTGTGAATTAGTAAGGATCATGTGGATCGTGGTAGATTGGTACTAGCTAAGATTAGTACTCGACATTTAGCTTAGTTTCGGAAATAAGGATAAGCGACGTTGTACGGTTTTCTCTGCTTGAAGGGAGCTTTATTGACATAGTGCTTAGAACTCTCGAGTGTGGTACTCGGGGAGTGGAGTTGGGCGAAGAAGAGCTTCGTGACCGAACCACTATAAATCTCTTTGTCCCAATTTGATCTTTCCATCTCATTTCTTTATATTTATTGTTTATATTAGATAGGATTGTTTAGTGTTCATATTGGTGTTGATTGATTTCACAAAAGAATCGAATCAAAGTTTTTCACAAGTAAAGTTTTAAAACGAATTAAAAACCAGTAAAATTATTCAACCCCCCCTTCTAGTTTTCCACAATTGGTATCAGAGCTAGGTTAGGCAAGATTTTAAAATTAATTGTATTTTAAAACCTGAATCGATCAATGGATTTTGACAAATATCAAGAAGGGCAATCTATGCAAAGACCACCACTTTTTGAAACCGATTGTTTTATATATTGGAAAACAAGATTCGAAACGTACGTGAAATCAAAAGACATTGATCTTTGGCATATTATTACCGAGGGTGACTTTCAACCGATTGAAAAGAATCCGGAAACAAAAAGGGATGAAATAGTTCCTTATAATAAACAAAGTGATAACCTTAAAAGAAAATTAGCCAAAAATGATGAGGCTAAAATGATGATTTATAATGCTTTGCCGAAAAAGGAACTTGAAAGAATTTTTATGTGTAACACGGCAAAATAAATTTGGAAAACTTTGTTAGTCACTCACCAAGGTAATAATCAAGTCAAAGAGAACAAGATAGATCTTCTTGTGCAACAATATGAACAATTTTCCATTCCGGAAGATGAATCTATTGATAATGCTTTTGCTAGATTTAATACTATTATTACTAGTCTTAAAGCTCTTGATGAAGGTTATTCTAGCAAGAACTATATTAGGAAGTTTCTTAGGGCTCTACATCCCAAATGGAGAGCAAAGGTCACTGCCATTGAAGAGTGAAAGAACCTTGGCAACATTATCGCTTAATGAACTTATAGGAAACTTGAAGGTTCATGAAATGATAATCAAGAAAGACTCCGACATAGTCAAAGGCAAAAGCGAGAGAGTTAGATATCTAGCATTGAAAGCCAAAAAGGAGTCTAGTGATGAGGAAAGTTCGGATTCCGATAGTGAAGACGAAGAATATGCACTAGCCGTTAGAGACTTTAAGAAGTTCTTTAGGAGAAGAGGTAGGTTCGTTAGACAACCTCGTGATGAAAATAATTCGTCACAAAAGAATCGAGATGAGAAGAAAGGAAAGAGTGATAGGAAATGTTTTAGATGCGGAGATCCCAATCATCTCATAAGAGAATGTCCTAAACCACCAAGAACAAACAACCAAAGAGCTTTCGTAGGAGGCTCTTGGAGTGATAGCGATGAAGAAGAAGATAAGAAGCCCAACGACGAAACATGTCTAATGGCTCAAGCTTCAAATGAGGTACATTCCAACTCTTCTTATTATAGTGATGATAATTCGTCAATAGATGATAATAGACTATATGATGAATATAATAAACTATGTGAAGTAAGTTCTAAAATCATAAGTAGAAACAAAACACTAAAAGGAACATTGCATGAACTCGAAGTGCAAATTTTAGAACTAAATGATCGAGTAAAAAGACTTTAGAAAAATAAAGAAATAGATATTGGATGTAGGTCATGCATGTGTCTTCGAGTAGAAAATGAAAAACTCAAAGAAAACGCTTTAAGGATCATTAAGTTTGAAAAAGGAACAAAGACACTTAATGATATGCTTGAAAACGTTAGGTATAGTGAACATGCCGGAGCGGGCTTAGGATTTGACCCAAACAAAGCTTCTACAAGTGATACTAAACAAGTAAAATTTGTAAAGTCTGGAGAATCTGAAATAGCAGAGGATGGTACCACTAAAGGTACAGACGGCACCACTAAAATTAGTGGTACCGTGGTACCGTCTGGTGCTAAAGTCAGAACAGGGTCAATTTTAAAAAATAACTTAAGTCCTATACCGAGTCGCATAGTAGTTAATAATGTCAAAGTACCTATTGCTAGTAAAAAGGAAGTCAAAAGTTTTTACAAACCTCTGTCAACCCCCGGGCTTGGTTTTGTAAAACCCGATACTAAATCAAAGACTCCTCCACCTAGAAGAACAAATGTTCCTAAACCTCGGTCAAGAACTCGTCAACCGAGAAGTAACTTTAGGAGACAAAGTTATCCAAGTAACTATCCCGTAACTTGGAATAACTATCAACTACAAAGTTACTTACCATGGGAAATTTGTCCTCCGTTCCAACATCCTAACCAAATGCAACTAATGCATGGGATGTTTAATACTAACAACTTTGGACCCATGAGATATTGGGGACCAAATGTTTGAATTTTTGTCTTATTCAATAGATATGCTTGGGAATCGACTTGGAGCCCGATGAATGGGTCAAGGATAGTAGATGCACTAATCATATGACGGGTAACCGAAGTCTATTCTCATCATACAAGGCTTACAACGGAGGTAATGTCACTTTCGGTAGCAAACTTAAGGGCAACATCATAGGCAAAGGTACGATTACTCAAAACTCCCTCACTATTAGAAATGTTGAGCATGTAGATAACTTAGTATTTAACTTGCTTAGCATTAGTCAAATGGTAGACAATAAATGTAGAGTTATATTTTTCGAAGAGGGTAGTGAGATCACTAAGAATGGTAAGACCATAGGCAAAGGAGTTAGGAAGAATGGCTTATTTGTCATGAAAATAGGAAATGAGCCTCAGGATAAGATTTGCCTAGCAACCATAGATGATAATTCCATTCTATGGCATAGGAGACTAGGTCACGCCAATATGCGTTTAATACAATCATTGGCGTCTAAGGAACTAGTTAGAAACCTACCTAAGATTAAGTTTGATAAACACTTTTGTGACGCTTGTAAAGTTGGAAAACAAGCTCATTCTAGTCACAAAGCTAAGAATATGGTCTCGACCTCTAGATGCCTAGAACTCCTTCACATAGACTTATTCGGTCCATCCGCCGTATGGAGCTACGGAGGAAATTACTACACCTTAGTAATAGTTGATGACTACTCTAGGTATACTTGGACTAGATTTCTTAAGGATAAGACACAAGCTTTCGAGGAATTCGAAATCTTTAGTAAGAAGGTCCAAAATCAACTAGGGTGTACAATAGTCTCAATTAGGACGGATCATGGTCGGGAATTTGACAATGAAGTGCAATTTGGAGTATATTGTGATGCTAATGGAATTACACACAATTTCTCGGCTCTACGCACTCCACAATCAAATGGGGTAGTTGAGCGGAAAAATCATACTCTACAAGAGATGAGTAGAACGATGTTGAATGAACAATCAATTCCGCAAAAGTTTTGGTGTAATGCGGTTGACACCTCAACTTACATACTTAATAGGATCTTGATTAGACCAATCTTAGGAAAAACACCATACGAAATCTTGAAGGGTAGAAAACCTACTCTAGATTACTTTAGAGTGTTTGGAAGCAAGTGCTTCATACTAAACACTAAGGACTACCTCACCAAGTTTGACCCAAAGTCTTACGAAGGTGTTTTTTTAGGTTACTCCCAAAATAGCAAAACATATGTTGTCCTAAACAAGGAAACAATGAAAGTCGAAGAATCACTCAACGTGACATTCGATGAACGTCCTCCACCAACTAAGACATCACCCTTGGTGGATGATGACTTAGATGAGGAAGAAGCCATTATGGACAATGGCAAGAAAACCTTAGAAAATGACATTGAGGATGAAATAGTTGAAGTTGACGAAGTTGTCAAAATTAAGGAATCCAAGAACCATCCAATAGAAAATGTTATAGGAAACCTAAACCAAAGAACCCTTAGGTCACAAGCACAAAAAAAAAGTAATTTTTTTTTGTTTTATATCGACCGTAGAACCTAAGAATGTCAGTGAAGCAATTAAGGATGAAAGTTGGGTAGTTGCCATGCAAGAAGAGTTAAATCAATTCACCGCAAACCAAGTTTGGGATCTAGTACCTCCACCTAAGAATCAAACCATCATAGGAACTAAGTGGGTGTTTAGAAATAAACTCGACGAAAATGGCGTCGTAACTAGGAATAAGGCAAGGTTGGTAGCACAAGGCTATAACCAACAAGAAGGAATAGATTACGATGAAACTTATGCACCCATAGCTAGATTAGATTCTATTAGGATACTCCTTGCCTATGATTGCGCCTTAGACTTTAAATTATACAAAATGGACATGAAAAGTGCATTCCTAAATGGTTATATCAACGAGGTGGTATACGTTGCACAACCTCCGGGATTCGTTGATTTCGAAAAACCGAATCATGTTTATAAACTCAAGAAAGCACTCTATGGTCTCAAACAAGCTCCTAAAGCTTGGTATGATAGACTAAAGGCATTCTTGATTGAACATGAATATATCATGGGAATGGTTGATAACACACTTTTCACGAAGAAACGAGATTCGCATCTCATCATTGTTCAAATATATGTCGACGACATTATATTCGGCTCAACTTGTCCAGAACTGTGCGATAATTTTTCAAAGATCATGCGTGACGAGTTTGAGATGAGCATGATGGGCGAATTAAATTTCTTCCTTGGTCTACAAATAAAACAAATGGAAGATGGTATATTCTTTAATCAATCTAAGTATATTAAGGAGATGCTTAAGAAATTTAGTTTAGAAGAGTCTAAGCCCGTGAAAACTCCCATGTCCACAGAAATGAAACTCACGAAAGATGAAGAAGGTGAGTCCGTGGATAGCACTAAGTATAGTGGTATGATAGGAAGTTTATTATACCTAATGGCAAGTAGGCTCGATATCATGTTTAGTGTTTGCCTCTGTGCTCGCTTCCAAGAGGATCTCAAAACCTCTCACCATGAAGTGGTTAAGCGTATCTCTGATACATTAAAGGTACTATACACTTGGGATTATTCTATCTCAAGGGGACCGGTGTAGAAACTATTGTCTATGCCGACTCTGACCATGCGGGAGATTATGTGGATCGAAAAAAGTACGAGTGGCGTTTGTACCTTCATGGGTTGTTGTCTAACTTCTTGGTTCTCCAAAAAACAAACGGCTCTTGCTATCTCCACGACCGAAGCCGAATACGTAAGCGCCGGAAAGGCATGTCAACAAGCACTATGGATGAAACAAGCTCTTATTGACTACGACATCCATCTCAATGACATCCCTATTATGTGCGATAACAAAGGTGCTATTGACTTGTGCAAAAACCCCGTTCAACACTCTCGTACTAAACACATCGAAATTCGTCACCACTTCCTTCGCGATAACGTCCAAAAAGGAAACATTTCTATTGAGAAAGTTCTCTCTCAAGACAATATCGCCGACATCTTGACCAAACCTCTCAAACGAGAAACCTTCAACTATCTTCGTCTAGGTCTAGGAATGATGGAATATATTCCATAAATCTTATGACTACTTAAATATTTCACTGGAAATATTAAGTCATCCTTCACATCCCTCTTATGACTACTTGAATATTTCACTGGAAATATTGAAGTCATATCTTATGTCTCGTCTCATGACTTTTTAAATATTTCACTGGAAATATTGAGTCATCCTTCACATCCCTCGTATGACTACTTGAATATTTTACTAGAAATATTAAAGTCATCTCTTTTCGTCTAGTCTAGGTTTTCTCGTTAAAAGAATTTATTAGGTATAAATTCTTTCCTCGTGTCAAAAAGTCTCACTAAATCAACGAGACTTATTCGTCAAAAATAAAAATGGGACAAAAATTCATCCCAGCAGATCACGGCACCATTAAATTTAATGGTACCGTGGTACTGTGTATCTGATACAATCCGTATTTCAGTTCTCTTTTCCCACATTATTCATTTTTAAACTTTCCCAACTTCTGCCATTGCTGTCAAAACCAAACCTCACAACCCAAAATTCAATTACACCCTTTCAAGATCAAATTCAAGGCATTAATTTTCAAGATTATCAACTACTTCCACTTTTTCAGCATAAATTGTAAGTCATTTGACTCTAATTTTCTTTAATCTTGAGTCTAGGGTTTGTTCATACATGAAAATTGAATTGGGGTTTTTCAATTTTGATTGAGTCTTTATGAAATTAGGACTAGGTTTAGACAATGTATAACCTTCATGATTCCCTTAACTTAGGATTTACATAAACCCACCTATATCATATTTTGGTCCGAATTTTGCTTTTGAGTAAATAGCTTTAAGAGGAATCATGTCTAGGATACTTGTTATTGCATTAGGAGTCATTAACACTAAAGTCTTTCAAACTTAAAACTCTTGGCGCCAAAACATTGAAGTCGCCAAACACCCCAATTTCATTGTTTTCAAAAAATTTCACGAAACTAGGATCATGAAACATTTTTCATGCATTGTTGATACAAACTAAAAATGTTTTTCTCATGCATACATGATCTCACGAATATTGATCGAATTACATAACTAATATGTATTTATCGACATATTCGTTTGAGCAAAAGTGAAGTTAGGAGCGTTTAGGTAATCTCATTATTTTTAGTTCTAGAGTCGAGATTATCACACCGCCACATGGTTTGCATATAGGCACACACTAGGCACATGTCTTTAAAGGAACTATTCTCAATGTTAATTTTTCTTAAAATTTTCTTATAGGTAACAAAAATGTCTCATAAGTATGATTTTGATCATCTTCTAACCGACACCTATACTCCCGAAATCTCTCATGAACCTACAACACCCGGTAGTCACATTCGTGCCTATGTTAATATTGAAACCCGTCAGTTTCATGAAGGTCGAGTCGTTGATCCATCCTTAGTTTATCATAGGGATATCAACATCTCATTTAGAGCTATAGGATTTGATTGCTTGCTTCACATCAACGAGCATATTTGTCCTCGTTTTGAGTTGGAATTCTTTTGACAAGTTGAACTCGTACGTAACGAGGATCAATCTTTGTCACTTTGGTTTTGGATCCGAAATTTCAAATTTGTCTTAACTCTTGAGCAATTTGCTCAAATTCTCAGAATCCCCAATCATGGGTAATGTGGCTATACTGAAGATTGGTGTCTTGAGTCTCTCTTCAACTTTCGAGAAGAGGATAGTCCATATTGCTCCTACATACCCTCTCCAACCGAACTTACCAAACTCATTCGTACTAATAAGTACTCTCCTTACCCAGATCCAACAAAAATTCGTTTGGAAGAGATTCGTTATGAACTAATTTCGTGGGCAGTCATCCTGCGAGAAAATGTTCTCAATCCAAAAGGAAATCGTGAGCAACTTCCGGCGTGTTGTGCTCATATGATTTACTGTCTTCATACTCAACAACCGTACAATCTCGCATACTTCTTCGCTAAGCGAATTGTACATCTCAAGGGTAACAAAAATAAATTGATACCCTATGGGATGTTCCTAACTTGTCTCTATCACCACTTCATGAACTTTCATCCTTACCTTCGTGGTCCTCAATACTCACTCTTCAATCCCGTCATGAAACCTCTTAATGAGTCATATATATCATCCATTCTCATTTCCGAATATTCAACCAACCATGCACCATTTGATGATCCGAATCATGAGGAAGAGATGCATGCTCAAGATGAGAGTGTG
Organism: Artemisia tridentata subsp. tridentata; assembly: GCA_021014915.2. Classification (NCBI taxonomy): domain Eukaryota; kingdom Viridiplantae; phylum Streptophyta; class Magnoliopsida; order Asterales; family Asteraceae; genus Artemisia; species Artemisia tridentata. The sequence continues at coordinate 111,009,937 of CP139504.1, forward strand.
ATGAAAACGGGAGCAAGCTCAAGTCATAAGTAGTTAGGGAGGGATTAGTACTCCTATTAGGATTTATCTTTGGTAGATTATATTAGGACTTAATACTCCTATCTATCTTGCATGCTTGACTATTGTTCCATCACCTTGCATGATTTCAAATTATGTGATTCTTGGATGATAGCTTATTTTGTCCTTTTTGATTGCATGCTTATAGCCTATCTTAGATAGTTTCATGATAATCTTTAATTGCTAGGAGTAGCTTAATATGGGATATATTTGGCAAATAAATCTTTAGTGGTTTGAGGCACTAACATTTCCTGCAAATAGTCCCCCTAGAAAACTTCCCTTTAGCTGCTCAGAACTAGGCAGCACAGGAAAATTCGTGACTCCCAGGTCACGGTACCGTTAAATAGGCCACGGTACCGTTAAATTTAACAGTACTGTGCGGTATTTAGTGGTACCGTGTCCTTTTTTGACGAATTTTCACCGTTTCCTCTAGATCCCTGCATCCCTAACCTCAAACCTGCAATATTTTGCAAACTCTCATACACCCTAAGATTCCCTCACTACACCATAGGACACTACCACCAACTTTAATTCAAATCCCACAACTCTTGCCTATATAAGGCCTCACCATTGCAAGCTTATCTTGCATCTTATCTTCAACCTCCCATTAATCATTCACCATGTCTTCCACACAAGGATCAACAACCCCCATCTCCAAGAAACCTAGGATCACCGTTAGACCACCATCCAAACCACTCTTTGTTGATCGCACCAAAGATGATGAAGTCACAACACCACCTTCCCAAGCCACTCCTAACTCACCATCTCCACCTAATGCTCCTTCCAAAACATCATCTACTAGAATAACATCTTCATCATCTCCCTCTTTGAACACCATGCCATCATCCATGGACTACACACTCTCACCTATCACCCCATTAGATTATGCCATGCCAACCCCATCACCTACATACTTACCACTACCTCCTTCTCCATTCATGGGACAACCTATCCAACCTCATCCGGTTGATTTACATAGTGCTAATTGCCTATGTTGCCTTCACAACCCCAACCTCATCTTCTCTTTGAGAGATGAGATACACTTCATGTTCTCCTATGTGGAACATCTCTTGACACTACCACCACCTCCAATCATGTCACCCTCTCCACCCCCCACTAGCCCATTTAACTAAACATATTCATGTTTAGTTTCCAACAATAAACATCTAGGATCCCTTTTGGAAATGAAGCTAATCTTAGGGCCTCTTGACACTAAAGATTTAGATGTGCTTCTTGTAGTTTCTTTTTATGTTTATGTTGTAGTCATACTTTATGTATGACATTTCTATCTATGAATTGATGGGCTTATTATGTGGTTGTTTTATCTACTATAGTTTTTAGCTTATTAGCCATTTTCTTAGTTTATGGTTGGATATTTGTCTTGGTTGCTACATGTTAGATATTGTATGTGTATCATCTAACCTTGTTTTGTAGCAAGAACCATTGCTCGATTCCTTGGTGTCCTCCAAACGAGGGGGAGTATACATCAAGGGGGAGCCTTAGCAACCTTTTTGCTTCGACAAAAATGGGGAGAAATGGGATATAAACTCATGCTAAAAACTTGTTAAAATTAATTTTAACTTAAAATGAGTTTATGTTTTGTCATCATCAAAAAGGGGAGATTGTTGATGCAAATAATGTTCTAAAAACGTCATTTATATCTTTCGATAACTTCACGTTTTCATGATAACAAAATGTGAAAACACTTTACGTTAAAATTAACGTAAACAAGTTTTTAGTCGAAATATCCCGTTTCTACGTATATCACTCTAGGTATGAACAAACAAATTTACAACTTGACAAATGATCAAAGAAGTGAATTTGTGTTTCAAACTTTACATTTTTAATGTGACAAAACATTTTTTTTTTTCAAAAATATACCTTACAAATTATTTTTGAATTATAAAGAAATGTTTTATTAGAAAAAAAAGTTTAAAAATCATAACAGCTATTTTCTCCCCCCAAAATCAGCTACAAACTTCCCCAAATAAACTTTCACCACCGAAAACAAAAATTGGAACGTCCTTGTCTGGCACGGTACCACGGTACCACTAAATTTAGTGGTACCGTGTCCCTATAACGGTCAGATTTTGGGCATCCTTTTTCACACACAACTTTCTGAGTTTAAAACTCTTATCACATCTTCTCTTCTTATCATTTAGTTTAGTTTTCTTTTGTTTAAAGAGTGATCAAATCATCCAACCAAGATATCACCTTCATTCCTCTACTAGTGCAAGAGAAGAACACAAAGTATCATAGAAGATACAAAGTGTTGTAGTTATAGTTAGTCAGGAAACTTTAATAAATGACTCGCCATCATCTAAAAGTTATTGGACCGTTTTGGACTCTAAGTTGTTTAGACCTTGATCTAAGGAACATGATAAGCACAATGATAATAAAGGCGGAATATTCAATTGACAGAATCAATATTATCACAACAAGGTTTTGTCAAACTTCTCTATGTTATTAAACTAGCCCCAATGCTATGTGATCAAGTATAGCACGATTAGACTCTAATCAGGGATCAAAGATCCTTGAGGCTAAACAAAACTAACAACATCAGACGGTTTCTACCCAAACCCTTGTCTGATGTTCCCACACACACTCTTTTGATGTTTTACATATTGACACACTTCTGTGTTTAAATTCTAAGCACACTCAAACACTACATAAAACATACTTAGTATCTAAGCTAAGATCTCCCTTTTATAGAACAAAGGAGATCTTTACAAAGTTGATAAGTCTTGTCGAACTACTTGCTTGTTATGTGTGTCAGTAGCAAAGAAACAACTTGTTCTGTGTTTACAACTTGTTGACTGATCACATATCTAAGATATTATCTACCGTATATATTTTACTTTTATACAAATAATATCTTCTTCATTCTTATCCATTCAGCAGTAGTATGACTCACTCCAACAGCAGTATCTGATACACTAGCAGTAGTATTCTTGCACTAGCAGTAGAAGCTCCAACACTAGCAGTAGTAGTATCGACACTTAGAGAATTTTCCTTTTTGCACTAGCAGTACCTTCTTTGTACTAGCAGTACTAACTTAGCAGTTAGTACTGTTAGTGTATTTTCTTGAGCAGTACTAACCTTGTGAACATTTAATTCTCAACACTAATCTTCAGAACATTTAATTCCCAACAATCCTCCCCTAAACTTGTGATTTATCCCAAATCATCAAGTTTCTTCTGAATTAAATGAGGATTGTGAAGATCTTTCAAACACTACATAGTCAGACTCTTGATCTGAGCTTTCCATTTCTTTGTCTTTAACACTAGCAGTACCTTTCTCAGCAAGCCATGCAAGTGATGAACAAACGTAGTGAATTGAAATTGAAACTGAAAGAGCTTATTCCCAGCATCCATCAACTGAAACTTGAGCTTGTTCAGTAAATGATGATGCTTTTACTAGACTTATGCACTTCAAATCTGTAGGCTTTATATATTATTGAAGAAAACTAATTATTTCCAATTTGATGCTGAAGTAGAAGAAAACAACCTTGTATCTTATATCTTGTACTAAAACTGACTTCGAACGTATACCCAACTTCGATGTATAGTGAGACCGCAATCTCTTGACAATAAACTCATCTCCAATGAGACACTGAGCACTACAATGTAACTCCTTTAAGTGTTTGTCAATTCGTAGTCACTTGAACGAACGAACAAGTTAGCTTATTTCAAAAGGTATGATAAAACACAACCTTGAAAAATTTCACTTCATCTTCAAATAAGTAGCAAATAACCTTCTTCATTAATAATAAATAATAACGAGCCTTTAATCTTTTAAGACCATAATCCAACATCTCTTTGTGTGTGTTCTTCCCCTTTGTGTGTGTATTCCTTGAAAGAAAACCAAAAATTCAACCATACCTTAACTGTTTCTGCAGCACTTTTCAATGATGTATATCTTTCAATCTAAAGCTCAGATTGAAGATCCCTCCGGTGAAAATCTTCCTTGATATGCCAAGAACCTTCAACAAAAATTTTAGCTCGATCCAACGGTTAACGAATGAGCTATAGCCTTTGCAAAATTGCTCTGCAGAAAGTTGCAAAAATAAACCAAAATTGAATTTTTCTTCCTTCTTCTTCAACAAAACCTTGTAGAATCCCTAGATCGAGAGCCTCCCGCTCTGATACCAATTGTGCACTTTTGTAAAAAGTTCTTTGACCATTTTTGACTCTAGGTTGTTTAGACCTTGATCTAGAGAACATGATAACATAGGCGGAATATTCAAACATAGAATCAATATTATCACAACAAGGTTTTGCCATACTTTCTCTATATCTTCTCAATATTATTTATCATAATACGGTTACATCAATGAACTGTAACAGGGATTCTAAGATCCTTGAGATGACAATCAATACTAACAGCTCCAATGCTCTGATACCAATTGTGAAGATCGTTTATAGCTCGAGGTTGGTTAGACCTCATCTAGGGATAACAATAACAAACATTAAGATGCACAACGGAATAAATAGAACATGAATGTTATTGCTACAAGGTTTCTTCGTCATCATCTCTAAAACTAACAACACCAACAGCCCCAATGCTATGTGATCAAGTATAGCACAGTTACACTCTAACAGGGATCAAAGATCCTTGAGGCTTAAACCAAATACGAACCCTAGGCGTCTAACACAAGAACCATACGCCTAGGTTTACACACACACCCCTTTGATGTTTTACATATTGTGACACTTCTGTGTTTAAATTCTAAGCACACTCAAATACTACATAAAACATACTTAGTATCTAAGCTAAGATCTGTTAAGAATCGTTTAGCTCAGGTTGTTTAGACCTTTTATCTAGGATTACACAATAATAATGATTAAACACATTGCACAGCGGAATAAACAAAAGATTCACTATTATTGCTAAGGTTTTTCTTCGCCATCATCTCTACAACTAACACTTACAAACTCCAACAGCCCCAATTCTACCTTGATCAATGGTAGAACGTGTTATCTACACTATAACAAGAAATCAATGATCCTTGAGGCTAAAACAAACTACCCTAGGCGTTTTCCCATAAAACACCTGTACACACACTTTTCCTGGATTTTACATTGTGGAAGACCTATAAAACTAATTCCCTGTATCTCTTTATATAATAGAGATACTAGGGTTACAAAGGATATATCCTAAAATAATAAAAGATTTGCTGTAATCTTTTCTTTCTTGTGAAGTTTCATCCTTTGTCTCCATAAGTCCCTCATCTTTCACATTTTGTCAATATCAACTCTAAATATAATTCCCAACAATCTTCCCCTAGTTGATATGACAAAACCAATCACATGAAAGATGTCGTCTTCCCCTTAATCCATGCATATCATCAAGGATCTTCAAGCTGCAATCTTCAATATCTTCTTCCCCTTTTTGTCATACTCAAATAGGAGAGAAAAAAAAAACATGCAACTTTGATCGTCATAATCACCAACCAGTACCATACATCCAATTTAGTCCTTTAATGTCTTGAATCTCCCTCCATGAATGAACATCAAAACGCTTTCTTTTATAAATGAACTCAAGACATAAAAATCCCAAATCTTCAGTAAGAATACCAACGAGCAATCATAAAAACCTTCACCTCGATGTAGCACATAAATGGTTAATCATTTTAACATTTAAGCTTCCCCTGAAACCCTTATGTTAACCATTTGAAAGAACTTGTCGAATAACTAACCACCATAGAAACAAATACCATGTAGTACCATCCATGAACGATTACCAAATAGCTTACGAAAAATGACTACAATAATATTTGAAACTAAGCAGTAGTAACATGAAGAATAGTTCTTGTAATTTGAACCTGATTCCCAAAAGTAATCAACATGAATGAATCATCAGGCCATAACCAAAAATCGAAAAATCTCCTGTGTGTGTGTTTCTTCCCCGTGTGTGTGTTTTGGAACCACCAGTTCCAAATCAATAACCAATCAACGATACATATGCTTCCCCTCACTTCATGTATCTCATCTCACTACTGACTTTGCATGAAATTACACTATCAAAGAACATCACTACTGACGATGCACAGCGGAATATAATAAGAACATCATTATTATTGAAAAAGGTTTCTCGTCACCATCATCTCTACAACTAACACTTACAAACTCCAACAGCCCCAATTCTACCTTGATCAATGGTAGAACGTGTTATCTACACTATAACAAGAAATCAATGATCCTTGAGGCTAAGACAAACTACCCTAGGCGTTTTCCCATAAAACACCTGTATACACACTTTTCCTAGATTTTACATTGTGGAAGACCTATAAAACTAATTCCCTGTATCTCTTTATATAATAGAGATACTAGGGTTACAAAGGATATATACTAAAATAATAAAAGATTTGCTGTAATCTTTTCTTTCTTGTGAAGTTTCATCCTTTGTCTCCATAAGTCCCCCATCTTTCACTTTTTGTCCATATCAACTCTAAATATAATTCCTAACAAGATCTCCCTTTTATAGAACAAAGGAGATCTTTACAATTTGGATAAGTCTTGTCAAACTACTTGCTTGTTATGTGTGTCAGTAGCAAAGAAACAACTTGTTCTGTGTTTACAACTTGTTGACTGATCACATATCTAAGATATTATCTACCGTATATATTTGAATTTTATACATATAATATCTTCTTCATTCTTATCCATTCAGCAGTAGTATGACTCACCAACAACAGTATCTTCTTTGCACTAGCAGTACTAACTTTAGAGTTAGTACTGTTACTTATAACTTTAACAGTACCAACATATATACTAGCAGTAGAATAAAATACACTAGCAGTATAATCTTTTATGCCTAGCAGTAGTATCTACTTGGTGTATTTTCCTTATCTTCTTAGCAATCCTCATGTTTCATTCTTCTTGTTTTGTATCATCAAATCTATAAAACCCAACAGTTAGTGCACTTGTAACACTTGTTACATAGTTGTTGTATCCTAGCATACATCAAGTTCATTTTCTTTTGAGTAGTTTGTGAGAGTAGATCATTGTGATCTTGTTGAGATCTTGGAGATCTTTTGCAGATTGTGAGCTTGTGAGTTGATCAAGTGGATCAAGGGTAGATCGAGTCAAGTGAGAGTAGATCATTGTGATCTTGTTGAGATCTTGGAGATCTCATGTAGCTGATAGGCTTGTATGTTGATCAAGTGGATCAAGGGTAGATCGAGTCAAGTGTGTTGATTGTGAGAATTAGTAAGGATCGTGCAGATCGTGGTAGATTGGTACTAGCTAAGATTAGTACTTGACATTTAGCTTAGTGTCGAAAATAAGGATAAGCGACGTTGCATGGTTTTCTCCGCCTGAAGGGAGCTTTGTTGACACAGTGCTTAGAACTCTCGAGTGTGGTAATCGGGGAGTGGAGTAGGGCGAAGAAGAGCTTCGTGACCGAACCACTATAAATCTCTTTGTCCCGGTTTGATCTTTCCACCTCATTTCTTTATATTTATTGTTTATATTAGATAGGATTTTTTAGTGTTCATATTGGTGTTGATTGATTTCATAAAAGAATCGAATCAAAGTTTTCACAAGTAAAGTTTTAAAACGAATTAAAAACCGGTAAAACTATTCAACTCCCCATTCTAGTTTTCCATAGTGTACAACACGTACTGGCACAACCGACAATTTAATTTGACTTTGGTATTACTTTTGAGATACTAGGCGTATATATAGTCGTTTTTATCGGAAATATTATTCTGAGCGCACTGGCGTAATTCCGTGTCTTGAATCTATCGTTTGCTAGTCTAAATGAGCCCCGAACCTAATTTTAAGAAAGATTGCAAAAATTACGGTTATGGTCCCTGGAGTTAATTATACCTCGCCTGCCCTTAACTTTCCCTTTTGGAAAGTTTAGTCCCTCGTGGGGAATAAAAGAAGTGAAATTAGGGTTTGGCCTTATTATTCACACACAATAATACCCTCGCCTCTCTCTAGGGTTTCGGCAACCGTCACCATTTTTTCAGCCAACTTCTGGCCACTCTACTTTTCTCAACCGACGAATAGATCGAAACCCCTACCTCATTTCTCGAAAAGATCGGAGCAAGAAGAACTTGTTGGTCGTGTTTGGAGTTACACCGCCTTAAAGTCGCCGCCACCACAGTCACCACCATCGTCATCACCACCCCCACCGTCTCTTCTTCTTCTTATTCTTTTTTATCTTTTTGGTATGACAAACCCTAAACCCGTTATGATTTCTTTTGTTATTTAAAAACTGAATATAAGGTTTGTTGTCAATGTTTTCGTGGATCAAATTTGATATAAACAAGTTATTGAGTTTTGTGGATAAAATATGGATATAAAACGGGACTAAACATATTTTTGGATTTATTATTTCGTGTGGTAAGATTTGTATGAAAGCTGTGGTTGATTGATTTGTTGCGTTACCGGGTCGGGTCGGATCCGATTTGGTCACAACTTGGTTACGATTTGCTCTTCGTCTTGTCTTGGTCTCGGGTTTAGATTGGATTTACTTATTATATTTATTAGCTTATAGCTTGTTTAGTTGTGTTCTTTTGGGTCTCGGTACAACAAAGAAACCCGTATAGGGTGTTTGGTTTTGCGTACGGACACACAAGGCCACCCATGTAGGGTGTGTCTCGGTTTGGCTAAACGACCACCAAGGAGGTGCATTCGTTTGTTTTAGTCTTGGGTCATTTGACCTTATTTGCTTGTTTAGTTATATGTTGGTATAGTAAGAGTTGGTTTACGCTATCGTTGTTGCGTTGTTGTAGGTATGTGACTATTTTGGTTATACATTGAACGATAATACATGGTCATTATAGTGCTGGTGTTGCGAGTCGTATTTGGTCCGGCTAAGTACACCACAAAGTGGTGCCGATTTGGCTCGGTTAGGTGTCACGACACCTTATGGTGTCGAGTGTGTAAAACATTTCATATAAGAATTATTATTTTGATTATAGTAAAAAGGGAAATTGAAAATGTTCTTATAAGGAAAATTGTAAAACTGTATAGTGTGTCGTATACTCTTATGGGTGAGTTGGTGTTAGGAGTCACATGGGCCTGAGCCCAAAACAACTATAAGGGTCCGTTTGGTTTAATAATAGGCCTCAACCTATTTAGTCTTTTATGTGTAAATTTATTATGTGTATGAATTTATTTTGTCATACATTTATCGGATATCGGACTAACGTATTCATTTTTGTGTCATTGATACGTTTCGGTTACTTATTGGATATTTGATAAAGATATGGATTTGGACTTGGACATTGTAACAAAAACCTATGCTTGGATGTATTGATCGTTATTGGATTTACGGTATTGGACGATTGACGTTATTGGACATTTTGGGACAGGACGATAGAATATATTAAGAATTTAATATATTAGACACGGATCAGACACAAAATGTTCAATAAGCCAAAAGCTAATATTTACGCGAATGATAACGAAACATAAAAACTTATGAAATATTGTAATTACAGTTTTGGTTAATTAAAGTCACGACGACTTAGGGAATGCTGAATAAACGGACGCGTTATGCTGGAGTTTATAAAACATTCCAAACTAATGTTTTTATTTTAAATTGACTTTTATTATAAACGCAAATTGGTTTTTCTAAACTGTTTCGGATTATGGGAAAAATACCGAAACTACTAATTGACCTATTTGTATTAGTATAGCTATTTGTCATAAATTTTGGTTTGTCCTTGTTAGTATTAAGTTCTCGTCAGTATTTTTCTCGACTGTGTCGATGTTTATTTCTTTTGGCGTGCGTGTTCTTGAGTCAATGTTTTCTTACCACCACACGAAACGTTGATATTAAAATTTTATAAGTAATGAGAAGAATAATCCACGAAAACTAAGACACGTTGCCTTTTATAGACTTAATTTTTGTACAAGACGTATTTTTAGATAACCGTATGCGTATTAGGTCGTGCCGATCTCGTACCGTTGTGCTTGTACCTCCGTGTACCGTTGTGCCTGTCTCCTTGATACCATTGTGATTAGCTCTAAATGCCATTTGTGTCAGTTGTGATCTTTGTATTGCTGTGGCAAAGGTGAGTTCATGGCCCCTACTTTTACCGGTTTTATAACTATTTTGGGGGAGAATACATGCTCGTTTTAACTAAACTCAATGACTGTTTATTTGGAATATGCGAACTGTTTACTCAAGATTTGACTGTTTGGCTGAAATATTTGATTTGGTTATTTGAAGGCGTTATGTGATTAACTGATATGCATGTGAGTTTCACAGCCCCACTTTTACTCGTGAACTGTTTATTGAAACCTTGGGGTGAGGAAACATGCAAAACCGTTTTGAATGGACCTAACTATTGTTTTATGATTTGTTATAACATGTTGACTGGCTAAGGTTAGATATTTACAACAGATATTTGTCTTAGACCAGGGTAGCAAATAACCCGGATACCTTTTGCTATAACGTGTTGCCTGGCTAAGGTCAAATATATCCTAGGGCCCTACTGTGACCTATCATATTGTTACTGGATTGTTTGTGATTATTGATATATGTGGAAATTGTGATTTATATTTAACTTAGTCCAGTGTAGCAAATCTCCTATCTTGGTCCACTATTGTTACTTGTTTAACTAAAACCTATGAACTCACCAACCTCGTGTTGACACTTTTAGCGTGTATTCTCAGGTATAAGGCGATAGCAAACTGTTGGAAGGCGCTTGGCAAGGGGCATGGTCATAGACGACTCTGATAAATAATTGGGACCGCTTTATTATTATGGGCCTGTATTCCGCACTATAGTTTGAATGATGTAAACTTAATGTTTTGATAATGAAATTTTCTTCTAAACGGTTGAGGTAAAACCTTTCTTTGTACCTTGTGTTGTGATACCAATTGAGTAGCACCCCAATGACATGTATGCTTCCGCTGGACACGATTTTGGGGGTGTTACAGATTGGTATCAGAGCCTAGGTTATAGAGAACTGGGTATATTTTTAAAACCTAGACTATAACCTATTTTGCGGAAACTTAACTCTATGAACGCCACTTACCTACCTGCCAAGCCGAAGCCTCATTGATGATTTTGTTTGATGGTATATGTGATTAGACGTTTGATGGTATATGCGACGAGATAATTGATGATATATTTGTTGAGATGTGTGCCTGACTATTGGATAATGTATATCCGCCTGTTTTAGTTGTTCACTGTAAGCATTTCCATATGCTTATGCACGCACCGAACCTGTCACAGATTTACACTATTTCCTTGCGTAATCTCACTATTTGATTTCGAGTTTGTACACTCGTCGTGGTTTTTCGGAATGATTTTGGATGTAAGGGACATATTGCTAGTATAACTAGGCTGAGTATTTCAAAATTCATTAAACCTCGGGTGAATATAGACTGATCACCTATATTCAACCAGGGAAAGTGGGACATAGCCTGATCACCTATGTCCGACTCAGAGGTGAATTTTGCGATACTGGGAGTAGTTATAATAGAATTATGTTCGGGTGACTTTTGATCTTGGAAATGGTACAGTTTTGCGTGTGTACACGGGCATTGGATATTACTCCCACACACACACGACACACTGGCATCACAACACCGCATGAACTGTAATACTCCTGGCACCGCTATACTTCTCCGTTTATATGGAATTCCTGTTTGTCGCCGTTTGATCATGTTTTGCATCAGGACGGGCTAGACCCGATTGTCACCGTTTGAATCCGAGTTGCTTATTTGTAACTCCTTGAAATTGTAATAAGCCCATTTGAGCTTATTGGAGTGTTTGGATTTGATTTTGGCTACGTTTGGATTTGATTTTGGCTACGTTTGGATTTGGTTTTGGTTATGTTAGATTTGGTTTTGGCTATGTCTGAATTTGGATCGCTGGATTTTGTGATTTTGGACCTCATTTCGGATTTGGAATTGTTATTCGGCCTTGTTTTGTTGTGGTCTTGTTACAGTCGCCTCTACCCTAAGCCTTGTGCTCAATCGATGTTGTTCAATCAATGTTGCACCTCCCGCTTTAAGTACTATGTACATTACTGATTCAACCGACTGATTGCTAGTAGCAATCAACATCTTCCCTCAGCGTTGTACTCTGAACTCGCTAAACTCTCCATTTGGCAGAGATTTCACGCCCAACCGAAATCTTAAGACCTTAAGGAGTAACCTGAACCGCGTTCCTTGGGACAATCACCAAATTCTCCTCTCGTCCCTCGGGAATACAGTTATCTTTGCTAACCTCTTATAGGATAATAAACTGTTCTGCCATTAATTTACAAACTGCCTTTGATTTTTCTACCTTATTACCTTTAATGCAACATCCAAATGAGATTTCAAGGGACTATGCATAAACTGGCTAAGACAAGAAACTGCATATGCAATATCAGGCCTAGTAGTAGTAAGGTAAATAAGCATACCAATAAGCTTCTGATACTCTGTAACATTTTTCAATTTAGGATCACTATCAGAAGGTTCACTAGACAAGGCAAGATTAGGCTGCAATGGAACAGAAGCAGGCTTCCCAACAAGTAAACCAAATTCAGCAATAAGATCAAGACAATATTTTCTATGAGTTAAACACAAGCCTTTTTTAGTTTCCAAAACCTCAATACCAAGAAAATATTTCAGCTTGCCAAGATCTTTAATCATAAACTTGCTTTTCAAAAACTTTTTAACATTCTCAATTTCATGCAAACTATTTCCAGTAACAATAATATCATCAACATAAACCAGCAAAGCTATAAACACAGCATTACTTGTAAACACCCGTTTCCCGGATACAAATAGGCCCCACCCTACATGAAATTGACTAAGGACTTAACGTGATTGGTTAGTCAACGAATGTTTCATTGTAGTCAAACCCGATAGTCAACCTTGTGGTCAAAGAATGTGTTATAAGGTTATGGGAAATATTATGTGCCACAATTAGAAAGGGAATAGACTTCAAGGACCTAAGTTGCCAACAATTAAATGTATTATTATTTGTAGTGTAGCCAAAGTAGAAGAAGAAGGACTTGAAGGACCATACTTGCCAATTAGGCAAACTTGCCTCCACAAATATCTTGTGCCTAGAAAATTCTAGGCATTTCTCAATGATTATAAGGGTGTGTGTTTGGTCCGGTTATGGGAGAAGAGAGAAAAGGGAGGGAAATCTCATCTTGGTGCTAGTGATCCAAGGAGGAAGATTAGGCCATTCTACCATGGAGATAAACCTCAATTAAGTCCCTAAGCAAGAAATAAGATGGATTATTAAGGTTTAGCAAGTGAGAAAGATAATGATGGAAGATGATGATGGAAGATGGTGATGGGGATGATGATGAAGATGAGGTTAATGATGATATGATAGTTAGCTTGGATGATCAAGGTAAGTAACTATGATTACTATATGTTAATATTAATGTTCTCATGTTATGTGTTAATGAATGAGTTTATAGGGTTATGCCTTGGATTAGTGAGTTGGGTTAGTAAGAGGTATGTTAGTGAGTAAGGATCAAGAGATAGGACATAGTGTTGAAAGGATTAAGGTATGTCTATGATTTTTATGTGTTTAATGTTATTATGTTTATGTGTTATAGTTATGATATTGTCAAGATAATGGTTATGAGATTGGAAGATCATGAGTTGAATGGTTAAAGATGTCTTGATGCATATATGTGTGAATGGAAGTATTAATCATGTATTAATCTAGTTACTTACTAAGCGAAAGCTTACATTTTAGTGTTTCAATGTCCTTGTAGGTTTATGTGCGACGGGAAGAAAGTACTTGGATTATAGCTTAAGGATTTGGAAGCGGATTGGAAGATAGTAAGCGTTAGGAGCTAGGTAGAATACCGAGCTCGAGTCAAGGTTGTACCCCCGAGAGTCTTTTTATGATTTGTATAGTGTGTGTCAAGGTCGTTGTAATGCTTTGGTGGTCAAACGGTGTGTCAAAGTGTGTTTAATGTGTTATAGTCAAAGTTAAAGGGGTGTTTGGCATAAGCGTGAAAATACCCATTTTGGGTTGTAAACGGGTCAAACGATCATGGAAATGTTTTAGTATGTTAAAGTAATGATGTTGGTTAAGTTTGGTGGGCAAATGAAGTGGTATAAGTAATTTGTGGTGTAAATGGGTCAAAACGGGTTTTGGCACAAAACCCGTGATTGTGTAAAGTACGTTTCCGAGAGTCAAATGGTAAATGTTTTCATATGGAAATGAGCATATTGATATACTAAGTAAATCTGGAAGGTTTGGTGAAATATCGAGTTCGGGAGGTCGGGTTTTCAAGTACGGGACTTGGAAGTGGTTCCGGGAGGTCAGTAGCCTCCAACCGATCGGTTGGAGGTTCCTGCCGATCGGTTGCAGCCCATCCGAATCGGATGCGGGAGCATGCCGATCGGATGGGTGGTTTTTGGTAGCTTTCGACAATCTTTGAAAAATCATATCTTTTAAACCGTAAGTCATTATGGGTCGTGCCACCCGGCGTTTCGAAGGTAATTGAGTCTAGTTTCATTTAAAAATAGTCTCATGGTCTAAAAGTTTATATATTTTTGTCAATGGTCAAAAGAGTAACAAAAGGTATGTTAAGTTGAGTCATTTCCGCTCAAAAAGTTTTAATTTTTGGTCTAATCGAGCAAGGGGTGTAACATTACTAGTCTTAGTAAACAAGGAATAGTCACTTTTACTTTGCAAGAAATCATTTTCAATAAGCACAACAGTCAACTTGGCATTCCATTGCCTAGGAGCCTGCTTTAGCCCATATAAACTTTTTTTCAACCTACAAACTCTTTTATCATGGGGATCATAATAACCAGGAGGCAACTTCATGTAAACAGTTTCATCAAGATCACCATATAAGAAGGCATTGTTAACATCTAACTGAAACAAATTCCAATCATTTTGAACAGCAAGGTTAATTAAGCATCTAACAGTCACAATCTTAACAACAGGAGAAAAGCTTTCATCAAAATCTACTCCCCCCCTTTGATTGAAACCAATAGCAACTAACCTAGCCTTAAACCTATCAACATCACCATCAGACTTATACTTGATCTTAAAATCCCATTTACTACCAATAGCCTTCCTCCCAGCAGGAAGCTCAACTATCTCAAAAGTATCATTCCTATGTAAAGCATTCATCCCAGAATTCATAACATCAATCCAATGCGTATGCTGAGATGCTTCCCAAAAGTTTCTAGGTTCAGTATGTTGATTAAGAACAGTGGAAAAAAAATAATTTTTTTTTGTTAAGTTGGAATAGTTAATATATTTTTCTAAACCAAACTTCACTTTAGAGTCCATCACAAAATCATTAAAGTTTTTTGGAAACACAGAAGGCCTAGAAGACCTTCTAAAACCAGAATCTTGATGATTATCTTCCTGAGAATGAGTATTTAACACATTACCCTTAGAATTTTCAGTAAATACATTATCCTCAAGGGCTACAGACCTCTCACCCTCACTGGTAGAAACATTTAAGTCAGGAGAATGCCCCCTACATCCTCACTTATAGACCTAAAAGGACTGCCTAGATGAGGGGGTGGACTGCCATGCCTCTTAGGGCTGGGTTTTCTTATTTCCTCATCATTGGGTATATCAGGTAGGTCATCAAGAAAGTCAGAATTGAAAGAATTCAAGTGATTTAAATCTTGATCAGGTTGACTTTGTGAAGAAAAACTTTGTTTAAAAGGAAAAATATCTTCAAAAAATTTCACATCTCTAGAAAAAACAACCTGTTTGTGATCAAGACTCCAAAGTTTATAACCTTTTTTTGAATTTGAATATCCAATTAAGACACACTTTTCAGACCTACTTCCAAATTTATCATGATTATTAAGAATGGTAGCATAAGCAAGACACCCAAAAGCCCTCAAATGCTAAAGAGGAGGAGAAATATCATGCACAAGTTCATAAGGAGACTGTCCATTTAGCACAGAGGAAGGTAATCTGTTAATCAAATAGGTAGCAGTTAGAATACATTCAGACCACATATTCAAGGGAATCCCTCTCTGAAACAAAAAAGATCTAGCAACATTAAGAAGATGCCTATGCTTCCTCTCAACAATGCCATTTTGTTGAGGGGTATAACTACATGAAGTCTGATGCAAAATGCCATGAAGTTCACAGAACTTAGTAAACTGTTGATTAACAAACTCAGTCCCATTGTCACTCCTAAAAGACTTAACATGTTTATTAAACTGAGTTTTAAGATAATTATAAAACACCATTAAGTTTTCAAAAACTTCATTCTTATTTTTTAATAGATAAACCCTAACAGCCCTAGAAAAGTCATCAACAATAGTGAGAAAGTATTTGTACCCATCCCTACTAGTGACTTTATAAGGCCCCCATAAATCTAAGTGAACTAAATCACCTAATTGTTTTGAAACATGATCACTCAAGGGAAAAGGTTCCCTTGTCTGTTTTGCCTTGTGACAAATATCACAAGTAACGTTAGATTCTTTATTAGTAAAGCCTAAAACAGGTTTTAAAACATTTAAAACTTGATCTGCAGGATGGCCAAGCCTGCAATGCCAAGTATATTTAGACAAAAAACAAACATTGTTAACAGAAAACCTCTCAAGATCTTTACCTTGATTTCCATCAAAGTAATATAATCCACCAATCTGTTTACCAGTCCCCAGAATTTTCCCTGCCCTCAAGTCCTAATTTAAGATATAACAGTTAACCTCATTAAAAGCAATTATCAATTTACTATCCCTGGCAACTTTATGAACAGATAAGAGGCTGACACAATATTCAGGAACAACCAGAACATCATATAATGTTAAGTAGTTTGTTAAAGGCATGTTTCCAATCTTAGTAATGAAAGCTTCTGTCCCATTGGGATGTGAAACTTTGATTTTAAGATGTGAAACATCAACAACATTAACAAGATACTTATCAGTATATGTCATGTGCTGATTAGCACCAGAATCAATAATGACACCCTTACTAACAAGATTAGAATGTAACTGGCTATTAGAGCAAAAAACTTTTCAAAGTTTTCATTAAAGACTCTACTAGAATTATAAAATGTACCTGCCATATTGGCCTATACACCATTCCCAGACACAGAGTTTTCCTTAATCAAAGAAATAAGAGTAGCCATTTGTTCATCTATGAAAGCAAAGGAAGAAATGGTCCCAACAGAATTATTAACAACATTTTTCCCTTTAGAAGATTGGCCATTTTTTTTTTTTACAAAAATCAGCAGGGTATCCAATCAGTTTAAAAAATCTATCTATAGAATGACCATTGAAACTATAGTGTTCACAAACAAGAGAAGGACCCCCAGCAGTCCTTCTGTTATCATTAGGTCTAGGTCAAGAGTTAGGTCTAATTCCCATTCCATAGCCTTTTCTCTAAAGCAATCAATACTCTCATCCATACTCCCGAACCTCACTTTACTCCATTCTTTAAGCGCAGTCTTAACGTTTTTTAGCTTGTCTCGAAATCTACAATATGGCCGAAAGCTCTTAACTACCTTACTCCATGCACAAGAGACTACCTGATTTATGTCTATTTCCTCAAGCCACACATCAAAATCCCGTAATGGCTTCGGTCCAAAATCTACGTCTGTATTTTTAAGTAAAATTGGACAATGACCTGATAATTTTTGATCCAATGCAATCACTGCCAAGTTCCTCCATTTATTCCTAAATGTCTCGGAGACAAGAAATCTGTCCAATTTACTAAATTTTAGGCCATCATCACTGACTCTTGTGAAGCATCTACCACCCATCGGGATCTCCACAAGGCGAGCTAAATTTATAAATTCATTAAACCCCTCAGCATCTATTTTATGAAACTGTGTATTCTTTCTGTCTTCCTTGCTCCCGACCTCGTTAAAATCACCTAACAAACACCACGCTTCATTCCCCCCTTCCATCAAGTTTAGTAGTCTATTCCATAGAGACGTTTTATGTTGACCCACATGAGGCCCATAAGTATACACGAAAAATATATCACCGTCAACACCCTTCCATTCACCCTTTACAGTAACAAATCTTTCGTCTCTAACACCCTGCTTACACACAAAAATATTGCTATCCCATACTAATAATAAACCACTCGATCTGCCATTAGCCTCTTTTTGGACATACCCAAAATTTCTACTACCCCATACTTCCTCAATCCATACCTCGTCTATTGTTTTACTCTTAGTTTCTTGCAAAGCTATCATATATGGGTTCTCCTTGTGTTGAATTGCTTTAATCCACCCTTTTTTATCTTCGGTACCCACCCCTCTAATATTGATAGAAATAACTTTCATAAGGAAAACTTAAATTAAACGAACAAAACTTAGATTGGAACTTACTTATCCGTATTTGTTGCCCCATTTACACTCTCCTCCTGACCCACTTTTTCAGATTCCCACACAATACCAATTTGTTCTCCAACAACTTTAACTTTCTCCATATCTATTGAATTTCTTGAATTAGTAAATGGTTTTCCGCCCCCTTGTTTTTTGTTGATACTACCATTCTTAGATTCATGTATCACAGTATGAGAAGCCTTATATGCATCAGATAAAACTTGCTCATTATTGTTATTGCTAGCCCCCTTGATCAACGAGTACCTTCTCTTTTGACTTGTTGCGGTTTTATCTAATTTGAGACTACGTCTGCGTACTTTTTACACCCCTCCCGTTTGAGTTTTAGCCGGTAGATACTTTACGTTTTTTGTTGAATCGATCATTATCAATACAAATTCTTTGACTAATAATGTTGACATCATCTTTACCAAGATTCTTTTTATTAATTTCAACGCCGTATAACTTTTGAGTTTGTTTATCTGATGTATCTTGACTCCCTATTGTTTAACGTTAGGACAGCCTTGATACACGTCTTTTCTTTCTTCATGGGCCTTATCTCCACTATTATCAACTTCTTGTATCACAACATCTGGACTTACTATTTTGTGGGCCGATATCTTTGATGTCACACAAGCACGGGCTTCTTCATTGTGGGCCTGATGGCACACACAATCCATACTTTCCCTCATCTCACCTCCTTCTACAATCTCTATGTTGTCACGTGACCTGCTTTCACTATGACATGCTGACTCTTCATAAGCTATGACCCTATATTTCTCTTCGCCATGCGTCTTGGAAACATCAATTCCCACTTTAGCCGTCGCGCCCCCCTCGTTCAATGTAACATCATTTTCAGCTTTGGATTTGAATTCAAATTTTGTTGACCTTCTCTCATACCGCGCCTCTCCATCTTCTAGGTTTGACTTTCGATTTTAGTTACACGTCGGCTGGTGCTTGCTATCTTCTTCCTCATCGAATTCACCTGGCTTGTATGCTTCTTGATCCATTGCCACCGTGTTAGTTTCCTCATTTTCCTGCTGTTTCTCTTCTTCTTCTTCTTCTTTTTCTTCTTCTTCTTCCTCTACGGGTATTTTTTGTATCTCAATTTCAACCACATTACTGATTTCTTCAACAAAGACGACTTTATACGTTCTCTTTTTCATCTTGATATGTACAACTTCTTTAATTAGCTCGGGTGTTATAGTATGGATCATTACTCTACCAATGGCAACTGACTGATGACCTTCTAAACAACAATTATTTGTTTCAATAATCGACCCATGTAATGCTGCTATTTTTCCAAATGTTGCTTCATTCCAACATGCTATCAGAATGTTACGATCCCACATCAGCCAAGTATGGGATTGGTTGATGGTTTATAAAGTCTAGGTGTCCCCTCCTCCTTTGAGCTAGCGTTTTGGAGTGAGTTCAACACTTCGCTTATGAACCGATATGAGCCTAGTATGGGATGGGTTCGTATCATGGAACCTCGATGATATTTAGCCATGTGAGTCTTCCAGACAGTCGACATTGGTCGTCTCATTTTCTCATCTCCCACATCCATCTCCTAATGCCCTGCTCGATGTTTCTTAGCACGTTATTAACTGTTTCCACTGTATCTACAATAATCATAACCTCTAGGCCTCCCAAGTGTTTGACTGCCACGTTATATAGCCCTTCGATCTCACACAACCTTGGTAACTTGTCAAGGTACTCTAGCTTTTTGACTTCTCCAATGATGCCTCGACATAGTGTTTCCTGATCAATCTCGCTATCCATTACTTCAATAGTGCGTACATCATCCACAACCTTCGCTTTCACACCAGAACCACCGTTATTCGTTTCTCATTTATAGTCTCCATTCCCAGGTTCTTTCATTCCCATGTCCCCAACATCATCACCATTATTAACCCCCTTCTTCAATCCTCCCAGCACGTCACTATATCTACGGTTATCTCTTTCATTAACAGGTACTTGCCTTACGCTCCTTGTGTCTTTCCTTTGATACTCTGTGTTTTGTCCGACGTTACCCCAATGATTTTCACCTTCTCTTCTATCATATGCTTTGTATACCCTAAGGTATTCATTACCTATCCTTATGCCACTTAAAGATCTAAACAACAATTCCATATTTACTATATTTTTGAACCGCACGAACCCATACCTTTGTCCGTTCCACAGTCTCTTCTTGACCATGAACATGTCGTACACAATTACATATTTCTTAAACACCATTCACAACTTACCCATCCCCCATGAGTCTGGAAAATTAAAGAACATGAACGAAGCCAATGATTTTTTATTACCGTTGATGTTATAGGTCCCATAAGATTTGCCGTTGTAGAACCCTCTTGTTCCGTTTTGCCTTTTTGTCTCACATCTCATTTTCTCTCTCACACAGTCACACAAGTAATTTAGTTTTAAACTTATTAAACACCATCCACAAGTTACCCATCCCCCATGAGTCTGGAAAATTAAAGAACATGGTCTTCAGGTTATTACATTACTAATTACCAAAAATGCAAGGCCAAGCATGAATACCTAAAACGCGAGCCAATTACATTTTTAGGGTCAATAGATCATGAAGAGGATGTATAAACAGCCTAATATGCATACACACATACATATGGTCAATGGCATCTTGATAATACGGTAGGCATTTGAGCTGAGCCAAACACCCCCATAATCTAACAGGAAAGAACATTTTCATGTAACTATGATGCACTAATTTAATGTTTCATTTTCTCTAGTGAAAATGAACTGTTACCTGATCGAGAGTGTCGTTCTTTTGTAACATCAAATATACTGCCATATGGTCAAGACTGTCAAAAGATAGTAAAAAATCAGTGAATAATACCTGTAACTTGATGTACTCCTTTTCTTTTTTCTTCATCCTGTGCATTTAAGAGCATCATCAACCAGTTGTATAACAAAAGAAGAAGAACCTGGATTTATGGGAAATAAGCTTCTAAAAAAATTACTATACAACAGATTACCAGAGTATTACAGTTTTAAAAAACAAATGCATAAAGCACATCTAGATATTATCCATTGCAACCCATTTTATAATGTTAATTATCAGATCTGTCATAGCTACTTTCAATTCCTTCGATCTAATGTACGTTATGAATAATGATCTTTTCGTGTGAGCACGTACCTTGCAGTCGCAGTTAGCGATGTTGCAACGCTACCAGTACGGGTGGGCAGGTTTGGATTGTTTCTTAACTCAGCTCCATTGACTCCCTCTGCATCTCTACGTGTCACTGGCTTGTCTGCTGGTAGCTTTGAAGTAGCTTCCTGTTTCACATAAATGACTTTCAGATTCTTCTTTATCATCAATATTACATATAGCATATAAGCAAATCTAAAGATTTTTGTTAATACTTGATCAAACTAGTTTTTTGATTTTTTGAGGGACAAATAAGAGCTTTGAATAATCACTTTGATTTTTTTTTCTTATTCATTTCAAACAGCGTAAACAGATTGAGATAAACAATCCAAAAAATAGTTTCAAATAAGCCGTTTTCAATTTTTGCTATTTTTTTCTGCATCAGCTTGTAAGCTGTAATGGGTCAGCCAAGTGAGTTCCCAAGTTCTCCAATGGAGCGGTACCAGGTAAAGTATATATGACCATCATCTAACGAAAGAAGGTGTGTTATTGTGATATTACAGCAGCACTAAGGGGTGTTTCGATTTGCATTTTGAATTTAAACGACCTAATTCATACACCACATGTCTCTTTTTATTCTCCCCAAAAGATTTTTTTGGTATACTTATATTCCAATTCTTTAAGATCAAATAATCACTTTCAAAAGATATAATCAAAATTCATTGTATGCTAATTTATGTAGTTACATCCACCTGATGTCACGATTTAATTTTTCTTTGAGACATAATTTTTAATTCGAAATGTAGAAATCGGCATAATCACTTAAAATACCTTATTGTAAGTTGGGCAAAAGAAGCACCGTTTTTCGCGTCAATGGTTGCTCAAGTACTGCAAAATCATCAAGTCGACACATAATCAAATAAAAAAATAAAATGAAATGAAAAAAACTGCAATCTTTGGACCTTCTGGGTATGTTTAGGATTTCTTACCAAAACTGCTTATTTGCCCGTTGCTTGTTAGGACTAATTTGGAATAAAAAACTTTAAAGTAGCTTATTCGTAACAATGTATATCAGTAAAAAAAGTAAACAATAACTGATAATAAGCAAATAAGCAGTTTTACTAAGTAACCTCAAATCGTTTATTTAGAATAGCTTAACTAAATGCAATAAGTAGATAAATAGTCTTAGGCAATCCCAAACACCCCTAAGACAGACCTAAATCAAGTAGAGATCTACATTTACCTATGCTTGATCCATTACCCCTATTCACACAATGGTCGTTGCACCTCCATGTACGTTGAACTTCTTGCGATCCATATGCCTGCCAATAAAACATGATTAATTTCCAACCTCTATATATATATATATATATATATATATATATATATATATATATATATAATATATATATATATATATATATATATATATATATATATATATATATATTTTAAGTAGCAGAAACTTGCATTTCTTTCACTTCATAAATCTCAAAAAGATTAATTTTATTCACTTCATGACCAGCAGGCCATGACTGAGGTAGAATTGCACCAGCAAGGTCAATACGCACAATCACGGTCTAGCTCATGTTTTGGGATTGCATATTTTTAGCATATGTTTATGGCTTTATAAGCACTTTTAAATAAGCAACTCGCCAAGAACTATGTTAAAGATGCATATTTCAAAACCAAATAAGCCTATAAGCCAATTACCAATAATTATTTAGCAATCCTTATTAAGCATAAACCCATTACAAAGTAAGCTACAAAACGTACTAACTCAAAGAAAAACACATACGAAACCCATAAAAATCGTAACTTTTTTTTACCTAAATCAGCAATTAACCTTAAACACAGTACGAATTAAGCCAAAAACACTATTTCAACGAAACCCACTTACAAAACCCATAAATATCATAGCTATTATACACAAATCAAAATCCTAACTGGATAGCTTTGATATTACAATCACTTTATGCAAGAGGAAGATGATGTGATTGTAATTTCAATGAAGACATGGTACCACAAATGTTGGGTTCCAATCTAACAATTAGTACACATTCATAGTAATTCCGCACAAACAACTCAATCTCGCGCCAAAAACAAAAACTAACAATGTTATACCTCAGGATGATATCTTTTTTGAAAGCTACCTTCTTTTTTTCTTTTTCATAGCATTAACCATCTCCAATTCTATCATACATTTTACTACAAAATAATCTGACACAGTTCAAGACTTCCTTCATATACAATTTTATCATTCATTTTACTACATTCGACTATAAAAAAATTAAGTTCATGAATTTCATCAAATAATTAATAACTTCTATCAAAACTTTCATCAAACACATGGTAGGCACAATTCCACCTACCTTTTCCACACCATCAGCCACAACCCCAATTCCCAATTCCCAGTTTATTTTAAACATCATTAATAAACAACGCACCTTGTGTAATCGTTGTTGTTGATTATCCTAGCCTAAAATATAGGCACGTGCAAAATTTTATTAAATCCAAAATTGCTCAAACCAAGAATCAAAATATTGAATTGAAATAATAGAAGTGAAACCTTTAAAAAAAATCTTAGAATCTAACCTTTAAAACAGGCCCAAAACCCCCTTGACCAAGCTTATTCTCAAAACTATGAACACCAACTCTTTCCACTTTTTTTGTGCCTATACATCATCAAATCACAACCCCGTCCTAAAAAACAGATAAAAATAAAAACTTCAATACGAATTATAAAAATATACTAAAGATTATTACCTTTCCAATTATAGCTACAAAAAAGCGGATGCTGGTATTGCTTTCTCTGGAAATTCATAAATTGATTTAGGGTTACTTTTTTTCTTTTGATTTGCGGTAGATTCACCCATGGATTAAAATGTGTTTGTGTTTGTATTTTATGGAAAATGTGGGAGGGTTCTGGAATCCATGGGGGAGAGGGGCAATTTTATAATCGGGGCATTGTAGATCTACGGTAAACTCGCTCACAAAAACACTATAGATCAAAACACTGTAGAAAAGTTTGGGGAACAAAAACCACGCCTTTTGTTCTTTTTATATATGGAGTAATATATAATGACTAGGCCTAAGACAAAACCCGAAGTACCAAACACCTAACACCTGGAAATAAAAAGGAAGTAACCTCAATCAAAACCTACCAAAAAACACCTAAAAAACCAAGTAGCCATGAGTTGACAAACTAATAAGTTAGAATGTCAACTGACGAAGAAATTTGAGGCCCTTAGCCGCCCTTAATATCGGAGAAACTTTTTTCATTTCGTTGATGATATAATGCGGCTTTTTTGATTCATTGTCCAACTCAAAAAGATTTTTTTTTCATGAAACTATAACTTTTTTCCAAAAGGCTTTAGTTTGCGATGGATCCCACTTTGTAAAACTTAAATAACAAAGCCCATCAACATCCTTGTTCACTGAATTCCAGCTCGAAGGCCCAACCTTTTCAAAAGTAACCTGACATGTTTCCATAAACGAATCTGCAGCTTGTGATAAAAGCGTTTCCTTATCACTGTTCGCATGCTTTAGACTTGATTCAGACAGCGAATATGGCAGCCTTTGACCCTTCTCTCTAGGATTCATGTTGGCAACTCTATATGAATACGATGAAGTTATCAAATAAATAGCATGCCCAATTTCAATTAGTGCAAAAACATAGGCATAAGTCCAAATGAAATCAATTGTGGTTTGGATCAGGGCAAAGGTACAGAGGAGGGTTGCATGGCTGAGGCTATTAAGGAAGCTATAGGTACTGATCAGGAAACACCAAGGAGCAGCAATGAGAAAAGTGTGACTGTAGAGGTAGGTACTACTCAAGAGGCTACTACTCAGGTTCACAAATCCTTTGCTAGCACTGTTATGAGTGGTAATAGTGAATTGAATAACAAATTAGAATTAGTGCCTTTAGCTATGAAAGATGGTAGAGAAGTTGTTATTATTGAAGATGAGATTGTTCAGGAAGGATGTCGAAAATGAAGGAATACCTTATGTGGTCACTTTGTAGGTTACAAAATGCCTTATGCAGAGATTAGGTACAACCAGAGGAGAATGTGGGGGAAATTTGGGCTAATTGATATTGTTTCTCAGGGGGAATGGTACTTATTCAAGTTTAAGGATGACCTAGGAATGGACCAAATACTAGAAAGTGGACCATGGATGGTTAATAATAAGCTATTGTTTGTTAAAAAATGGGATAGTAGTGTGAACCTTGGGAAGAATGAACTGCAAACATTATCTTTATGGATAAAGCTGTATAATATACCTTTGATTGCCTGGACTACCAAAGGCATAAGTGCTATTGCTAGTAGTCTTGGTAAACCTCTGCTAATTGATAAGACAACTGCAAAAATGTGTCATGAAGGGACAGGTAGAGTGGGGTATGCTAGAGTTTTAATTGAGGTAAATGCTAACAAAGAGTTTAGGAAGAATGTTGAAGTTTGCTATAGAAGTGGTGACATGAAGGAGGAATGTTTAAGGCTTATGGATGTGGAATATACATGGAGACCTTCAGTCTGTAGCAAATGTGTTGTTTTTGGACACTCAGAAGTTACTTGTGGGAAAAAATAAGGGGGTGAACGCTGACATTGCTATAGGAAACAGATTGATAAGGGTGCAGGGAAAAACATGGAGGGTATGCTTAAGCAAAACAGAACCAATGATGGTAATGGGCAGAAGAAATGCAACCAACAGGACAATATGCAGAGTAAGGTGCAGAATGGGAATGGAAATAGAAAAGGAAGACCTAGACTTGAATTCAGGCCAGTGGATAAAAGTAAAACAGTTAGTGACAAGATTGGTACTAGTTTGGGAGGTAAAACTGATGGAAACAACAATAAGGAGGACCTACCTACTAGTTCTAAAGGAAATGTAACACCTAGCCCAAGGAAAATTTGGAGTATTAGCAAAGAACATATGGAAACACTGAAGAGAGGTGCTAACAAATACTCAGTCCTTGATATATTGGAGGAGCCTATTGAAAAGACTGGTTTGACTCAAGATGCAAAAATTATTGTTGATAAATTTGTTGATTACCAAAGGAAACCTAGCAAGGATGAATTTAAGGAATGGAACAAAGAAATGCAAGAATACTACACGGTCAAATGGGAGGAGAAGTGGAATGGGGCAAATCAAGAAATTGAAGATGTGTATGAGGAAACAAATGGAATAGCACAGAATATGGCTGATGATGTACTAAATGGGTTGGCAAATGATTTGCTAGCCAAAGAAAACTAATAGTGAATATGGATTTGAAGGCTGAAATGAAAATTGCAGCTTGGAATGTTAGAGGAATATGTAATAAAGAGATGAAAAAGGAAGTGAGGAAATTTATCAGTGAGGAAAAGCTTAGTGTCTGTGCTACCTTGGAAACACATCTTAAGCCAACACAATTAGCTAAAGCCTGTGAGTTTGTGTTTGGAAGATGGCCTTACATAAGCAACATTCAAGACAGTACAAGGGGTTGCAGAATTATTGTTGGATGGAACCCTGATGATGTTCATGTGATGCTAGTCCACTCAAGCAGCCAATCTATGCTATGTATAATTGAAATAACTAATAGCAGAACTAAATTCTTTTGCTGTTTTGTATATGCAGCAAACACAGGTAGAGAAAGGAGAGAATTATGGAGGAATTTAAACAGATATAAAAGCTTGATTAATGATGATCCATGGGTTTTAATGGGGGATTGGAATGTAAGCCTGACATTGATGACCACTCAGAAGGAGGATCAAGCATGACACCTGACATGATTGAGTTTCAGGAGTGTAAGGATTCAATTGAAGTTGAAGATCTAAACTGCTCAGGCACACACTTCACTTGGATTCAAAGTAGACTCAATCCAAGCAAAGGCATCCTCAAGAAGATTGATAGAGTTCTGAGCAACCTCATTTTTTTGGACAAATTTACTAATTCAAATGTTGTGTTCTTACCCCATCTCACCTCTGATCATTGCCCTGCTGTCTTGGTTTTACCTGAAACAATGAAGAAGAAAAGGAGAGCTTTTAGATTTGTGAATTATATTGCAGATAAGCCTGAGTTTAAAGAGATTGTTAAGAAGGAATGGGATATTAATATTGAAGGGTGCAGAATGTATAAGCTTGTTAGGAAACTGAAAGCTTTAAAGTATCATATGAAACAGATTAACTGGAAGCATGGAAACCTTCATGAGAATGTGAAACAATGGAGAGAAAAGCTACAAGCAATTCAGTTAGAAGTGGACAAAGACCCACATAATGTTATCCTAAAAGAAAATGAAGCATTATCCTTAAAGAGTATAAGTGTGCAGTGCAAGATTAAGAAAAACTCTTGTTTCAACAAGCTAAAATTGAGTGGTTAAGTGATGGAGATAGGAATAGAAAATTCTTTCATGATGTGGTTAAAGGGAGAATTCATAGAAACAAAATTGAGACCATATGTAATGAACAAGGTGATAGGGTGGAAGGAAATGCAGTTGCAGAGCAAATTGTGAAACACTTTGAAAACTTTCTTGGTAAAGCTAGCCATGTACAAGATTTAAACCCTAATACTCTCAACATTACAACTAAAGTGACTCAAGAGGATGCAAACAAGATGGTTACCCCTGTTAGTGACAAGGAGATTAAAGAAGCTCTTTATGATATTTGTGATAACAAGGCACCTGGTCCAGATGGTTACACTGCTAAATTCTACAAAAAGTCATGGGAGATAGTTGGGAAAGATGTGTGTGAAGCTGTGAAGGAATTATTCAAAAATGGGTAAACTGCTTGGGGAGGTCAATGCCACTCTGATTACTTTGGTCCCTAAGATTACGACTCCTATGAAAGTTTCTGAATATAGACCGATAGCATGTTGCAATGTTGATGAACTCAAAATAGTACATTTTATTACCATCATTTATCCTATTTATTTGACTTGTTTTATTATATTATCTGTGAGAATTGATACGTTAATGTTTACTTTTGTAATTCTCAGGTAAAAACAAGTATTATGTGAAACTTGGCGATTTTGGACTAATTATGGAGCAAAACAAGCAAGAAGTTAAGAGTCTACTGAAATGTACAAGATCAAGATCATTCTGCTCCAGATACGCCGCATCCTACTTCTTACATACGGCGCATCACTATCAAGATTTCACAAGTTACGATCCAAGACAGCAAAGGACATGCGCCGCATAGAGAAATGGAGTTACGCCGCATCTTAAGGCGGTATACGAATATTCCTGAATATATTAATCTTGGACCCCACGCGAAGTTAAGTCAATGCGCCGCATCTAACCCTCAGACAGAAACTATAAATACCCCAAAGTCAGACGAATTTTGTGTGCAATATACCGAGTACGAGACTTAGCAAAAGACAGAAGAAACCCTAGGACGAAGTCAGACGCATTAGCAGCACAAGACACACCCTAAACGAAGATACAAGAGCTGTAAGAAGGTCCTGCATGTATTCAATTCATTAAGTAGTTTTGTTTTATTGTATTAGTACACTTTAATTCATCAGGATTGATGGGCCGATTCCATGTGACTACGGAAAACCATGGGCACCCCTTAAAATTGCTTTCCCATTAATTAAAGTTTATATGTTGATGTCTTTGGTGACTTTTATTAGTGCATTGATAACCTCTGTGTCTAGCTGAGCATTGATTGGGTCGCCATGCCCCTTCCTCGCCTATTTATTCTATCATTTCTAGGATAGTGGGATAGACATAAGTGATCATTAAGGGTTTACTCGCCGATAAGATTAGAGCCAACGAGAAAGGTTTAACTCTCGATGCGTCGCATCGAACTATACACTTCATATAAAACTAGCAATAAAACAAGTGACAAGCTACTTAATTATCAGGACAGGTCTTCTTATTGTCTCGAGTATCTATCTGTGTACGTGTGTGCTAATCGCTGATTCGTGCCTATTAGTTTAGTTTATATTTAATTATAACCAAACCGTGCCAGTCTCTCAGGCTAAACCCCCTTGCGTTAGATTAGGTTGTATAGCTAACTTAAGATATTAAAATACTGATTAGAATAACTAGATAATACGTTCCACTCTTAGTGATTGACACTCTACTTACCATTATATTCATACTGATCGGGTACACTGCTCGTTAAAGTGTGTGTTTTATTGATAAGTCGGCTAAATATAAATTTAAAACTTGAATACTGCTAAAACCACAACGACACACCGTGGATATAAAAATTAGAGCAATACGCACACGCACATCAAGTTTTTGGCGCCGCTTCCGGGGAATGAATTGTTATTATCTGTTAATTTGATTAGTATTTTAATTAGGTTTTTCTTTTTAATTTTTTGATTCTAACTGCTAACCCCGTTGTATACTAGTTAAATTGCATTCATTGTATTATTTTGCATATTTTCTGTTTTTGTGTGTTTTTATTTTCTTTAATTTGTGTTTCTCTTTGTTTGATTTTATTTTTGTTTTTATTTTTTCTGTTTTTCTGTATTTTGCTATCGTTGTACTGAGCTAATACAAACGATACGGCGCATCTGTTTTCACAGATATGGCGTATTGCGTTTAATTTTTATAAAATACAACGCGTTTAATAAATTCGATACGACGCATCTTTCCCCAAGATACGGCGTATCCTGTTTTTAATAAGAATTTTATTTTCTAAACGATAACGCCATACGACGCATCTGTTTTAACAGATACGGCGTATTTATTATTTATATTAAAAACAGTTTCCGAATTATTAAACAGATACGACGCATCGATCTTTATCGATACGGCGCATCTTCTGAATCAAAAATCTTGTATTTTGAAACGTAACGAAAATACGGCGCATTAACTTTTGTTAATACGACGCATTTAATTTTAATAAATATAATCGGTTTTTGATAATTAAACCGATACGGCGCATTCTAAATTATAAGCGGCGTATCTGCTTTCTGAATAAAAGTCTGATTAAATTTTAACGATTTTAAGATACGGCGTATCTAAATTTTTGGATACGGCGCATCGTCTGCAGATATCAGTAACTTTTATTTTTCGTATTCCGTTTTCGTTGTTAATTTTCTG
The DNA here is from genome assembly GCA_021014915.2 of Artemisia tridentata subsp. tridentata. Classification (NCBI taxonomy): domain Eukaryota; kingdom Viridiplantae; phylum Streptophyta; class Magnoliopsida; order Asterales; family Asteraceae; genus Artemisia; species Artemisia tridentata. The sequence goes on from CP139504.1 coordinate 111,040,390, forward strand.
ATATATTACTTTCTTGAACATACCCTACTGATGCTTTTGTGATAGTTTCAGGAAGTGCATGACCAGGAGTTCAACTAAGAACTTGATTATACCTTTCGAAGATCCTGAACGAGCCTTTCATTCGCTTAAAAGGCTTTTCAACACAAAAAGCTTTGATATCTCAAGTTCATTCCAGCTTGATTACTTTTCTGAGGAGAAAGAGGAAGAAGAAACAGAAACAATGACGGAAAACACTACCATGGAGGAATACATGAACAATACCCGTGCTGATTACAGTTCAGGAGTTGCTAGACCAAAGTTTGATGAAAAGTCAAAGTTTGAGTTGAAGGGTCAGTTTCTCAAGGAGCTAAGAGAAAATGCTTTCAGTGGAACAGAACATGAAGATGCTAATGAACATGTTGAAAAGGTCCTCGAGATTGCAGATTTGTTTACTACAGAAGGAGTCACTGACGATCAACTTATGCTAAGGATCTTTCCAATTTCGCTTAAAGGAGCTGCTAATAAGTGGCTAAGGAATGAACCTGCTAGTTCAATCACAACATGGGAAGATTTGAAGAGCAAATTCCTGAAAAGATATTGTCCACCTGCTAAAACCGCTAAAAAGATGGAGGCTATCAACAGTTTCAAGCAAGAGCCTGATGAAACTCTTTATCAAGCTTGGGAACGATTTAAAGACTTATTGATGAAATGCCCTCAACATTATCTAAGTCCAATGCAGGAGATAATATTGTTCTATCAAGGATTGGACGTGCCTACTAGACAAATCTTGGATGCTAAGGGAGCTGTGCCTCAAATGAGTGCAGCCGATGCTAGAAAAGCTATCCAAGAAGCTGCTGATCATTCTCAAAAATGGCACGATGGGACCTCTACTAGATCTAAGAGCAGCACTAATTTTGACGGGTTTGCTGCAATTCAAGCTCAATTGGATAAAATTAGTAGAGAGATGAAGAAGCGTGATGAGAAAGTTTATGCTGCCCAAGTTGGATATGAAAAATGCGAAGGACCTCACTACACTAAAGATTGCCCTAATAAGAATGAAAGTGAGACGTTTGAAGAAGCATACTACACACAATTTGGACAACCATTTCGACCTTCAGGAAGATTTAAGGAAGCTACTCCGGGATACTATCAAAAGAACAACTTTAATCCCACTTATCAAGAAAGGAGGCAGACTTTAGATGACACTCTAAAGCAAATTATGGCCGATGCTGCTAAAAGACATGAAGAGAACACTGCTATGATCAAAGAAATCCGAGCCTCAACGGACACTATTACAAGAAATCAAGGAGCTTCGATCAAAGCATTGGAACAACAAATGCGAAGGACCTCACTACACTAAAGATTGCCCTAATAAGAATGAAAGTGAGACGTTTAAAGAAGCATACTACACACAATTTGGACAACCATTTCGACCTTCAGGAAGATTTAGGGAAGCTACTCCGGGATACTATCAAAAGAACAACTTTAATCCCACTTATCAAGAAAGGAGGCAGACTTTAGATGACACTCTAAAGCAAATTATGGCCGATGCTACTAAAAGACATGAAGAGAACACTGCTATGATCAAAGAAATCCGAGCCTCAACGGATACTATAACAAGAAATCAAGGAGCTTCGATCAAAGCATTGGAACAACAAATTGGACAAATTTGCAAAGTTCTTCAAGAAAGGGGATACGGAAGTTTACCTAGCTCAACTAAAACCAACCCAAGAGATCATGTCAAGGCCATAAGCACCACTGAGGAAGTCACGCCTAACATTCCTTTTCCTAGAAGATTGATGAATGGTAATGATGCTGCAAAGCCCGAATTTTTCTTTAATTCTTCAATCAGTGTAAGGAGGATACTAAAAGAGAAGACAAAGATTGAAGAGGAGATCAAGGCTACAATGAAATAAGAGAGCTCTGCAACCGACTTACATGCCTTGCCTCATAAAGAAAAGGACCCAGGAATTTTTACTTTACCTTGTTCAATTAATGATATATCTTTCAATAATGTGTTAGCTGACTTAGGAGCTAGCGTTAGTGTTATGCCCCTTAAGACATTCACTACCCTAGGACTAGGAAAATTAGCACCAACTAAGTTGCTTATTGAATTGGCTGATAAAACGGTAAAACGACCTGAAGGGATTGCTAAAAATGTGCTAGTTAAGATTGAGAAGTTTGTTTTCCCTGTAGACTTTGTTATATTAGATATGCCCGAGGATGTTAAGATTCCTTTAATCTTTGGAAGACCTTTCTTGTCTACCGCCCATACTAAGATTGATGTGTTTAAAAGAAAAATCTCATTAAAGGTAGGGAATAATAAACTGGTCTATAAGTGCCAAGATCCTGCTAAAAGCATAATTAGAGGCATCTATGTGCTAGGATTAAGAGAACGTATGGACCTCGATCTTGAAGCTAGGCTTATGGGAGAAACATTGATTCAAAACAACTCGACTAATCCTAATCATGAAGACTTCGAGGAATGTATTGACCTTAATGTACCTATCGAACTTAGGCGCGATATTGTTAATGATTCTGATGATGAGTGGTATGATTGCGAAGTAATTAACAAACGTAGGAGAATTGTTGAGAATACAAATTTGAATAATGATGTGTTTATTGAACTACCACCCCACCTTGCATATTTATGCCTCTATAATAATAAGAAATTCCCGTCTATTATTTTGTCATCTCTGCCCGAAAGGGACAGAACTTTATTTATACAGATATTAAAGAAGAATGGCGTGGAAATTAAGGACGAGCAAGAAGTGTTCAATATTACTGAACTGGCGATGAGGAAGCGCGATGCTTCCGACTCTTTCAGTGATCGGTATTAAGGAGCTGAACGTGAGTCTAACTTGAAGACTCTGGAATAAAGACAAGTGCTGACCGGGAGACAACCCGGAGAAAATTTTTACTATTCTATTCTGTGTCGAGTCTGTCAGACCCGCAGAAGATATGGCGCATCTCAATCTTGAGATGCGACGCATCGCCTGCACTGGTCATATCTTACTTTATTTTCTGCATTTTTATTTTTGACTTTAAAACTTTCGGTCAGTTTATTTTAATGCGGCGCATCCCTGGTTAAGGATGCGACGCATCTTCTATTCTGATTCGTATTTATTCCAGGCTCGATACGGCGTATCTTCTTCCATAAGATACGGCGTATCGACTGACCTGATGATTTTCAGTTTAATTTTTAAGTTTTATTTTCACTAACTACTAATGTATTATGCAAGTTTGAACCTTCTTAACTCAGGTGTGTTAAAGTCTGAATGGTATTATAGATTCCAGCATTTCCTGTGGATACATCATCTATGAAGCTTAAACGTTCTCATCCACAAGAAAGATGATTTTTGCTCTCATACAAATAATGGAGGATCATACCGAGCAAATCTCAGGGGAGTTTTTCTGTTCGAATTCTTTTTATTTTCCGGTTTTTAATCTTTGATACAAACAACGAGGACGTTGTTTAACTCAAGTGGGGGGATTGGAGAATTAGAACACTTACTTGTCCTAAACTTTTTCAAAATATGCTTAAAATGCACTTAATATATCAAAATTTAAAATTTTTAGCATGTTTTTGTTTAAAGTCTAAATTACATAGCTGCACACATAACATTATTTCCAAAAATTGTGAACTTTTCAAAATTCACAAATCTATGAGTGTGTCGGTGACTTGTAAACTTTAGAACTTGGCTTATATACTATTCGAGACCACCATAATAAGTATTATTTACATAATTGGAATGACTTGTCTAAATTGGTAAATTTCTAGGATTTCACCCAAATAGCCTTTATATGTTATGTGATATTAACTAACTACACTGGTTAGTTAACCCCCGTATAAACCCTTTTGTTACTCTCACTTTTAGAGTAAGATACCCCTAGAAAAACACTCAGAGTCATTCCTTTCGTTTCTTACACCTTTGTTATAATATTTCGTTACACCCTTACACCTTAGCCTACCCTGTAGATTAAAATCCGTGGTTGGTTAATTGCTTTAGGCAAAGTGTGTTTCCTTACATTACCTGTGTTCGCGTACGTAATTCATTATCTTTGGTTGAGTCAAGAAATTGCACAATGCAATTGGTATGAAAGTAAATATTGTATATATTTGAGTTTATTTTTCGTGTGTTTACTACTTTCGCTATTACAGTTATTTCTGAAAGTATGAAGATTATGGAAAAAATTATCCGGAAAAATGGTGATAGAAAAGTTGTGAAATTTTACACATATGTTGAAGTAAAAAAAAAATCGAAAAAAAACAGAAAAGAAAAAGAAAAAAGAAAAGTTGGAAGTTTGTTTTAACCAACTTATGTAAAGTTTTGTATTAAGTGGGCGATATCACCACTATTTGTTATATATTATATTTATGGATTGAATGGGAGTTGGCCGTTATGGGAACGCCAACTATGGTTATTCTTTGATTAAGATCTTGTTGAGTATAATTCGTGTCTACTTAAAGCGTGTGTTTGAAGTGTTAAAGCGTGAGTTATTCAATGATATGAGTCTTATTCATGGGATGGTTGGGAAAGCAATTTACCACACTTAGGATTTTAATTTATATGTTTTGTTTATTTTTTATTTTACACCAATTTGTATCCCAAATATTATCCATACCCTATATTATTCTTTATCCAAACCTTTGATTTATTGAGATTAGGGATTTGAGCAATCTTAAGTATCGTAGTCGTGGATTCGGCTATGTATTTATGATTTTGTCGCCCTTTTTGATATAATATTATTGGTAAAGATTACTTGGTCCTATCTTTAGCCTATTCGAGTTAAGGATTTGAGCAACTGCAAGTATCGTGTTCGTGGATTCGATCATGTATTTGTGATTTTGTCGCCTTTTCTGTAATTTGAGATCGATAGAGATTAATAAGAATGATTAACCCTTAACCAACAAACCCTTTTTTACCGCTTTAGACTTGTTATTCCTTGGCTTTAGTGGAGGAGATGCGTATACTTGCCAAGCTTATGATAGAATATTCGTCACGACTGGACAGTTAAACGATTAAATCTGCTTTTATCAAAATATTTTATTTTATTTCTAATTCGTTAAGTGTTTGGTTGTGTGATTATGACAAAACGAATACATGCTTAAATATAAAAATAAATCCTAATATCTTTTAGGATACATTTTCATAAAATTTATTCTAAGGTTTACTTGGGGACAAGTAAAGTTCAAATGGGGGGATATTTGATGAACTCAAATAAGTACATTTTATTACCATCATTTATCCTATTTATTTGACTTGTTTTATTATATTATCTGTGAGAATTGATACGTTAATGTTTACTTTTGTAATTCTCAGGTAAAAACAAGTATTATGTGAAACTTGGCGATTTTGGACTAATTATGGAGCAAAACAAGCAAGAAGTTAAGAGTCTACTGAAATGTACAAGATCAAGATCATTCTGCTCCAGATACGCCGCATCCTACTTCTTACATACGGCGCATCACTATCAAGATTTCACAAGTTACGATCCAAGACAGCAAAGGACATGCGCCGCATAGAGAAATGGAGTTACGCCGCATCTGAAGGCGGTATACGAATATTCCTGAATATATTAATCTTGGACCCCACGCGAAGTTAAGTCAATGCGCCGCATCTACTTATTCAATGCGCCGTATCTAACCCTCAGACAGAAACTATAAATACCCCAAAGTCAGACGAATTTTGTGTGCAATATACCGAGTACGAGACTTAGCAAAAGACAGAAGAAACCCTAGGACGAAGTCAGACGCATTAGCAGCACAAGACACACCCTAAACGAAGATACAAGAGCTGTAAGAAGGTCCTGCATGTATTCAATGCATTAAGTAGTTTTGTTTTATTGTATTAGTACACTTTAATTCATCAGGATTGATGGGCCGATTCCATGTGACTACGGAAAACCATGGGCACCCCTTAAAATTGCTTTCCCATTAATTAAAGTTTATATGTTGATGTCTTTGGTGACTTTTATTAGTGCATTGATAACCTCTGTGTCTAGCTGAGCATTGCTTGGGTCGCCATGCCCCTTCCTCGCCTATTTATTCTATCGTTTCTAGGATAGTGGGATAGACATAAGTGATCATTAAGGGTTTACTCGCCGATAAGATTAGAGCCAACGAGAAAGGTTTAACTCTCGATGCGTCGCATCGAACTATACACTTCATATAAAACTAGCAATAAAACAAGTGACAAGCTACTTAATTATCAGGACAGGTCTTCTTATTGTCTCGAGTATCTATGTGTGTACTTGTGTGCTAATTGCTGATTCGTGCCTATTAGTTTAGTTTATATTTAATTATAACCAAACCGTGCCAGTCTCTCAGGCTGAACCCCCTTGCGTTAGATTAGGTTGTATAGCTAACTTAAGATATTAAAATACTAATTAGAATAACTAGATAATACGTTCCACTCTTAGTGATCGACACTCTACTTACCATTATATTCATACTGATCGGGTACACTGCTCGTTAAAGTGTGTGTTTTATTGATAAGTCGGCTAAATATAAATTTAAAACTTGAATACTGCTAAAACCACAACGACACACCGTGGATATAAAAATTAGAGCAATACGCACACGCACATCAAATGTCATCTACAAAATCATAAGTAAAATCATCACGAATAGGATCAAGAATGCACTGTGTAAAATAATTAGCCCAAGTCAGAGTGCCTTTGTCCCAAACAGGCAAATAACATACAATATCCTCTTCACACAAGAACTCCTAAGAGGATACAACTGGAAAACTGGGGCTAAAAGAATGGCAATGAAGATTGATATACAGAAGGCTTATGATTCTGTTAATTGGGACTTCCTTGAAAAAGTGTTAGGCATGTTTGAATTCCCTCCTCATATGATTCAGTGGATAATAGTGTGTTAGGAATTGAACCTAACAGTACAAACTGTCAAGCTTAAGTTGAAGACTGCTGAAGATTACACTAGCAGTACTAACTGAGTTAGTACTGGTAGTACAAGATGTTTGTACTGCTTATGTTCTGAAAAACACTTCTGAAAAACGTGTAATATGATAAGTATAGAAAAGATTTAGTGAATATCTTATGTAATTAGAGTTATAGTTATCTTGTAAAGGAATCCTTGTTCTATAAAAGGAGATCCTAGGTTAGGTTAAACATAACTTTGGATATACGTATTGTTTTGTGAGAGATTCAAGGTTGTAAACCCTAGTGATAGGAGATCACTCGTATTATTGATAATAATATTGAATCTTTGGTGTTAAACAATTGTCTTCATTGTTCATACAAATACATATTACTGTTCCATTCATTCATATACACAATACAATATCTTCTAAGTATTAGCTAGTAAATTCCGCGTGCTAGTTAGTATCACTCAAAGTATCTCTAACACAAGAAGTGTGTTTAGATCCGGTCAAGTGGTATCAGAGCCAGGTTCTGGTACTTTGAATTAGAAGATCCTCTTTTGATTAAAGAAGAAGAGATGGACATGGAGACTTCTACAACCAATGTTGCTGAAAAGTTACCAATGCTCAAGCCCAATGAATTCGACATGTGGAGGTTAAGAATTGAACAATTCTTCCAAGTGCAGGACTATGCACTTTGGGAAATCATAGAAGAAGGGAATTCATTCAAGCCTACAACCACAACAACAACTGTAGAGGGTAAACTTGTGACAACTGTGCAAACAAAGCCAGTGACTACAGAAGAAAGAGTTCTGATGAAGAATGACATCAAGGCAAGAAGTATGCTTATGATGACAATACCTAATGATCAACTCTTGAACTTTAGCAAGTTCAAGGATGCCAAATCATTGTTTGTGGCCATTGTTGCAAGATTTGGTGGGAATGAAGCCACCAAAAACACTCAGAAGACACTTCTCAAGCAACAATTTGAGAACTTTTCAGCAACAAGCAATGAATCACTGGATCATATGTTCAACAGGCTTCAGAAGCTTATAAGCCAACTTGCTATTCTTGGAATTGAGATACCTCAGGAAGATCTCAACTCAAAGTTCCTGAGAAGTCTACCATCAGAATGGGCTATGCATGTAGTTGTGTGGAAGAACAAGCCGGATATTGAATCTATGAGCTTGATGGACTTGTATAGCAATTTCAAGATAGTGGAGCAAGATGTGAAGAAGGTTGCTGGAACAAGCTCAAGTACTGGGAACATGGCATTCATGTCATCCCCTAGTAACTCAAGTCCTGAAGAAGTGAAGGTTGGTGCAGCAGTTGGTACTGCTAGTTCAAATATTGGTACTGCTAGCACATCAAGCAGTACTAAAGGCATTATGGATGAGACAACTTGTTGTGCTTTCCTGACTACTCAACATAATGGTTCCATGTTGACATATGAAGACCTTCAAGAGATCAATGATGATCATCTGGAGGAGATGGATATTAAATGGCAAATTTCTCTTCTTAGCTTGAGAGCTAGGAAATTCCATCAGAGGACAGGGAAGAAGATTACCATAAACAGCAATGATACTGCTGGTTATGATAAGTCAAAGATTGAATGCTATAATTGCCATAAGATGGGTCATTACTCAAGGGAGTGCAGAAGGCAAAGACAACCAGATAGCAGGAATAAAGGCAATGGAGGCAAGACCAAGGTAGTAGAGATTACTGACTCAAGCTCAAAAGCTATAGTAGCAATTGATGGATCAGGATTTGACTGGAGCTTTATGGAAGAGGAGGAAGCAGCACCTACTGAGATGGCACTCATGGCTTTCTTTGATTCTAAGGTACAAGTTTCTAAATGTTCTAAATCATGTGATGCTTTAAAAGAATTAGAAACTCTTAGGAAACATTATGATGAACAGAGAATAGAGCTAAACCAGACTATTTTTAATTTGGCAAATCATAAGAGGGGTCTAGCTGTGTTAGAAGAGCAAATTATTCATTATAAGAGTAATGAGTCTAAGTTTGCTGATGACATAGGTGTGCTTAAGAGGGATATATTTTTTAGAGATGCTGAAATTAAGTTTTTAAGAGAAGAGTTTGAAAAGCTTAAACAGGATAAAGAGAACATTCAGTTAAGTGTTGACACTCTTGAATACACATCAAAAGGAGTTCAGAAATTAATTGAATGTCAAATAATCAACAAGGCTAAATCAGGTCTAGGTTATAATTCTGTTCCACCTCCTTATAGAGGAATACCTACACCTCCAGGTATAGACCTAGAACATACAGGTTTGGATGAATTTCAACTACCCAAGATGGAATATGGTCCTAAGCCAACAGAAAAAGAAGTAGTTGAGAAACCTGTAGAAGTTAGTGCATCCTTTGAGAGTGCAAGTGATAAATCACTTTCTGAGGACAAGGTGTCCTCTGGTAGAGATTCAGATGCTCCAACCATAGAGGATTGGACTTCTGATGATGATGAGGATGATCAGGTTAAGGTTAAACCTGATATTGTTAAGGAAGAAGAAACAAGAGTTCCTAGGGTGGTCAAAGTTAATACTGTTAGGCCTAAAACCAATGCTAGACATGTTAGGCAACCAGTAAGATATTGTGAAATGTATAGAGCCACACACAAGCCCAGAGGTAACCAAAGGAATTGGAACAACCTCAAGTCTCACCAACTAGGTGATGACTTTGCCTTTTATAGAAAAGCTTGTTTTAATTGTGGAGAGTTTGACCATCTTGCAGCTTATTGCAACAATAGGGTAACTAGGTATTCAAACAATAGGGTGAACTCAGAAAGACTTACAACTTACCCTTCCAATGCTAGAATGATACCTAGAGCAGTTCTTTTAAGGTCTGGACCAAGACCAGTTCATATTGCTAGACAAGCAGTTACTACTGGTAGACCATTTAGGACTTTTTACCCAATACAAGAAGTTTAAAGTGCAAAAACATTTTTCAAATCTGCACCATCAACTGCTAGAAGGCCAATTCATAACAATGTGGTGATAAACAAACAAGTTTGGAAACCTAAGGTTGCAATTGCAAACCCAGCAGTTCATACTGCTAGGCAAGCAGTTAATATTGGTAGTTTTAAAAACACTGCTAAGGGAAAAATGGGCAATGGTATTAATGCATCAGCATCATGAATTTGGAGACCACTTCAATCCAATGGTGCAACTACTGTTCTAAAAAGGTTTAATTATATTGATGCAAGAGGAAAACCAAAGTCAGTGATGGCTTGGGTTCCCCAAGGAAATTAATTTCCTTGTTTATGTGCAATGTTAGTCATATGCTTATAATATTATGAGACAAGTGCTTTGCACTTTGTTTTCTTGTTTTTGGACTAACAATTGCAGGTTGATTGGAGTTTGTGAATTGAATGCTTTATGTTTTGGACTGAATGGTGATTTAGAGCTCAAAGTGTGTGATCAGTGCACACAACAAATGGTTATTGGTTCACCATGTCTAATCCACATCAAGAACCAACTAGTCCAGAGCAAACGGTTTCTGGTAAAGACTTCTCAAATCCGTTCATGGTTGATAGTTTACCAAAAACTATATGATCAACTCACCATATCTAACAGTGAAGAGTTGGCTAGTCCAAAGCAAACGGCTATTGGTAAAGACACATCAAATCCGTTGATAGCTGATAGTTTGCTAAAAACTATAAGTGGGCAGTATTGTTTTTAAATCAATATTGAGTTTATACTGCTCATTAAAAATTTTCTTAAAAATTAGTACTGCTAGTGCAAAGTTTGTACTGCTAGTGTAAACTTTGTACTGCTGAACTAGCCGTTGGAACTGTTGTGTCAGTAACATATTTTTTTTTACTAGCCGTTGGGTAAAATCAGTTTCTTACCATATATATAGGGTTTTTGTTTGGATAATTATCTTCTTACTAAATATTTACTTATTCACTTTCTAAAGATAATAATTATGCCTTTGCGCAAAATTCTCAAACCATAACCGTACCTATATAAAAACCCAATTGGCTTTGCACATCATCAATTAAACCTCATTCGATCATCTTTCTGATATATCTTGTAAACATACTCATGGCTGTTTTGGAGTTTGTTAAGACACATAATCAGGTTGCTTATTTGGAGAAAACAGAGCAGGGTGATGGACCACTCTTCTATGAGATTGTAGACTTTCTGAATGCATCTCATATAAGGTATGCTTTAACTGTTAACCCTACTCTTTTTGTCTCTCAAATCACACAGTTTTGGCAAACTGCTATTGTCATAACTAGTGAAGATGGAGACATAGAAATTCATTCTAATGTGGATGGCATATCATTCATTGTTTCTGAATCTTCTATTAGGAGACATCTTAAGTTAGAAGATTCTGATGGAATCAATGACTTGCCAAACACAGAAATCTGGCAAGAAATTGCTAGAATGGGGTATGATACATCCAACCATAAATTGACTTTTCAAAAAGGATGTTTCTCCCCTCAATGGACATCATGGGAGCAATTCAGTAGCAATATTGCTATTGCTCTCATATGTTTGTCAACAAACAGAGTTTTTAATTTTTCTAAATTCATATTTGAGAGTATGGTTAATAATGTGAAAAGTAAAACAAAGTTTCTGATGTATCCAAGGTTTATCCAAACCTTTTTGAACAAGAAAAAGAATCTGCTTAAGAAACATAAAGAAACTTTTCCAACACCTTGCCTTCAGCAAAAACTCTTTCAAAACATGGATATGGCAAGTAGACTTTTTAATGGGGTAGTGATACCTCTTTTTCCTGAGATGCTACAAATTGTTCAGGGTGAAGGGTCAGTCAACCCAACTGAGCCCCAACACACACCCATTGAGGTTCCAGAAATCACTCATACACCCCCAATCACCACAACTTATAGGAGAAGAACCAGAAAGGAGACTATGGTTGCTCAGCCTAGTCATCCTACTCAAACCTTTGAAGCAGATGAGCCTATCTTTCATGATAGTATGGATGGGGCTTACACTACTGCTAAGCAGGCCAGTGTAACCATAACTAAGACCCCTACCATGACAACATCTAATATGCCAAGTCCTACAAGGCTTGTCACAGGTGATGAAATCCCAAGCCATATGGAGCAAATGGGTGGTTTAGGAGTACCTCCTAGTCCAACTAGGGTGAAAACTGATCCTTTGCCCCTTGATTCACCTCTCCTAGCAGATAACACAGCTAGAAGTGATGAGGGCAGCTCTAAACTTAAGGAATTGATGGTTCTCTGTACAAAATTGTCACATAAGGTGGAAAGTCTGGAGGAAGAGCTCTCAAGCCACAAAAGGAACTTTGCCAAGGTCTACACCAAGTTGATCCTCAGAGTAAAGAATTTGGAAGCTCAAATTAAGAGGAAGAAATCAAAGATGGTGATGTCTACTAGTTCCTCTTATTCTAGTTCAGATGATGGTGATGATTCTCCCAAACAGGGGAGGAAATCAAGAAAGACTGGTTTAGAAACTCAGGGGAGGACTTTGGATTTTGAAAAAGAAGGTTCTGGTAATGGTAATGGTTCTGGTAATGGAAATGGTAATGAAGATATGGGTGAGCAAAGTGAACAAAGTGGTACTGATCAACATCAAGAAGGTACTGCTGAAGTTGAAGGAGCAGTACAAACTGTTGAGGTAGCAGTTCAAACTGCTAAGGATAAAGGAAAAGGGATTCTTGTTGAAGAAGATGAGCCACAGACTAAGAAGATCAAGCCTAAAACTCAAATGCAGATTGACTATGATGCAGAAGTAGCAATAAAGATGCATGAAGAAAAAGAAGTAGCTAAGTTTATGGAAGATAAAAGACTGGAAAAAGAAAGGATGGCTACAGATGCTCAGATTGCTCAAGAGTCACTTGAAGAGCAGATACAATATCAGATTAATACTGATCCAGTTGTGAGACAAAGAGCCTTAGAGTTGATTGTAGACGAGAGTTTAAGTATTCAAGCAAGATCAGCAATACTTGCAGATTTCATTTACTCTAGGAATGAAGAAGTAGTTTTGGATGACATTGTGGAAAATATTAGATCTAGTCAGAAGAGAAAAAGAAAACCAACAAGAGCTCAGATTATAGGTGGGATGAAAACGTATCTGAGAAATCAAGCAGGTTGGAAGGCATATCAACTAAAGGGGAAATCAAATGAAGAGATAGAGTATTTGTACTACAAGGCATTCAGAAGAGCTCATATGAAATTTCCTGAAGACTCAGAGAAAAGATTTTCTAAAAGACTCAAGACTTCTGAGACAAAACCAACTGAGAAAGAAGAAGTTCAAGGAGAAAAAGTGGAATTATCACAAGATCAGATGAGCAAGATGTTAGTAACTGTTCCAGAAATTCTTCATGTTGACCCACTTCAAGCTAAACATCCTATAATGGATTGGGAGATCTACAGAGATAAATTTGGAAAAGCTTGGAAGATTACAAGAGTTGGTGGAGAAACAACAGTGTTCAAGAATTTTGGAAATTTGCTAAGAATCTGTGATAGAGAAGATTTGGATACTCTGTGGAAGTTAGTACAAGAAAAGCTCAAGACAAAGAAGAAGACAGATGTGAAAGAGCAAGAACTATGGGTTGAATTCAAAAGACTATATGAGCCAGATCCTACTGATGTGTATTGGAATTTTCCTTATTATGATCTCACTACACCATGGGAGTTTTATAGTTCAAGCAATGTGCATCATTTGTCAACACAGAGTAGAGTAGATATATTCATGTTAGCTGAATTGGAATATCCTTTGAGTTATGAAGTGTTATCTGTGATGATTTCTTTAAAACTCAGGTGTGAAGAACATTCAGAGGTGGTTAAAGATATGCTTCAGAGGATATTTGATCAGTATGAAGGAATGAGGAAGAATAGAAGATGAAGTGTTTGGAAGAATCCCCCCATCATCAAAGTTGAAGTTTAATTCGAAGAAACTTAGTGATTTGGAGAGAAATCATAAGTTTAGGGGAGGATTGTTGGGAATTAAACCTAACAGTACAAACTGTCAAGCTTAAGTTGAAGACTGCTGAAGATTACACTAGCAGTACTAACTGAGTTAGTACTGGTAGTACAAGATGTTTGTACTGCTTATGTTCTGAAAAACGTGTAATATGATAAGTATAGAAAAGATTTAGTGAATATCTTATGTAATTAGAGTTATAGTTATCTTGTAAAGGAATCCTTGTTCTATAAAAGGAGATCCTAGGTTAGGTTAAACATAACTTTGGATATACGTATTGTTTTGTGAGAGATTCAAGGTTGTAAACCCTAGTGATAGGAGATCACTCGTATTATTGATAATAATATTGAATCTTTGGTGTTAAACAATTGTCTTCATTGTTCATACAAATACATATTACTGTTCCATTCATTCATATACACAATATAATATCTTCTAAGTATTAACTAGTAAATTTTGCGTGCTAGTTAGTATCACTCAAAGTATCTCTAACACAAGGAGTGTGTTTAGATCCGGTCAAGTGGTATCCCTCTAATTACATAAGATATTCACTAATGCTAGGTTCTGATACCACATGTTAAGATCGTTTATAGCTCAGGTTGTTTAGACCTTTTATCTAGGATAACAATAATAATGATTAAATAGATACAATGCACAGCGGAATAACAAAAGAATCATTATTATTATTGAGAACAAGGTTTCTCGTCATCATCTCTACCACTAACAAATACAAACACCAAAAGCCCCAATGCTACGTGATCAAGTGTAGCACGGTTACACTCTAACAGGAATCATAAGATCCTTGAGGCTTATACAAACTACCCTAGGCGTTTTCCCATAAAACACCTGTACACACACACACTTTACTGAATATTACATTTTGACACACGTTTAAAACTAATTCCCTGTATCTCTTTATATAATAGAGATACCTAGGGTTTACAAAGGATATTCCTAGAATAATAAAAGATTTGCTGTAATCTTTTCTTTCTTTTGAAGTTTCATCCTTTGTCTTCTTTAGTCCTTCATCTTTCATCTTTTGTCAATATCAACTCAAATTATAATTCCCAACATGGTGTATGTGAGAACTTCTGCTTTCACTATATGCATTAATGGGGAGAGGCATGGTTATTTCAAGGGGGAAGAGGTCTTAGGCAAGGTCACCCAATGTCACCTTACATATTCACTCTAGTAATGGAGATATTCACACAGCTTCTACAAAAACATATTGATAGCAACAAAGGCTTCAAATACCACTGGGGGTGTAAACAGTTGAAAATCTCTCACCTTTGCTTTGCAGATGACCTATTAGTTCTATGTCATAGAGATCTTAAGTCTGCAAGTGTGATAAAAGATGTATTGGAAGAGTTTTGTGGTATCTCACGTCTAAAACCAAACTTGGGTAAAAGTACTGTGTTCTTTGGGAATGTTGATGAGCAAACAAAACATGATATTCTATCCATTCTTCCTTTTAAAGTAGGTAAGCTTCCTATTTCTTACTTGGGTGTCCTACTCATCACCAAGAAAATTGGGTTTAATGATTGCAAAATCCTTATTGACAAAGTCAGATGTAAAGTTAACAATTGGAAAAATAGGATGTTATCATATGCTGGGAGGTTACAGTTAATTGCCTCAGTCTTAGCATCTATGCAGGTTTATTGGGCTTTAGTTTTTCTACTCCCAAAAGCTATTGTGAAAGAGATTGATAAGCTGCTTAAAGGGTTCCTTTGGTGTTAGGGAAGTTTATCTAAAAGGAAGGCAAAAGTAGCATGGAAACAAATTTGTAAGTTTAAAAAAGAAGGTGGGTTGGGGATTAAAGACTTGGTTGAATGGAATGAGGTTCTAATGGTGAAACACTTATGGAATTTAGCTAGCAACAAGGAATCTTTGTGGGTGAAATGGATTAATGTGATTAGGCTGAAAGGGAGTACAATTTGGGAGGCACAATGTGACAGTAACACTAGCAGTGGGTGGAAAAACTTGTTATCTCTAAGAGACAAAGCTAAAGATTACATGATTCAGGATTGTAATAACAGAACTTCATGGGTTAACAACAATGCAGATAAAAGTAACTTTTCTATCAACAAAGCTTGGAAGGATTGGAGGGTGAGTAATGCAACTGTTCCCTGGTGTGATGTGGTATGGTTCTCACAGTGTACACCCAAACACTCCTTTATTGTGTGGTTAGCTATTTTGGGCAGATTATCTACTCAGGATAGACTCTTAAAATGGTACCCAGAAAAACAAGCATCATGTCCACTGTGTAACTTGTGCCCTGATTCACATGGGCATCTGTTTTTTCAATGCCCTTTCTCTGCTGAGATTTGGAAAGATATGAAAAAAAAGGATCAATCAGGAAAACTGGGATGGAAATTGGGAAAGCATCAAGCACAATATGATCAATATGCCCTGTAATAACTCAATCATGAGTATATTGAGAACACTTGTATTTGCAGCAGGAATATACTTCATTTGGAATGAAAGAAACATGTTGATGCAAATAATGTTCTAAAAACGTTATTTATATCTTTCGATTACTTCACGTTTTGAGGATGACAAAATGTGAACTCACGTTACGTTAAAATTAACGTTAACAAGTTTTTAATCGGAAGATCCCGTTTCTACGCAAATCACTCTTGAACAAAGTTACAACTTGAACTAGTGATCAAAGAAGTGAATTTATGTTTTGAAAATTCACATTTTAAATGGGACAAAACATTTTTTTAAAAAATACACATGACAAATTATTTTTGAAATATTAAGAAATGTTTTAATGGAAAAATTAGTTTGAAAATCACAACAGCTATTTTTCCCCCCAAAATTAGCTCCAACCTTCCCCAAATAAGTTTTCACCAGAAAAGACAAAATTTGGAGCGTCCTAGTCTACCACGGCTCCACGGTTCCACTAAATTTAGTGGAGCCGTATGGTATTTAACGGAGCCGTCCGTACAGAATTTCTTTGTAACGTTCAGATTTTCTTTACCTATAAATACCCACCTCTTTCACAGTTTTAGGCACCCTTCACACACAGAAAAATCCCTTAGCTAAATCCTCTCACACCTTTCACTTCTTAGGTTCATTTAGATTAGTTTTTCTTTGTTTCAAGAGTGATCCAATCATCCTTCAAGTGATCCTCTTCATACCTCTTCACTAGGAAGAGAAGAACACAAGTATCCAAGTAGATACAAGGTGTTGTCATCCCTCTTCATTAGCAAGAGAAGAACACAAGTATCCAAGTAGATACAAGGTGTTGTCATCCCTCTTCATTAGCAAGAGAAGAACTCAAGTAATCAAGAAGAAACTAGAGTTATAGTTGATAGGTTTTTGTAACACTTGTTACAACCTTGTTGTGTCTTAGCATACATCAAGTTTATTTCCTTTTTGTGAGTGAGAGTGAAGATCAAGTGTGATCTATAGAGATAGTGAACATCTCTTGAAGCCATTGGGCTTGTGTGATTGATCAAGAAGATCAAGGGTCATTAGGTTAGTGTTAGTTGAGTAGAGTGAAGTGAGTGTTGATCATTGTGATCGTGTTGAGATCTTTGTGATCTCTTGAAGCCACTGGGCTTGAGTGTTTGGTCACGTGGACCTTGGTAGATTGGTGCTAGCTAAGATTAGCACTCGACATCTAGCTTAGTGTCGGTAATAGGATAAGCGACGTGAACGGTTTTCTCCGCCTGAAGGGAGGTTGTTGATATAGTGTTTGAAACTCTCGAGTGTGGTACTCGGGGAGTGGAGTAGGGCGAAGAAGAGCATCGTAGCCGAACCACTATAAATCCTCTGTCTCGGTTTGATCTTTCCAACTCTACTCTTTACTTTTATTTGTTATTATTACTTAGCTTAGTGTGTAGTTCTGTAACACCCCAACCCGACAAGGGTAAAGATGTAATACTAATGGTTTCATATCAGATCAAAACAAAGCATACATTACAGTAATACAAGGAATCTCAAAAGTTACAAATGAAATACTAAAATTACAAGGTTACAAATGCGAATACAAATTCTACAATATAATAACTTCTAATCATCTCTAGGCCAAAATAACTATCAAGTCTTCTAAGTCCAAAAGTCTCTTCACTCATACCAATCTTCCAACTAAACCTGCCGCAGGAAAAGAAATGCGGCTGAGCTTAAAAAGCCCAGTGAACAGATATATAATGAACGAAAACGAAAGCAAAAGCAAACGAACAAATATGGTATAGCAATGGAATAATATAAGGCATAGACAAAGGTACAAAGTAGGAAAGGGAAAATGGAAGGTCAGTAATCCACCACGAGCCCGAACAAATCAAATATAGTAACCATATCCTCAAAATCATATAGAGGGGAGACCTCTCAGATAATCAGATAATATGAGGGGTGTCCTCATTCTTCAAATGGAGTAGCTAGCTCCCGAACTTGTGAAAGACGTGGATTGCACCCATCATCAGTCACCAAATCAAATCAAATCAAATCATGATATATCTCTCGAAACAAAACAAATCTAGGATGCATCCATACGCCCCCCAAACAAATAATCCTGGCCAATATAAATAATAAAGCGCGCATGTAGTAGCAAATGGGGACGGTGTGTAACATCACTCAAACACACTAGAGTCATGCCATTGGTGCATCAATGTCATGGCCATGTTACCTTCATGGCTAGGAAACAAATTTTGGCTCGGGTATCAAACTGAAGGGTCAAAGGTACAAATCATTACAAAGGTTCAATTAGTCTAAGTCATCAAATCAATATCAAAGTCCAAATATCAAAGGTTCATATCAGAGGTTCAAATGCCAAAGGTTCATATCAAAGGTTCAAATGCCAAAGGGTCATATCCCATATCTATGTCAAATGAGTCCAAACGAACTGATACAAGGTTCATAATCAAATGGTTCATTTAAAGAAATCTTTATCAAATGGTTTTCATAAAAGTGATCTTATTAACTGTTTTCACAAAAGTAGTCTTTAAAAGTAATTTTCATAACAATTTAGTAAGATTCCAAATAAATGTGGTATTGCATATTTCATAAACATCATTTTAAAAATAGTTTTCCTCAAACATTTCCATGTTATAATTAAAAGGTTTTCACATCTAGTTACCAAAATCAAATGAACCCTCGAAGTATCAAGTGTTTCGAACACTAATATCACAAGGTGCGAACGAATATCAAATGGATCATTATAGGGGCTCAAAGCAAATGTGTCATATCGAACATCAAAGTCAAAGTGGATCAAACAAACGAACCAAAGTGTAGGGGAACATAGCAATGGCTTAGAGAATTCTTAAAATGAATCAGAATCGATGAGTCATTAGAAAGAAAACACCCTTACTGAAAAAGGGTAGAATATCTGTACCTTAACCGCCAACGAAACATAACATAAGGATAAGAAATCACTCCTCCTTCGGCGAATCTACACGAATTAATGATCGGCTTATTATTAATAACTTATTCAAATCAGATTTCTCATTTTAGTCGGCTTTCCATTTTTAGTAACTTTCCATTTATAGCAGGTTTCCAAAGTTTAAGGTTATATATAACAAGTTTCCATATCTTAGGGTTTTAATTTGTAAATATTCCAAAGTCAAAGGTCTAATATGAAAATATCTCAATTTACTCATTTAAATACATATTTTATTCAGAATCACACTTTAGTCCTTAAAGTTTCATAATTTACACTTTACACCCTTTAGTTACCAAAATCACAAAATGAACCTTAAAATTTCATAATTTACAGTTTAACCCATGTTATATCCTTAATTACACAACTAACCTTTACAT
The DNA here is from genome assembly GCA_021014915.2 of Artemisia tridentata subsp. tridentata. Lineage (NCBI taxonomy): Eukaryota > Viridiplantae > Streptophyta > Magnoliopsida > Asterales > Asteraceae > Artemisia > Artemisia tridentata. The sequence continues at coordinate 111,059,951 of CP139504.1, forward strand.
TTGATAAATTACAGAATATACCCTCAAAGATAAGTGTGGTACAAATTCAAACCCCCAAGTTTCGCATAATTACATTTTTAGTCCCTTTAGTTTATAAAACTTACAATTTAAATCATAATTCCATTTTAATTACACATTCAACCCATAAATTCCCAAAATTACATATTACCTCCCTAATACTATTATTTATACATAAAAATCACAAGTTTCCTGAAATTACACTTTTAACCCCTCTATTTATTTAATTTGCAATTTAAACACCATATTTACAATTAAATCCATATCTTGCTAATTTTACACATAAGGACCTCATGTTATAATTTTTACACTTTGGTACTGATCTAATTAACATTATAAAAATAACCCACAAGTTTTAAAAATGACAAAACACCCCCTTACATTTTTATTTCCAGATCGTTAAACATTACATCGACTTAAACCCTAACCCTAACTTCTTCAATCATTTACCACTCATTACCACTTCATTAGTTCATCATTTATTAACATAAATACAGATTCAATACCCTAGAACAAGATCAAAACCCTAGGGTTTTATTTCTTTTCATTCGAAAATCAAAATCCGATTATGAACAAAATTAACCCACGACATATTTGGACCTCTATAATTCGAACCATCATTTTTACCAGATCATATGAATTATATAGAGCTTAGATAAAATAAGTTTCATGCCCAGAAAATTCGTATTCCATAAATTAGAATTTATGTATATTTTAACCCTTTAAATTCAAAACGATTAATACAAGCTTCAACAATTCGAAACACTATTTTTCCGGACCTATATAATGATCAAGGAACCCATAAAAATTAATAACATAGCCCAGAAAATTCGTATGGTATATTTTAGATATTATGCCCATTTTAAACGTTTATAATTCATACGACCCATTTAACCTTGCATGATTCGAATCCAACATTTTATATGAGTCATATAAAATATAAGGATCATAAGAAAAATACCAAATGATGATTTGAACGTGTAGATGAGTCGTGAGATTTTTGTGTCTCTCGGATGCAATATCGACCAAGGAAAAAGCCTAGCGATCAAACGAACGACTCCACAAGCCCAACCTTATTTTTCCTAGCCTCCTTGGATGAAGATCAACACCAGAAAAATACTAGATAACCTCCAGAAAATCGGATTGAAGAGATATGAATTTTAGTGTGCGATTTGGGTGATTCGGTTAGGGTTTTAAAATAGAAAATGGTAAGTTAGCTAAATAGGGGAGTGATGGCCGAATTTGGGGGGGGGGGGGGGGGATGGGCTGTATACTCGGTCCATGGTGAGACCAAATCATGGTTTTCAATTTTGAAATTTATTTCTTAAGTTACTTATAGTTATTTTGCTTTTAAATAATAATAATTATAACATAAGTAATTTAAATGAATTATTCGGCCCACATGACATATTTTTGTGTGTTTCATACTTTTTGTACTTTACAAATTATTAAAATGTAATAGTAAAAATTAATTTACTTCATATCTTGTTCGTTTCCAAAGGTTTGGGGTTACTTTGGTGCTTTATGTGCTTATTAATAAATTTTTTTAAGATTGTAGGGGCAATTTGGTCATTTTACATGTTTCAGATTTTTGGGTATTACAACTTCTTCCCCCCTAAAAAAAATTTCGTCCTCGAAATTTGAAGTCGCAAAGTTAAACGAAGTCGTAGCAAGTCGCAAAAGATTATCACAAACGTTTCTCACGCCCGAGGGGTTCTTCTAACAGATCTTCAGACCAAATAGTTTCTCATGACTCAAATTAGAATGAGGTGGGTTCAAATTTCTCAGAAGGAGACAAAATAAGTTGATCTTGATCAAAAGGTCCATGCAACAAAAATGGACGGTAGGCGAATCTTCAGGAAGTTCATATAGAATACGAACAAGATTTCAAATCAAATTAACTGTATCAACAGTAGAGAGCTTTTACCAGAGTTCAAGATTTATGACTGAGATCAACGGAATGCAAATCGAGAGTTCAAACTCAATCAGATATCTAATGAACGAAAGCAGAGTATACGCATAGATAGGATGAACCTAAAGTCTCACTAATCACGGATAGTCTAACGGAGATCAAATTCTAAACTTCTTAGGTACTCCCCAAGATATCCTATGGCCACAATGAGTGCACGTTATATGGTGTAAGTATTATCACGTTGATCAGGCGTCATAATACTAGCACCACATAATTATGCCTTCATGATGATCATACTTTATCTCAAGTCGTAATCAAAACCACCTATCTTAATCCACTTAGTATTTCTATAGTCATCAAAGGTCAACCAAAATCGAATGCCAAAGTCAAGCGGGAAAACAAAACTATTCGCACGAGTATCAAAATCCCAGATAGCCAAATTGAAGTGAGGTACGCCGTCACAAGCATCATATCTTCCACAATTCGTCAAAATCCCTCAAAACAAAGCCATCACCGAACATACGAAAAATAAACACGAACTGAAATGCTTCTAGGGAACTCAAATCATTAGAGGGTCTTATTACTTCATCACGAAACTTAAGAGATTCAACGGAAATAAAATTTAATCGTCAAGAACTTCGGCCTTCATAAAATCTAATCTTCCAAACATGAAGGGTCTGTTTCAAAATTTCGCTCATTCAACACCTCCAATCTCTTCAAGTCCGGTTAATCTGTCTTCGTCTGTCCATCAATCGGGAACTTGTGTCTGGTTCATCGAGCCTCCTGCAGTTCTTCTTGGAATGTGATGGAGTGTTGTGGCTTTCTGGCACGATCTTTAAATCTCTTCATCATCCAGTCTGCTTCCGCTCTCAATTCATCTTAGTACAACCAAGATGAATAGGGAAGTGAGACTGTACGTCTTCATCAGCTCCAGGTTCGCCATCTTGACTAGATCTTCTGCACCGCCCACCCTTCTGCATTGAAAGGAATGTCTTCACTCTTCAGGGTAGCCTCCGTTGTTGTTAACTCCAGGTCAGGCAAAGAACACCGTTGTCTCAACAAATATCCATCTCCCAGAATGCACAAATGATCGTCAAATTTCTAACAAGGTGAAAAAATGATTTTCATGCTCTTCCTCGTCTCCGAATGTACCATTAAGTCATACAATGACCATTTGCCCAAGTACTTACAAGAAAACATCATTTATCAAATTCACGAAATAGTCAGAGCTTTAGCGAATACCATTAGCATCACTAACCGTCATAGTAGTCGTTTACGAATATGGGGGTCGATTCCAAGAATAGACTCAATTCATCAGAAGGAAACTTCGCGCTCTGAATTTAAACAACCACATAGTCGTTTCAGGGTGGAGGAATATTGGTTCCTAACAGTATTACGATTCAGCTTCCTGTAATCGATACATATCTCCAGTCATCATCCTTCATAATCGCGAACGAAACTAAAACACGCCCAGAAAATACACTTAAGTAAACTCACTTCCTGGTCTTCGGTTGCTGCTCTTCCCGGTTGCTCCAATCAATTGGTATGATCCGAATGGCATCTTCGTTTAGTGACTAGAAATCTCTCGGGATCATGTCAAATCCTACTTCACGCTCCGATGGAAAAATTTTGGTGGTTCTACCAGGAATCATATTCAGAAAACGCAGGGTGCCAAATAACGTTCAATACAAGGTTCATGCTCAGACGACTCAAAGTGCCAAATAGCTTCCAAGATAAGGTTCATTCATTGGTGTACGAAATGGTTTCTAAGAAAACTTTATAACCGCGAAAGTAACACACGAGTCTCCAGAGTAATAGCGAACGCTTAACAATCGGTAATCATGGTAGGGAGTTCAAAAATTGTTGCAAACGTTAAAGGTGAGATATAGGAGGGTAGTTGTCAATATTCGACTGATCACTCAACAAATTCCTTGTCAGAATAAAATCGAAGTTAACTATCCAAAGAAAGACGGTTCGCAAATCAAAGCTTTATCATTCAAAAGTGAGGGGGGGGAAAAACATTCTTATACTCGTGGTTACACACCACAAGGCTTCTTATAAGGACAGAGATGGGTGAAACGAAATCAAATAGTGTCGGAAGATTTATAGATACTTATCAAAAGCAAGAGACAAATAAGAGAATACATCAAGTACATCATCGCCATGGAGGTTCTCAGAATGCCTGAAGAGGCGTCAAAATGATTAACGAAAGGATCCGAGATCAGAGTCAAAATCTGAAGATAAGGATCAAATAGTGTCAGGCAATTATTATGCAATTCTCAATGCCTTCAAGATTTAATCAGGTTCAAATTTTAGGTGGTGCAAAGTATGAGCTTTCAATTTCCAATAGTGATAACAACAGGATCTAACCAAGAGCAAGGCACGAGTCAGAGTGATGCGGAAGCAAAGATAACTAAACAGATGCCTTATAGTCTACCCATTCCTCACCGGTCAAAACTTAGGTTCCTATGGGGAGATCCTAAAGCAAATTTTCAAAGGTTGTCTTGCGAGCGCCTACAGGGAAAACTTAGTGGTCCTAACTTACACAGGTCAAGGGTAAATGTATTACGAATCGCAGCCTGTCGCTCTGATACCATAATTGTAACACCCCAACCCGACAAGGGTAAAGATGTCACACTAATGGTTTCATATCAGATCAAAACAAAGCATACATTACAGTAATACAAGGAATCTCAAAAGTTACAAATGAAATACTGAAATTACAAGGTTACAAATGCGAATACAAATTCTACAATATAATAACTTCTAATCATCTCTAGGCCAAAATAACTATCAAGTCTTCTAAGTCCAAAAGTCTCTTCACTCATACCCATCTTCCAACTAAACCTGCCGCAGGAAAAGAAATGCGGCTGAGCTTAAAAAGCCCAGTGAACAGATATATAATGAACGAAAACGAAAGCAAAAGCAAACGAACAAATATGGTATAGCAATGGAATAATATAAGGCATAGACAAAGGTACAAAGTAGGAAAGGGAAAATGGAAGGTCAGTAATCCACCACGAGCCCAAACAAATCAAATATAGTAACCATATCCTCAAAATCATATAGAGGGGAGACCTCTTAGATAATCAAATAATATGAGGGGTGTCCTCATTCTTCAAATGGAGTAGCTAGCTCCCGAACTTGTGAAAGACGTGGATTGCACCCATCATCAGTCACCAAATCAAATCAAATCAAATCATGATATATCCCTCGAAACAAAACAAATCTAGGATGCATCCATACGCCCCCAAACAAATAATCCTGGCCAATATAAATAATAAAGCGCGCATGTAGTAGCAAATGAGGACGGTGTGTAACATCACTCAAACACACTAGAGTCATGCCATTGGTGCATCAATGTCATGGCCATGTTACCTTCATGGCTAGGAAACAAATTTTGGCTCGGGTATCAAACTGAAGGGTCAAAGGTCCAAATCATTACAAAGGTTCAATTAGTCTAAGTCATCAAATCAATATCAAAGTCCAAATATCAAAGGTTCATATCAGAGGTTCAAATGCCAAAGGTTCATATCAAAGGTTCAAATGCCAAAGGGTCATATCCCATATCTATGTCAAATGAGTCCAAACGAACTGATAAAAGGTTCATAATCAAATGGTTCATTTAAAGAAATCTTTATCAAATGGTTTTCATAAAAGTGATCTTATTAACTGTTTTCACAAAAGTAGTCTTTAAAAGTAATTTTCATAAAAATTTAGTAAGATTCCAAATAAATGTGGTATTGCATATTTCATAAACATCATTTTAAAAATAGTTTTCCTCTAACATTTCCATGTTATAATTAAAAGGTTTTCACATCTAGTTACCAAAATCAAATGAACCCTCGAAGTATCAAGTGTTTCGAACACTAATATCACAAGGTGCGAACGAATATCAAATGGATCATTATAGGGGCTCAAAGTAAATGTGTCATATCGAACATCAAAGTCAAAGTGGATCAAACAAACGAACCAAAGTGTAGGGGAACATAGCAATGGCTTAGGGAATTCTTAAAATGAATCAGAATTGATGAGTCATGAGAAAGAAAACACCCTTACTGAAAAAGGGTAGAATATCTGTACCTTAACCGCCAACGAAACATAACATAAGGATAAAAAATCACTCCTCCTTCGGCGAATCTACACGAATTAGTGATCGGCTTATTATTAATAACTTATTCAAATCAGATTTCTCATTTTAGTCGGCTTTCCATTTTTAGTAACTTTCCATTTATAGCAGGTTTCCAAAGTTTAAGGTTATATATAACAAGTTTCCATATCTTAGGGTTTTAATTTGTAAATATTCCAAAGTCAAAGGTCTAATATGAAAATATCTCAATTTACTCATTTAAATACATATTTTATTCAGAATCACACTTTAGTCCTTAAAGTTTCATAATTTACACTTTACACCCTTTAGTTACCAAAATCACAAAATGAACCTTAAAATTTCATAATTTACAGTTTAACCCATGTTATATCCTTAATTACACAACTAACCTTTACATTTGATAAATTACAGAATATACCCTCAAAGATAAGTGTGGTACGAATTCAAACCCCCAAGTTTCGCATAATTACATTTTTAGTCCCTTTAGTTTATAAAACTTACAATTTAAATCATAATTCCATTTTAATTACACATTCAACCCATAAATTCCCAAAATTACATATTACCTCCCTAATACTATTATTTATACATAAAAATCACAAGTTTTTTGAATTTACACTTTTAACCCCTCTATTTATTTAATTTGCAATTTAAACACCATATTTACAATTAAATCCATATCTTGCTAATTTTACACATAAGGACCTCATGTTATAATTTTTACACTTTGGTACTGATCTAATTAACATTATAAAAATAACCCACAAGTTTTAAAAATGACAAAACACCCCCTTACATTTTTATTTCCAAATCGTTAAACATTAAATCGACTTAAACCCTAACCCTAACTTCTTCAATCATTTACCACTCATTACCACTTCATTAGTTCATCATTTATTAACATAAATACAGATTCAATACCCTAGAACAAGATCAAAACCCTAGGGTTTTATTTCTTTTCATTCGAAAATCAAAATCCGATTATGAACAAAATTAACCCACGACATATTTGGACCTCTATAATTCGAACCATAATTTTTCCCAGATAATATGAATTATATAGAGCTTAGATAAAATAATTTCATGCCCAAAAAATTCGTATAGCATAAATTAGAATTTATGTATATTTTAACCCTTTAAATTCAAAACGATCAATACAAGCTTCAACAATTCGAAACACTATTTTTCCGGACCTATATAATGATCAAGGAACCCATAAAAATTAATAACATAGCCCAGAAAATTCGTATGGTATATTTTAGATATTATGCCCATTTTAAACGTTTATAATTCATACGACCCATTTAACCTTGCATGATTCAAATCCAACATTTTATATGAGTCATATATAATATAAGGATCATAATAAAAATACCAAATGATGATTTGAACATGTAGATGAGTCGTGAGATTTTTGTGTCTCTCGGATGCAATATCGACCAAGGAAAAAGCCTAGCGATCAAACGAACGACTCCACAAGCCCAACCTTATTTTTCCTAGCCTCCTTGGATGAATATCAACACCAAAAAAATACTAGATAACCTCCAGAAAATAGGATTGAAGAGATATGAATTTTAGTGTGCGATTTGGGTGATTCGGTTAGGGTTTTAAAATAGAAAATGGTAAGTTAGCTAAATAGGGGAGTGATGGCCGGATTTTGGGGGGGGGGGGGATGGGCTGTATACTCGGTCCAAGGTGAGACCAAATCATGGTTTCCAATTTTGAAATTTATTTCTTATGTTACTTATAGTTATTTTGCTTTTAAATAGTAATAATTATAACATAAGTAATTTAAATGAATTATTCGGCCCACATGACATATTTTTGTGTGTTTCATAATTTTTGTACTTTACAAAATATTAAAATGTAATAGTAAAAATTAATTTACTTCATATCTTGTTCGTTTCCAAAGGTTTGGGGTTACTTTGGTGCTTTATGTGCTTATTAATAAATTTTTAAGATTGTAGGGGCAATTTGGTCATTTTACATGTTTCAGATTTTTGTGTATTACAAGTTCATATTGGTGTTGATTGATTACACATAGAGTTCGAATCAAAGTTTCCAATAGCATACTTTTAAAACAAGATTTTTAAAAGAAGTTTTTAAACAGGTAAACTATTCAACCCCCCCCCCCCTTCTAGTTTCCCACAAAACAAAAGAGTGTTTAGTGATGAAAAGAAAAGTTATCAAGAAGTCCTCAAAGCCATTATCAACAATGTGAGATTTAAATTGGCTAGTCTAACAGTGAAGAGGTCTCCAATGGTTGTGAAAGTCTATAATCAATGGCAAGTACCTATGAACATAAAGAGAGGCAGTGAAACAGTAATGGAAGGATGGAATGAAGATCAAACAAGCTGAATGGGTTGTGATCTGCTGAATAAAGGGGTGTTTGGAACAAGCCTGTTTTGAGCAGATGTTGAGGTCTCATGGTAATGCTATAATGGAATCAATGGTTCCTAAGATGATTATGATCTCTGGGAATGGAAATGGAATAGTATCATCAGTTGATTTGGTAAACATGTTGGAAAATCAAATTTCTCTGTTCAACACTGCTTGCTTAAGGGGTGTTTGGGATAAGCCTTATATCATAAATAGAGATTGTGCAGGCCACTACAGTGAGTTCAATACCTTGTACCTTGGAGTTTCTCTGGTGTGACTGTACCTTGCTAGTACCCATATACTCCTTGTTTGGCCTTGGGAGGAAACTGGTGAGTATATGGTGAAAAGAAGGAGGTCTAATTTGGAGAAATGTACCATAATGAAGGGTTGTGCACTGTGAAGGGTAAGTGGCATGGGAGGGTGGTGTATGATGAGTGGAATAGAGAGGTATGCAAGATGAACCTTCTTGGTCCTCTCAATACACCACCACAGGAGGTAATGGTTGGTCATCATGGGGGGTGAGTGTTCCCAAGTAATTGAAGCCTTTCTTGAGAAGGAAATGTAGGTTACTTTGGCAGAGCCCCTCCATGGATGGGTTATGGGTTCCTAGTAAAGCCACACACCATCACTCTCTTAACCATTGTGGGTGCTGGTTGAATGGTTTTGATGGAGAGGTGATGTGGAAATGTAACTAGATGGTAGGTGCATATTAAGGTGAATGAAAAGAGTAAAGCTGGCATGGTTTATGTTATAGTGCAGTTTGGCTCTAAGGGATAATAGCACTGTTATGACAGAGATATGTTCTAGTGGTATAAGATATCGGATGACAGTGGTCTGATACTGGATGAAGCATGTTTCATTCCAGAGTGTATGAGATGTCTTGTAATTTGTGAAAGTTTTGATATTAATATAAATTCACCTTTTGCACAAAAAAAATCTAACGTTATTGTTTTTTTTTTGTTTTTTTTTCTTACGAGAATGGCGACGACGCCCGCGTTGCGGGCGTGCCTGTTTTTCGGCTAAGGTTTTAAACGGCTGAAAAGTAATGAAAATAACCGTTACTCATTATGACATCGACATTTTTATATATGAATGGTACATTTGTTTCGTAAAAAAACACTTTGTAATGTACATATTATAGGTGATGTATGATAAAATAACATGTTAAACAAATGAGCACAGCGGAAAAACATCACCATAACAGGATCCATATAGCCATATGATCAATCTAAATAAAAACAAATTAAACAAACATGTTTTATACCTTTGTAGCGTGATCCGGGTAACACCACCAATATCACTACACGAATTGAATGAAATAAGAACCAAAAGTGACCAAAGAAGATCACCTCTATGAATAATCCACACTACACGTCATCGATCACCACCCGATGCTAGTCTTGAACACGTAACACGCGATCTAGCCTTGAACTACACTAGAATAAGGTTAGATGGGATAAAAAACCACAAACCCTAATATGGGTGTGATTAATTTCGTGGTCATTAGGGAGAGGAAGGAGGAGAGAAAGTTGGTAAGTCTTTAATGTGATAAGTCATAATCAAAGACCAAATCTCATTTGAACTTATCATGATCAAAGTTACACTTTGCCCCTTGATCTTTCTCCCTTGTTCCTTTCTCACCTAGGCTTGCCATGGGGGCCCTAAATGGGCTTGCCCATTTGTTGGTCCAATCCAATAAACTAAGTACTAGCTTAGTTATTAGTAGCCCATTATTGATCCCGAGTTACGTAGTCGTTTATATATTGTAAATACGATAAATACAATCTATAAAATGGTGTCTCTGTGTATAAGTGTGTGACCCCATAGGCTCACATATATCTAGCCATATAATTAGTTATTATGACACGAGCATTCTCCAACAGCTCCCACTTGCGACGTCATAATAATCGAGTAATTATACAAGCAATGGTTGGCGTCTAGCAACACGCCAATGCCCCTAGAAATATGTGAGGTTAGTTTCTTAAACGTCTCATTTCAGATGGTTTATATGTCATCTATCCTTTTGTTTCAGATACCGTGTTGAACATTAGACATGGATCAAAAGTCATTCTAATAGTTCAACTATTCTGTTTCTCGATATGGATATTGAACAAGATTACCAAGTGGATTTAAGATTCATCTTAATCCTAGTTGGGTACGGCCATACAAACATCTGTTCAATTCATCGAGGGGCCCAATAGTATCTAACTCCATAACATGTGGAGGAACAAATCCTATTTTGACTGCACGTGTCATTCATGTGCTTCATATCACTCCTGAAGATGGTCTTTATAACTACCTTATTCAGGACAGCGTTTAACCATATCAAGGAATGAAATTCCACACATGCAAGACCTGCTTGCATCTCAAGTCTAAGGATAAGAGACATAACCTCTTTGCGAGATTCACTATTGACGATGATCCATGTAGTGAATACTCGTAGGTTGGGTCAATCCAATGTTCATCACAATGAACAACATGTGAGTGTGGCAAATAAATCACCAACACGCTCACATTTGTCTTAATTTGATGATACTCCCGTATCGTCAACCGAAAATGGATAATTTTAGAATAAATAAATTATTCATGGATTAAACATGCAAATATAGAACACAGTAGTATAAATGAAGACGATCATACCATGTATATCAATTCATTATATAATACGACTGCTTACGGTTCCATTATCCAAATACTAAAAACAGATATGCATAAGACTACTCATAGGTCGGAATCCGATGTTCCCACCATGATCGAATCATGTTGTACAAGGCAACAAGTAGTCATCTGAGTAAACTTTGAGAATACTTCTTTCATAATTCATGAAAGGTTTGAATGATGATTGTCCTTTGTATGTGTGCATTCAAGTACACGATGAGTATTGCAACAATACATTCCATAGGGTGTTTGAAGCTAGCAAGACACCTACTTTAGATAGTCATCTGAATAGTTTCTCAAACTATAAGGTATTCTTATTCTTTTAATGTATAACGCATTAATGCTCTCAGTCGAGCACATCTAGTCATCAATGTCATCATTCATGATGACCACGACTGTGGTTGAGTATCATCTCAGTTAAATAAGCATTAACGTATGCAAACAAAACAGAGCTCCTCAAATATCCGTAAACGTTTGAACATATCTTTGGTCCTTCGTAGGTCCATTATAATGTTCGTTTAACAATTATCCAATGACGTTCACTTAGATATTTGTTATCAACTCATCTTGCATTCATACAAATGATAAACATAGCCCAATGCGTAATATGACTTACATGATGAATCCTTTAGTCGAACTTAAGATTTCCAATCATGTGTTCAATCTCATCAAGTGTGATTGATCATTGAGACTCCCCTCAATAACGTGTCATATTGTGTTTAGACTTAATAACCGCTTATGTTTATTCTAATAAACATATATATAACAAGGTTGTATGTCTTATTTTATAAATCCCTCAAGAGAAACTTCATTCCAAGCTAAGGATTAAAGTCTAGCTTAGATAGAATATTGTTTCTAATATGTTAATGACATATGAGATTTAAGAAAATAAATACAGTGCTCCAACTTGCTCTTAGTGTACTTTGGAGTAATCTTGTTAATCAAAATCAAATTAATGATTTTATAATTAACTCAAGATCTTTGCTCCTAGATGCATGATCTAATCCACACATGGATTATTTTATCTTGTATACATAATAAAGATTATATGGATTCATAAACCCTTTTGATTACTCATCGTCCTCGCAAAGGTAATCAACAAGAAAAGTGTTTTGATATCCTATTGTCATATTTCATTTATATGAAAACAGGTATGACAATTAATCATCTTTATACATTTAATGTTTCTAGGCAGAAGGATTTAGTCATAGTCAATTACTTGAGTACGAGTAAACTCCTTTTACTAGTCGTGCATTAAACTTGTGTACAAGTTTTCCCTTTTGAGTCTTCTTATCAAGAAACTCATTCTTAACCTCACAGTCTAACTGATTTGTATGTGATCAATCAAGCTCCATGAGTGATTGTCTTTTAAGGGCTGCATCTTAACATTCATAGTTTTGAGCTACTCATCAGATACAATATCTGATAATGCATCTCAATAGTTAGCAGGTTCACCATGATCCTCTAACTTATGTCTCTTAGCATTGATATAAAAAAACTATATCATTCAGGTGCAAGAGGAATCCTTGCGGATTTATGAATGAGAGATATCAATCTATGGTTTAACATATGCATGTTCAACCATAGTATGACATTAGCAAGTGTACTCAGAAGGTTGTGTATTTAGTTCTTGAATAACTTCAAGGTCTAAAGGTACTCCCACTTGCTTTTGTATGTAGAGACTAATCTCTAGATACTCAGCATCTTGAGTAACAATAAATTGTTTTCAAGTGGGACATCCATAATACACCGTTAGTTCTTGACTCTAGTTTGTTAATTATTTACTCTTAAGTAGTTAACAAATTAAGAACTTCAATTAAGACATAATGGGATTCATCCCATGCCATAATACAATGGTGTCTTAAATTCCTTCTGGGTTGGAATCATATTGAGTGTACACATGGCACACCCAATTTCTAACCTTGATAGCTTTGGAGGTAAAACAGTTTAAGTCATCAAAGATCAAACAATATCAATAGTGTTTGATTTTCCATGATGGACATACCATAAAGTTGTGGTATTCCATAAGGACTGATGTTGTGAGACTATCACACAACTCATTAGATGAACTTATACCTTTTGGCTTACATATCTGCCAACCAAGTCAAACCAGATGGCATCAATAGTAATTTTAGCCTACTGCATACTTTACTTCATGTGCATGTTTTGACTAGAAAACATAAACATTTAATGTTATACGTCGTAAGTGTACATGTCTTAACAAGAAGACATAACAAATCAACGTCTTACTTTACGTTATTTGTCTTTCAACAATTAACTGAATTGATGTTTGTGTCTTTACAAGAGACCTAAACATATTCAACTAAAGTAATTACGAGCGCCGACACTTGGCCTCAATAGTAATTTCAAGTTAATTTCATACTTCATGATTATGACATTACAAGAAGACATAATCATATTTACTAAACAATTCAGTGAATATGTTGAAGTAGCTTTTCATGTTATCTTGATATTTGTTCTAATTAGGGCAACCTACATTTTATGTGTAGAAGTCCTAGTAGAATTTTGGTTTCTTACCTTTCAGTCAAGAAAAACTATTAGTCATATTGTTATATGTTGTACCTTGCACACCATTAAGATTTCTCCCACTTGTGCATGGCACAACATCGTGAGAGCATGCAAACAACACTACGCTCGTTTGTTTATATGAGCAATATGACAATGTATAAGATAACATATGATTTTTAGTCAAAAATCAAAATATAGATATGTAGAACTTTATCGTTTGAATAATGAATCATGCATAACAATTTTATAGATAACATTTCAGGAAGCAACATCAGGAACGCGACAAGTTATCATATAAAACTTATGCAATGGTTCTTATATAAACTATGATGCTTAACACGTGGAAAGTAGTGTATTATTTCAAGACAATCTGGAAATAAGATGGGCAACTTGCAAGTAATAAAGCTTACAGCTCCCACTGGATTAGACAACATTACATGTGTTACGTCACCAGTAATATAATCACGTAGCTCCCACTGGATTAGACAACATTACAATGTGTTACGTCACTAGTGGAGAGTGAGTAGTGATTGGATACTTTCCATCTTTCTTTGAATATCTACACATTATTGCTAATGTGAGTCACTTTGACTAGTAAACATGTACTTAGGTATTCAAGAAAGTGCATCAAGTTCTAACATATAGATGATGGGCTAGCCATCATTGCTATTTTAACTTGAAAATAGGCATGCATTTCCTTCATAATTGGTCTACTTTACCACAAGGGTATGTAGGACCTTAGTTGGCATATTGGGTTAAGGCAAACTGCTAGGTAATCATGCTAGTAATTGCCTTTACCACATTGCGGTTTATTGATACTTCCGTCTTCTAATTATTTAAACTCATTTTAGTTTGGTAGCTAGTACGAAATAGGTTGACCAAGCAAGAACATGCAAATATCGCCAAAGGTCTGACCAATGAGCAAAATTCGCCATGGGTTGAAATGGCCCTAAGGTCTGACCAAAGAGGTCAAGTCAAGTGCACGTGTTCTTGGTTGTCCAAATATCTTATATTTCTTCAATGTTTCAAAACCGAAACAAGGGTTATAAAACAACGTTGAAGGAATAAGATGTGTAACCATACTTAACCGTTTTGACTTTTACAAGACATCACGATTTCTAGAGTAGGTTTTCCTTGAGTTTGATTAGAATTAGGAAAATTCAAATATTCCTATTATGGCTTTTCCTCATAAAGAAAAAGGATAGGAATAAGTCTCTTTCTTACAAGGAAAGATCGACTTAGTTCGTCCTTTTAACAAGAAAAGAACAAACTCTTGTTTACGGTATGCGTTGCATTAATTGAATTTACAAAGTTCAATTTTAGTATTTTCGATAATTATCCTTTTATAAATTAACTACCCCATGTTTATAATTTAAAACAATTAATTTACGAAAAGGCTAAGATCCTCATTGAGGTTCGACCATTAATGCAGTTGATCTACTAGAAATGGTGGATTCAATAGGTAGGCGACGATCACCAATTGTATTACATGTACAACTCTTAGATCCTTATGGGACTCATGGCATCTAGTGTCAAACAACTAGTGTCATGTAGGCATGTTTAGTCCCATCTTTGCCTCGGGTAAGGGTCTGACCACACTACTCGATTAAGTCATCCAATTTGAAAACTGTGAGAATAATCCTAGGTCTGACCATGGAGAATAGTCACCTTGGGTTACAATTCAGCCTAGGTCTGACCAGATGCTAAAAGGTAATTGCAAGTATTCTCATAATTGGACGGCGTGACTTAAATTTTGACGGGTAAATAGTTTTGATGTGGATCAAAAACGTGTACGAAAGAAGCATGCATTCATTCTTCGTAGCACAAGTTAAAAACTTTTCTTAACTTAAGTCTAATCATTGTTTTAATTTATGTGTGTCAAGTTGTCCATTTTCAAGACTAATATAAATCCTAGGTGGATTTTAATTAAGTTTGGACAATACAATAAATCAATAAATAAACAATCTTAACTAGTTTAAGTGTTATTTAGAAAACAATGATTTTTAAGTTTCAAATCATATTTAAACTTAGTTAAACTAAATCATAAGACTTAGTTCAAAATGGTTTATGTTTAGTTTCAAGTTTTAAGAAAACATTTTTCCGTTTTACATGTAGTCACAACATACATAAAAACAACCAACCAAACATACAACCACAATATGCAAAGCCTCAACCGATGAAAATCCTATGCTTGGTCTCGTGAGCCATCACGAGAACCAAGAGTCAACTAGGGACACAAACCACAACCACACGGAGGGCTCCCACTTGCTCCAAGACAATCATGAGCAAGTAAAAAGCCCATTATGCACATGAACTTCAGTTTCTGTCAGCCCAGTTTTTCTGTTTTGCAAGGCCCAAATGCCCAAGAAGATCACCTCCTCATGATTCGGCCCAGTTGACAAAGTTGTAGCCCTATGTCTTGTGGACCTGCACCAAAAATTTTAGAAAAAAATACCTTACCAATCAGCAGGTAATCACGTTTTCCCAACAGGTGTCCAGCAGCAACTTTCAGTCTACAACTCTTCAATCTTTCGCCATTTGCTTCCAAGCTCTTGTTTACAATACATATAAAGTAAAATACAACTAATCTACTTTGTATCTACTGTAAAATGCACAAACATTGGCTACACCAAAAATGAATTACATTACAAAAGTGCCGAAACAATGGCAAACCCCAAAACAAGAAAAAACAACCAACAATCACAATCACAACGCACAAGTGGTCTAGGTTTTCATCGGCTTTGCATATGAACACATAATAATACATTCAAATAAAGATTATTACATGGTGTTGGCTAACTCCATGGACAAACATGCATGTATTTGCCATGGATAACAAAATAAATAACAAGAAATAAATTGTTAGCCAACGAATCGAAGAAATAATTAACAAGATTAAAACCCCGAATGGTACGCGTGACAAATGGCCAAAGACTCAAACCCCAATGATGTTAGGACCTTCTTAACACCATTTTACCACAGAAAAATAAGCCTCATGGGCTGATTTGAAATCGGGTTAAAAATCTTCCAAAAAACGCGTTTTTAGGCCATTTTACGGGTACCGATCAAGTAAACAAACAACGTATGCATAACAAATGGCCATAGGATCAAAAAGTCCAGATCTTAAGACCTTATAAAAGTCGACATATTCATAATATATAAGCCCTAGGGGCTGTTTTAAAATCCCACTTTTAAATCCATTAAAAAACCATGTTTTTAGCCATTTTTATGCATACAAGATGATCATATGACAACATATGATGGCTCGTGATACCACTATAGGTGATGTAGCAATATAAAAACATATTAAATAAATACACGCAGCGGAAAACATCACCATAACAGGATCCATAGTGCCATATGATCAATCAAATAAAATAAAACACATGTTTTATACCTTTGTAGCGTGATCCGGGTAACACCACCAATATCACTACACGAATTGAATGAAATAAGAACCACAAGTGACCAAAGAAGATCACCTCTATGAATAATCCACACTACACGTCATCGATCACCACCCGATGCTAGTCTTGAACACGTAACACGCGATCTAGCCTTGAACTACACTAGAATAAGGTTAGATGGGATAAAAAACCACAAACCCTAATATGGGTGTGATTAATTTCGTGGTCATTAGGGAGAGGAAGGAGGAGAGAAAGTTGGTAAGTCTTTAATGTGATAAGTCATAATCAAAGACCAAATCTCATTTGAACTTATCATGATCAAAGTTACACTTTGCCCCTTGATCTTTCTCCCTTGTTCCTTTCTCACCTAGGCTTGCCATGGGGGCCCTAAATGGGCTTGCCCATTTGTTGGTCCAATCCAATAAACTAAGTACTAGCTTAGTTATTAGTAGCCCATTATTGATCCCGAGTTATGTAGTCGTTTATATATTGTAAATACGATAAATACAATCTATAAAATGGTGTCTCTGTGTATAAGTGTGTGACCCCATAGGCTCACATATATCTAGCCATATAATTAGTTATTATGACACGAGCATTCTCCAACACATATATCTAATTTAAAATGTGCTAATAAGGAATAAATCTAAAATGTTCATAAAATAAGATAGTTTTGATAAATCCATCTTCGAATGGAGAAATCATATTTGAGTAACATGTTGCTATTGTTTTTAAGTGTGTGATCAAAATATTTCAGTCAAAAAACCATGCATAAAGTCCAAAAAAAGTTTGATAGAATGCGAGCTGTGTGTTATCTCGAGAAACTATACCGAAGACAGATTATTGGTTCAGTTCTCTCAGCTCAAAAATGCCATGTCAAAACTGTAATTTCTTCATATGCTTGCGCTCAAAGCTCCAATTGTAGTGTGTGGTTGATAACATCAGAGTTTGGACCAACAAACTGAACAGGGCCTGAGAAAGAGAAGATGCAAAGTGAATATGATTTCTTTTAAAGTTTGATGTGCTTATAAAATTTATAATAAGAAATAGGAGAAAATAATTCATATGACCGGAGATATAAGATAATGTACCTGGATTAATGTAGCGGTTCTTGATAGACCATTCGTCATCCATAGATGCAAACTTTTTAAAAGGAGCACCTGATATAGCAGATACATAGGTATTATACATAAACTTTGCACCAGATCAAAGTTGCACATATCAAATCCAATTAGTAAATTGAAAGTGTCAATTCAACTGTTTAATTTATAATTGGGTCGGTTTGTGTTGTGTTTGCCCTGGCGGGATTGGGTTTGTTGTTGTTGTTGTTGTTGGTTTGTGTTGTGTTTGATCTCAAACGGTCAAATGAGTTCAATGAAAACGATCAAGACTAGGATAGAATGGGTCGAATTCGGTTAAAAGTTGATCAAAATCTATTTTCAAAGATATAATATTATTGTTAGGATTTAGGAAACTATTGTTTTGTAACCATATTTACACATTTTAATTTTTATTAACTTGTTTCAATGTGAACAACCTAACTTGACCCATTTCAAAGATTTTATCCAACTTGCTTGAACGACATCTTTTCACGCCTACATTCTCTAGAAAGACAAACAGATGTAAGGAATGAAGAATTAGTTACCTTCGAGTTCCACCATTGGTTTCTTAATCACGGGCTTAAACTTGCCTGCAAAAATTTTACGGTATAATTTTAGAAAACAAAGACAGTAAAATTTCTGGGTAGATTTCGCTATCTGCAACAGTGAGCAAAATAAAGGATCCTACTTTAAAAAGTTACCAAAAATATGGAAATATCATGATTTCCATGACCACGCAATATGAAAAGTAGTGTATGATCAATAACGGGTATAAACATCAAAAATAGGACGTAAAAAAGAAGATACTGCAAGTTCAGTCGAACAATTGTATGAAAATTCCTAAAAAATCTTATTAGGACATGCTAACTAACAACCGTAAGTGAGTTTTAATCGTGAAGAAGCCAAGAGAAAAATGTATACCATGCCTCCTCTCTACATCCATTAAAGATGTCAATGTTGTTCCATTTAGTGTCCAATCTTCAATCGGAGCTCACAAATTTCCCACCTAAATTTAATAACATAACCATACATACATAGTAAGATTGGCATACGAAGATACAGAGTTAAGAACGATGAATATATATATAAACGATTTACAAATAAAAGAATTTGAAAGCCAACCGAGGAAATCAATCCAGTAGAGTAGAGCTGCAGCTCCATAACCCAAAGCATAACAGTAGTTTGAGTCGAAATTGGTGGGCAAACCGTACCTACTTTCATAGCTACAAAAAGAGAGAGTGTTTTAGAAGATATGGAACCAGTGACATGTAACGGATGATTTGAAAAACTAATTTCATTAAAATATTAGATTTAATGGGAAAAAAAAGTGTTTGACCCGCCCGTTTCAGTCCATACAAAAGTCACCTATTTTGATCCATTACCCAACTCGTCCGACCTGACCAATTTTACACCTCATAATATAATTTCAATTGCATAAAAAGCATATTAGCTTTTACTTACCCAAAAAAGTGAGGCTGCCCTTTGAATTCCTTCGTATATTTACCATCCTTTTTCCTGATATGATGAGACTGGCTTCTAAGTTTCTTCTTCCATGCTCCTTCTTGATCGACAACATCATGTGCTAATATTTCATTCAGCTCTCCAATAAGTTATTGCACCTGCGGATCATAATGAACAATGACACAGTTACATAAAAAATGATGATATATTTTCTTGGAGGAGTGAGTACCGCTGTTCATTTTGAAAGCCGCCACCTCTGGGTTCCCATGAAAGGGCAGCCGTCACTTGTTTGCACTTCATAAGCTGAAAAAACATAAATAAAATACTATTAGCACGGAAGTTCATATGCAGAAATTTTTTTCACGCAAGCAATGAACTAAACGCGCCAAAGTACAGAGGTAAAAAATATACAAATTGCACCAAACCTGTAGTCTTTTACAGCAGCAAGCAAGGCAACACTGCACCAGGTTTTGCTCGTTTGTAAAAGACCACCCGCCACACAGGAACTAATAGCGTCAGTTTGTAAAAGACCACCCGCCACACAGGAACTAATACCTTTGAGCGGCTCTAATGGCACAATAAAAGTCAAAGGATTCTCCCGTTCATCAACAGCTCTTCAACCCACAATGTGTTCATCCAAGAAAGTTCTTCCGAGTTCAATTCATCAAAATCCGAGTCAGATACTTTACGCGCTTCAGGTAGTTTACACGCTGGTTGTATGTGTGCTTGACAAACTATTGGTAGAAATCGTTTGGCAGTTTCTGTTGCCGTGCTCAGGCATTTGCGTAGAAGGACCATAGTCGGGGGCTAAAGTTTGTATCATTGTATGAGTATCGGCTGCAACACACATAAGACAGCAAGAATTAAAATTGTCGAACTGCTATTCAAAATCAACATACCGAATACCATCAGCAAATCCTTTTGGCCCACCTGCAAATGAAACTTGCTGTAAATATGATTCCATGGTCCAAATACCATCAGCAAATCCTTTTGCCCCACCTGCAAATGAAACATATTTTCAACTTTTTAGCTAATTCATTTATTATCAGTTTAAGGTCAAATTTTATGGTAAAAAGATAATTTTTGTGACATCTCAGATAACCACTTTGAAATAAGCATATTCAAATCTAGTTACTGAAGGCCCCTAAGCAGTTAAGTGCAAAAAGTACGCAATTCCAAACATACTTTTAATAGAAATGGCAGGAAAACGCAGCATCTTTTCACCTTTTCGCAGGTATCACCTAAAAACATACTACGCTACCTACAACGCTAACTTGTATGGAACAGAAGCATGGCTAAAATTTGTGCCTTTCGATGCGGTTAATCCATAATTTAAATACATTATCAGAACAAAACACTTCATGTATATACAAACAAAATGAAATCAATTGTGAGTTTAAGTATACTTATATTTAGTTACCTCGTCCCTTAAGCAACATTTATGGTTATCGTCAACGGCAATTAAACTATCCCAGAAAGCAACCCGAACACATTGACAACTTCTTTCTAAATGCAATTTTTAAAACAGCTAGGACAGACACGTATATAATCAGAAGACCACACATCGTATACAATAGCATATGTTGATATCCAGTTTTGGCCTCCTCTATCTTCAACCAAATCATATGCATTGAAGCAATACATAACAAACGTAGCAAGTTCCCGTTATAATACGAACAAAAGGACAGAAAATACAACTAACCTTGAACTCGAATGCAGGCCACGGGTCTATTTTTTTAAACCGAAACTGTTTAGACTCTTCACAGCCTGGCAAAATCGACATTGCTATCACTTATGTATCCGCCATACCCGCAACAACAATACGTCAGCACGCCAAACTGCGGAGAATCTCAGCTCTAATCGAAAGCATCAAAACTCATCACATCAAAATCCTACAATCAATACGCAAACAAAACATATCAACAATAGCTTCAAATCATCAAACCCCCAAAGCTATTTATAATAAAAACCCCAAACCTAAAAACCCAATGAATATCAACATCTTCAAATCCTTTAACTGCAAAAGGTATTTATAAAAAAACACAACCTCAAAATCATAAGTAAACCCTTACGTTCATCTATTCTTTTTTTTTTTCTTTTTTTTTCACAAATCATTAAAAACCCACAAATGATATTAATAATCAAACACGAAAAAAAATCTAAGAGCTTCAACAATAATCAGAGGACACACCTTTTGGGTTTGTTATTATCTGAATCGATTGAAGAGATTTTGATAAGCCATTTTTAGAGTTGCTGTTGTTGTTGTTTTTAGAGTCCGTCTTTTATCGAATATCATTCTTCCCACTTGATCTCCTGACTTCCGACGCGAGCGTTATCCTCCACTTCACCGTCACCAACATCCTCTGCGCCACTGTGTTGTATGTCTTCTTTCTAGCTTTGATCTTCCCTGCATCTTCTTTGTGGATTTGGTAGGATTTTGTGTGTGTTGAGATTGTTCCAGAATGTGATAGATATTTCCTTATCGTGTAACTTCACGTGGAGATTGTACCTGCTTTGAAAAACCACACACAAAATCTGCAAGTTTAGGTAGAACCCATACCCAAAGACTAAGATAAAGCAATGGGTAATGGACAGCTCGATTAATTGTATACATTATACGTTTTTGTATACAATTATACATTTTTCTATACACTAAATCAGGCCACAAATGGGCCACAATCGAGAAACTGGAGAGGGAAAATGGAGAAACCGGGAAAGGAAAAGTGGGCCATTTTTTTGGCGGGAAAAAATGGTGCAAAACGGCACCGTTTCTTTTATGGTTTAATATATACGAGAAAGGCGACTGACCGCCGCGTTGCGGGCGTGCCTGTTTTTTGGCCGGGGTGGTTTTGCATAAATAAAGTAGAATATTTAACAAAAACTTCAAAACTTTATGCTAAGAATAGTCCATAAAGTTTATATTGTAACAATGGTAAGACTTTTGGAAGAATTCAGGCGTCACTCCTGTGAACTCCCATCCAACTGGGTATTTTTTCTAACAGCAGATTTATGTTCTTTTTCTTCTTATACGCCTCTCCTAAGTTGTTCGAAGCCGTTACATAGTTGCGGCCGTCACTGAAATGTAGTAATGCACAAAAGGACTCATTAGAGCAGGCCCAAATACCCAATAAAATAACGCTACTACTATGTTTGAAATCGCAATTTTGCAGATGCATGGTCTTTTGCTACTCTAGATGCATAAATTAAAAAAAATGCCAATGAAGGTTCTAAATTTCTAAGAATATACACAGCAAACTTTGCAAAGACTTCCCTAAGTCCATGATCAGTTTTATGTGAATTTCATGTTATCATGGTTACTTGTTCCTGCAAGCCAACCACGTCTCACTTTTGAACCTATAAAGAAGCACACAACAGTTTTATAAATATTTTGAATGCATTGATCAAATGATAATAACCTACTGGTATGTTTTAAAGCATTCTCAGTTTAGTATGTACATATCTTAATGTTACTTGCTGAGAATGCATTAAAACTGATAGAAATAGAATGGCAACAGTGGAGACCTGCAACCATATGATAGACTTATCTTTGCTTTGAACCACTGGTGATATTTGAGATGCTAATCTACCTAGGACCTGAACAAAAATAGGAAAGGGAGATGACTGGGCATGATTAAAATCGGTATAAATAGAATGGCAACAGTGGAGACCTGCAGCCATATGATAGAGTAATTAATAAAACTTTACACTTACCCAGTGTGCCATCGGTATAATTTATTGGTTAGTTTCCTTGCAGTGACACAGATATCTTTAGCATTAAGGATAACACACATATCCCCATCTTCACGATTCGGAGCATATGTAGACTTATCTTTGCTTTGAACCACTGTTGATATTTCAGATGCTAATCTACCTAGGACCTGCATAAATGTTTAGGTAATATTACTTTCCACAACTATTTGGGCATGGGTGATAAAGATAATGAACAGAACAATTATCCCCATCAATAAAGAACAGTTACTTTAATTCTGAAAACCATCGTTTTACAGATCCTAAAAAACAGCAATATGCACTAACCAACCATTGGCTCGATATTATCTTTGTGTCTCAATCGTTTGTTTCGTAATCAAACTCCCCATTTAAATTGGTACATTATTTTTGTAAACACAGGTTGTCTCATTCAACTACCGGGTCACCAAAAAAACAAATACAGAAGGGAAGACATACCTTCTTCGACTGATCGTTCAATGTGTATTTGGGGTTTCATGGCTGGGAACAGTATAACTTCCTGTTTGAGCAAAGATAATGAATTTTATTGATCCCAAAACAACTCAAAAGCATTGAATAAATGAGAAGAAAAATATACAAACCTTTATGTTCTGTGAGTCGGTGAGCAACATTGCAAGCGTATCAATACCCAAACCCCAGCTAGCAGTTGGTGGCAAACCGTATTCAAGAGCCGTACAAAATGCCTCATCCAAAGCCATCGCTTCATCATCCCTAGATTGGCGATCCTGGAATGTTTTACAATCAATACGTGTATGATTTAAGATGAAAAACGACCCGCCGCTGATTCCGTTGAAATTAAAATATAAAGTTATGTTTTCAGTCTCTGGCAAACCTGAACGAAGGTAATCTGATGACATGTTTGCTCATGTATAATGGACCTTTTGGCTTTTTTATAAAAAAGCCAGCTGAATGTGTAGTTTTGTAGCTCATATAAGCACACTTCTTAATGGCAATAATTATCGTATATATAATCTGTAGATGACATGATGATGGCACAGTTATGATCATAAGTCTTTTTGACAGTAATAACGTGTAGAGATCAACACTATTTTTTTAAAGAATGACTCATAATTTATCTATAGACTGTTATGGTTCTTGATTAGGAGAATGACCAAATTGACAACCTTTTGCACAAAAACGGACCAAACGGGTAAAAAAAAGGCCAAAGTGCCCATAGATCTTTTGTTGGCACGGTTTTACTTACTTTTAGAGATTTTACACACTTTTTTAAAATTTATCTAATTTTTTGGGGTTTTACTACTTCTGTACACAACCTCAGAAAAACTCGATGAGCATGGTCAATTGGAATTTCACGTGCATACAGGTATGAGGTGTTCATGGACTCCACACTGTTTGAGCAAATATCAAAAAAGTAGGACACCAAGTATGTAGAATACATATACATGTGTGCTTTTATTGGCGGGGCGAATAACTTAACAATAAGGTGAATAAGCTTTTATCTTTTTGGTATTTTAAAATAGTATTCTGATTTAAAAGAAACAGTTATTACTCTATTATTTGTGGCAAGTTTTTAAATCTGGACCTCGTGCTGTACGCACCTCACCTTTGCGTGCAACTGCTGTTGTATGCAGAGGTGTGTCGCACCCTCCTAAACCTGTTGCTCGCATTGTTCTGCTTCTCTTTGATGTGCTTCGAGGCCGAATGTGTAATGCATCACGAAACGCGTTAATGCCATATCACAAAAGGCCTTAATGGCTGCAATAAATGTACATTATTAAGCAACCAAACAAAGTTATTAAAATCAAATTCAGAATAATTTGACATATCATACTAAAACACTCGCCATACCTGCAACGTGCTGATGTGTAGTGCCAACAGACATGTGCGAGGCAAGTCAGTGACCATAGGTCTGATGTGATTATCCTTGTATCTCAACGATTTGTTTCGTAATCAACCTGTTCCATTGCAATCAATATAAAAGTCATAACAGTAGTATTAACAGTCAAGTAGCCAATTTACATATGGGATATTCGTTACCAAAGGAGAATAACAAAAAATTCAGTAAACAATTTATATTTGAATTTGAAACATACATGGATCTTGTCAATTTTGTAGCGAGGTGAGGCATGTCTTCTGGCAGTAGTCTCATAAGCCCAGAATCTGCAACTTTAGACGGCAAAACTTGTGGAGCATATGGTCCCGGGATCTATTTTCTCCTTTCTATTCATGGGTCTGGAGCAGCGGAACAGGGGCCAAAACTTGGAGACGACATTTGACACGGGTTTTTCCTTTTGATAGCTGTAAGTAGATGGAAAAAAAATGTTAGTTTAAAGACAAAGATCTAATTAGAGGATGCATTAGGATTACAAAGTAACTTGTTTTTTTATTTTATCAGTTACTGAAATTTGGAGCAATGATTAACTCAGTTTTGTTGCCACGTATGTTTATAGATCATTTAAGCCCAAAAACAACAACGTATGAAAATGAAAGGTTGCCATCTATACAGATATCAGTAAGTCGACAAAACCATAAAATAAGCGAATCCAAACACGCTTTGAATATTAAAAAGTTATACCATATACGCCATTGTCGCTAAATCAAAGAGATTAACCCTTCTCGGTTTCTGACAAACCAAACGTGAAAAGCCACTGTTTTGTTTAATACCATTCATTCATATTCACCATCCTCTAACTAATTCAAACAAACGCACATGTTTAAATTAAAAATGAATGTTCAAAGATAATATCATAAGACCTTTGGTCGCTTACTCTTTGATCACACCATAATATGTTGACATTTTTTGAGCTCATCCAGATCCACCTCGTTGCCTGGTATCATAAATATGAGTCGATTCAGTGCTACAAATTGTACCAAGTAAATCAGTGAACACTATTCTACTGTTGTTATTTTATCAGCTCTAACGACAACAAATGAAAGCAACATTCATCAGTGATTTTATATTCATCAGCTCTAACGACAACATAACTAAGCTCATTTATGTTTCGGATTATATTTCATAAGGCTCAAATTTACGGCTTATTTTGAGACTTATGGGCTTATATAAGTTTATTACAATATGATAATCTTATATATAGCCATAAGTCTCATAATAAGGCGGGAAAGTGGTCTTATGTAATATAAGCCAATTGTGATAATAAGCTACGTAAACCTATACCGGTGTTGCATTAATTGTGATAATAAGCTACGTATGCATAAATAGACAGATGTACCTTCAGGCATGTCTGCGCACAACCTCTTGCGAACACCGTATGCACCTATGGAAGTCCCTGTAATTTTTACATGCATGTGTGGCCCACGAACCTTCGAACTTGGTATCTTGAACGTGAAACACGACCATTGACATTAAGATCAGGAATGTGAACCTGCTGCATCATGTTGATTCATAAGTAAAAGCTGATAGTTTAAATGCTTTAAAGGCACGTGATGAAATGATGAAATATTACATGTACCAATTACTAACAACAAAAATCAATATAAGCTTTACACAATTCGAATAAATCTGCAATACTTGTGTAATGGGAAAGAAAACAATAAGTTCCTATTATGATGCTGCTATTCAAAGCAGCTACTAATGTGACTGGACTATACAACATGATGTCATGAAATTAAGGAGATAGAACTGATGAGTCACAATTTTTGTTGCAGCAACGACTATCACTTGCCATGTTTACATTTCAGCTCTGGAAAAGCAGTCTTTTTTAGCCAACACCTTCTGCAAATTCCCAACATCTCTGTTAATGTTGATTTCTTCAAGTTGTGACTTTGTCTCTTAAATGCGCAAATTGGACTCTGTAACTTCTGTAAGCTTTGTGGTCTGCAAAAAGAAAATGGCCAGCAACAATTAAGACAAAGCTAATAAAAAATGTTGACGAAGTATGGCAGTCTGAGATAACCGTTTTTTTTGGTTTTTATTCCTTTTTAGAAGTTCTCAGTGTGGTGGGCCAAACAGGTTTAAATCATTTATGTTTCAGCTAAATTATTTTGGTCCAGTTTTTACTCGGTGCACACCCATAGTCAGATATATAGTATTTCCACTCTAAAAAGTGTCTTTTGTTTTCATATTTTATGTCATCAAAATGAACTTGTATACTTAAACCGAAAAGGCAATTAAGTTCCTAAGGTCTTTTCTAATTTAATTCGGTCCTCAGGTTTTCTAGTAAAAAACTTCTATTGTATTAGTGGTTAAATTTTAACTCACTGATTACATCCCAAAGATTGATATTTTTCATGGTAAATATAAGGATCTAAATCATTTTAGGCTAACTGTCAATGTAAATCCAACTATAGACAAAGCTGTTGACAAATCGACCCAACTACCGATTTGATGCATAACAAAGGCCAACTGTTTTGTCGCTATTGAATAGAACTTATACAGTAAACCACTCTACTGTTATAAAATGTATCCTACTTTTCTTATTTCAGGCCACATATTATCTCATATTCTACTACTAATTATTATTATTCATGAATGAATGGCAGCTACTATTTTGTTGGTATCAAGAAAGTCTATAATGCAAATGACAGAACTTTGAATAAAAACTCAGTTTAAATCATAAAAGTGAAGTGTACTTAGCAAACAATAATGTAATATGACCACTTGTGTATAACTCTTCCTTTCCAATTGAACATCTATATATAAACTTCTTATACTTCCAACTATAGTTGAAACTAATAATTAAAAGGTTCTATAGAATTAGAATTTTGTTGTGTAACGGTCTGGCATATATATGTTCTTTAATATTTTTTTTTTGTGGCCTTCCATGGCTTAACAGTTTGGCATGGCCATATGATATCTTACATTAGACGACTGAAACTCCTATTAAGAATCAGCAAGTCAAAAGTTATAAAAAATCTCACCCAGTAAAAGGACCACCTAAATAAACACCTCTACCACGATAAAGCCACACATCAAAATTCAATTAAAAAAAAAGTCCGTAAGAGACAAACAAAAGCACATTACTTTATAGTTTTTTTGCCTTTTTTATTACTATGTTAAATAAACCGAACTAACCTACCATTTTGTAGTCACGTAATCAAACCAAAGGCATCTACCTTTGTGCCATAATAATTGTTGAAATCAATAAAGACGCAAAAAAGTATACACAATATATTATGCAAATAAACGGGTCAATTAATTTTTTGTGCAACTTGAAGGGGTGTTTGGGTAAGTTCAATTTGTCATAAATAATCCCATCCCGATATTCAATATCATGTGGACACTCAACCCATTTACATATGAACAGGTTATGTTTTATATATAATAAGTCAAATAATCCCATCCCGTATACTACTTTGCCATCGTCCTTGTTACCTAACCTCCATTTATACTTATAACTACTACTATGAACTAAAAAATTAGTATCGAAATAACCTGGAATAAAAATACGCTGCATAGTCACGTAAGTCCACTGCGGCTGAATCCTGAAAACAGGCCCACAAATAATACTAACATAAAAAATGAACCACCTTTTTAATAAAGCACACCTCTGCTATTAAGTAAAAACTTTGAATTTGATACCTGCTGCGGATCATGTTATTATTTCCATGTCTTCGGACATCGTGGCCGACCTAGAAAGCTGAGCAGCTATATTTCCAGCCACCACTGCTGGTTAAGCTGCAGCCGTCATGCCAATGGCATGTACCATTGTGTGCTCACGATCCTTCACTTTTACCCATTGGCTTATCTTTAGGACCTGAAACACCATTTTCTTATATTATGGTATATCTTATTCCACTTACTTGAATTTCATAGATTTAATCATTACAGTTAGTAGAAGATAAAATGGAGTATAAGTAGCCTACTTGTTTACAAAGCATACAACCATTTTAACCTAGTAATCCTAAACAATGCCTATGAGAGAACGTGTACCTGATCAGGGGCACCGAGAGGGAGCATAGCCAATAACACTTCCCCCAACAACTTCTTGAAAACCTGAGACATCAAGAAATCAGTTTTATATAAGAACAAAATCCTACGTTAACTTGTAAGCTTTACATGCTAGGATAATTAGTAAATGCATCATGAACGTAAATCGTCATAATTATTGAGCCTAGCAAATCCAAATGGCAACGAATTCTTTTTTGTTAACTATTGAAAAAGTATACACAGTGCAGACAAAGCAACTTAAAATAGAACGGCAAGGCTAAAGCTGTTATTGCCATAACTCTTTTTCCAGAAATGTGGTGCAATAAAAGATTAGGCTCAGATATGTATATGGTGGTCAGGTCATAGAAGTATCCGAATTCCGTTACGGTTGCAAAGAAACCTGGTTGCATAGCAGGGATATATGCTATGCCATCCGGTCATTGCCTTACCAAGTTAGGATTGGAACATCTCGCCGAAATTCCAACAATCATCACAGCCATAAAAACTTGTTTAAAAAACAATTTTACTTATAGGATATTAGAATCCATGAATAACATATTTGACAAAGCCGGAACAACCGCCATGGCTGCGTTAGTGTAAACGCCCTGCCAAGATACGGATGTTCTCAGACCTCAAACAGTTTCAGTAATATACCAATCATCATACCCCATTATTCCGGAAAGTTGGGTCAGATTTATTCGTGCCCTGGTGCACGTGTGAAGGTTGCTGAGGCAAGCGTTCCTTGCACTCTGCCATCTGCACACACAGTGCAGCAAGAGATCATATTTGAGCAATCATCACAGTACAAAACATTAGCCTCAGATCGGAATACACATATGTACTCGAAGCCGGCAAACTACAGTGGCTGCAACCCGCAGGTTGCCTCGCCAAGGTACCGACTTCTGGAAGGAACATGGTTGCAAACAGTAATTTATCATCATCGTTGATCACCCGACATGGCTGCAATCACATTCTCGGTGTGACTGCCTAGCCAAGATACGGGTGTTGCTGACCCACGCATAGTAAACAATAATTTACCAGCATAGCAAACCACGGATTAGCAGTTGGCCCGCCATAGCTGTTCGCAGTGCCATCCACACTACGCACGGCATGGCTACAAACCAACTGAGTTGCAATGGCAGCAACACCAACAAACGCATCATAAGTTCCATATACAGCGGCTGGAAAACGATAACAACAATAAACTATATTAAGCATTTGTTGACGGAAAAAAAAGGCCCAAATCTACCACAAAAAACTGAAAATCTAATTAAATCAAACCTCATCTTGACAATCACCAATGGTTAATCAACGGTTACCGCAACGGAATAAACTATATTAACCATTTGTTAACAGAAAGTTGTCCATCCTTTTTTTTTTTTCCTTGTGTATCCCATAAAATCCACAAAACAAAATTCAGTAAACATTGAAATAAGTGAAGAGTTGTTCTTCTCCATCACTCATTCCACCTTTTTCCCAAAAAACCCCAAAGACAAACAAACCCTAATCTTGATTTAAAATAAAAATCAAAAAAAGAAAAAGGAATATACCGATCTGCTGCTAACCGATGAACCAAAAGCCTTATTAAACACTTGGAAGAAATCCGAAAATCTCAAACACAATCAGAAACCCACCAAGACGTTGAACCCTTTTTTTTTGTATGTGGGTCTACGGCAGAGCATCACCACATCACCACCATCCTGGATCATGACTACCGCACATATTAGGGCTAATTATAATTATAATATATATTAAACCACAACGTAAACGGTGCCGTTTCTTGTGAATACAAAAACACGCCGGAAAAGTAGCCGTAGAAATCCATGTGGTCAGCTATTAGCAAATCTTGAAGGCCAAAAGAAACCCACAAAAAATGAGGAAGTAACAATCGCATTCTTGGTGATGATTGGTGTGTGTGTGTGAAAAAGAGTACTCCCGAAGATTCTATATCTGTGTATTTTTGTTCCCCTTTTTTTATATATTAAAATGGAACGGGCTAACGGAAGGAGGGTGGGCCGCTAAGAACAGGCCGTATATTTTGGCGGGAAAACGGAGCAAGAAACGGCACCGTTTACGTTGTGGTTTAATATATATTATAATTATAATATATCTATGAACTGGCATACTTAATGCATTAGTATTTAGATCATGTAGAATGTGTCAATAGAGACAAAACGGTAGTGCTTATAAAGGATTGGACATGCAACGTGTTCATGGACAAACCTCTAGCTGAGGAAGCTAATTTATTCATAGATTACTAGTTCCTTCGATGACACGTTCATGGCCTTATGGGGAATGCTTTAAACTCAATGGAAGGTACTTTAATGGTGCTTAAAAGCATTGAGATAAAGGTCTTATTGACATGGCACACCAAAACACGTGATTTTTTATTCGAGACTTGATATCTCTTGATTAAAATTGGGTTAATGGATTTAAAATGTATCTTACTTGTCATAAATTTCAGATATGTGTATCAAACTTTTTTTTTTATTATTTTTTTTTTCAAATTCATGCACTAAACCTTTACACTCTGTTCCCAAGTTTGTAAATGGAAGTAAATGAAGGATCACAAAAAAAAATCATGTTCTCAAGTTTTTGGAAGTAAGTAATGGAAGTAAAACACATGAAAAAGACATTTGTCTCTTTATTCTTTTCACTCCACACTTTCATCCCATATATGGGATGGAAAGGAAGTAAAGTGAATAAGATAAAAATGAAAAGACTTTAATGTCAAAAATACCCTTTATCTTTAGTGTGTATTTATTATAGAGCAATGTTATAATAGTAATTCCACAAATATAAAAAGTATAAAATGAGAACACCTACTTTCATTTACTTTACTTTACTATAAACTCAAGAACATGAAAATCTATAAACTTTACTTCCACTCTTCCCTATTTCTTTACATTGCATTACTTTACTTTACTTCCCTCTTAAAAAAAAAAAAAAAAAAAAAAAAAAAAAAAAAAACTCTAGAACAGAGTGTTAAATTCCGTTATTTAGGTGTATTTTTGGACCATTTTACCCTTCAATTTATTAAGACTCCTTTTATCAGGGAGGGGTAAAATGGTCAGAAAATACACCATAGTGATGAAATTTGAAAGTTTAGTACATGAATTTGCAAAAAAAAAAAAAAAAAAAAAAAAAAAAAAAAAAAAAATTAATACACATATCTGGAATTTGTGACAAGTAAGATACATTTTAAATACATTAGCCCATTAAAATTCATACTACTAAATACATTAGCCCTTTTTTTTTTTTTTTACCTTTCAAAAAAAAATGTAGTATGTTGATGAAATATTGAAATGATTCACGCTGACTATTAAGGAGGCTTATAACTTGAAGCTCATCATGTAATGTAACAAACAAAATTGCTTCATGTTCACCTTTTAATCGACGGAACTCTTTTATGACGTTTTGGGACCAGAATCTTTTACAACGTACTGGAGCAAAAAAGAGGTAGACGTGTAGATCTTTCTTTTGCTTTCGACTTTTAATAATTCAAAGTAACATGAAAAAATATCAGATGATTTAAAGGTAAATAGACCTATCAATGCTCATAAGTGAGTCACCTTTCATACGCAATTATATCAGATAAAAAAAAAAGTGTCACTTACTGAGTACATTATTGAATGTACAGAAATGGCTATAACGGAGTTTCTCTTATTCGTATTAACAGCTACTATAGGAGGAATGTTTTTATGCGGTGCTAGTCCATTAGCCTTGTATTGTTTTACAGCAGAAATTATAGGGCATGTGTTTTAGGATTCTCTAGAAAGGCCATTGTTATTTCTTACAAAAGTTTCACAACTTATGTACATACTTAACAAGAAAACATATTAATTATAAGATTGAGATCCTCTAACTTATATATGTGCATATATAAATATATAATGTAATAAAGTATAATGTGTTTCACTATCATATATTATCCTTGTATGCAGGTCAAGAAATTCATAAGAAATTCATGCTACAACCACTTATTAGCTAGAGACCAACGCTTTGGATCATGATAAGAGGATTCTGCAGTGTCTTTCCTTTTCAAATACACCTTTTTTTCGGCTATGAGTGGTTAGCGGTACCAATGATCAATTGTCTCATTCTTGGAGATCTTATTCTGCAGCATACTATTCTCAACAAATGCATGAGTTGTTTATGCTTTATCTAGATAATGCACTATCTGCCATCACTTTATACACAAAATATGCTCTCAAAAAACCCTATTAATCTTTATTTTTCACACGCTACTATTTCTTTATTTCTCAATACGTAAAGATTCTTTTGAAGGTAATTGTGTTAACTTAGCATTTTTACTAACTGGGTAAACAAGAAAAGATATGGATCAAGAACAGTACTCCAAACCGCTTCTTGGGTCTTCTCTTACTATCCCAAAATCCAAATACCGATTGGAGTTTGACATACAGGAGATTGTTTCTGAGCTGAAGCATCAACTGTTGTTAGCAGGCCCTTTCATCGTGGTTAGCTTTCTTCAATATAGTTTTCTACTAACATCGCTCATGTTCATAGGCCATCTTGGAGAGCTCGTCCTTTCTGGTGCATCTATGGCCACTTCTTTCGCCAGTGTCACCGGTTTCACCTTCATGGTAATTAGAAGAAAAAAATTTCTTGGTGGCCATTATATTAAATACTTTTTTCGGGTCAATTTTCTAAAGTTGATTACTTTTTTTTTAATCAGATGGGAATGGGAGGTGCATTAGAAACATTATGTGGGCAAGCTTATGGTGCAAAACAGTATAAAATGCTCGGGGTACACTTACAGAGAGCTATGACTGTAATCATGCTAATGGGCATTCCAATTTCCATCATATGGGCATTCACAGGAAAAATCTTTGAATATTTTGGCCAAGATTTGGATATCTCAAAAGAAGCAGGGAATTATGCACGTTGGCTGATCCCAAGCATCTTTCCATACGGCTTACTTCAATGCCAGATCAGATTCTTGCAGACTCAAAATAATGTGAAGCCATTGATGTTAAGTACAGGATTTGCGAGCTTACTTCATGTTATATGCTGTTGGATATTGGTTTCAAAATTTTGGTTTGGTAGCTCAGGTGCTGCTTTATCTGTTGGCATTTCGTATTGGATTAATGTGGTGATTTTAGGTGTTTATATTAAGTTGTCACCTATGTGTGAAAGAACATGGGTTGGGTTTTCTAAAGAAGGTGTTTCTGATCTTCTTGGATTTCTTTCTTTAGGCATACCTTCGGCTCTGATGGTTTGGTTAGTTTCAATGATGCTTATGTATTGTTTTTCTTTTGGTTCTCCATAGCTAAAGTGTACCTTTTTTACTTTTGTTTTTTATTGAAATTTAAGCTTGGAGTATTGGTCATATGAGTTTCTGGTTTTGCTGTCGGGAATTCTTCCAAATGCAATACTAGAGACATCGATGATGTCTATCAGGTAAATTTCTTGCGTTTCTTTCTTTTTTCAATTAGAGATGGAGTGTAATACTAAATTTTAACTATTTGTTCTCGCAGTCTTAGTACGATATCATTAGCCTACAGGATTCCATTCGGTTTTGGTAATGCAGTAAGGTACGCTTAATGAGTGCGTAGTTGGAATAAATATTAATATAGTAAATTAAAGTATTAAACTTGTAGAAAAAAAAGTATTAAACTTGTAGAAAATTTTGTTAAAATCTATCTAGACTGATAGCTACCACTAACATTGGTTTATTGACCAACAGCACCAGAGTTTCAAATGAACTTGGAGCAGGAAAACATGAAGCTGCGAAACTAGCGGTATGGGTCTCATTGTCACTAGTCATCACAGAAGTACTTATTATTGGTCTTGCTCTAATGGCATCCCGTCGAGTTTGGGCCAATTTGTACACCTATGAAGCAGATGTTGTAAGTTATATATCATTAGTTATGCCAGTGCTTGCTCTATCTAACATCATGGATGGAATTCAAGGTGTATTATCAGGTTAGACCTTATACATAGATCTTTAGACTTAAAAAAGGCATTCTTTTAACATAACTTTTGATGATTCATGTGGTTATAAACTAGGCGTCGCAAGAGGATGTGGTTGGCAGAAGATCTGCACATTGGTGAATCTTGGAGCTTATTACCTTGTTGGCCTTCCTTGCGCCATTGCTTTAACATTTGTATACAATTTGGGTGGGAAGGTGATGCTCGAATTCTTGTTTTTTTTTTCTCGGAGCTTGATTTTGTGGCAAAACGGTTGGTCGGGTTGGTTGTGTATATGGGTCACAACTGTAATGCTGGTACACGTTGAAACGGGTTAGGTTGACCCGGTATTCTTTGTATCCAAATTCTAGTAACATGTATTGTGTCATATATTCTTAGAAAAGTTTTAGTATTACATCAATGCTATAAGTTTTAAAAAATTTTAAAGATGATTTCGAAGGTTAAAAGTAAACTTTGAACGACTCTTATCCAGTTTAACACATTTTCATTTTTAAGATTATATTACTTTTACCCTCTTTGACCCATTGCCATCTCTAATGCTGTCGGATGTGTTT
This sequence comes from Artemisia tridentata subsp. tridentata, assembly GCA_021014915.2. Lineage (NCBI taxonomy): Eukaryota > Viridiplantae > Streptophyta > Magnoliopsida > Asterales > Asteraceae > Artemisia > Artemisia tridentata. The sequence goes on from CP139504.1 coordinate 111,095,627, forward strand.
ACAGGGCTTGTGGATTGGGATCATTTGTGGGAGTGGAGTTCAGGCATTGCTGCTTATAATAATCACAGTGTGTACAAACTGGGAACTGGAAGTAGGGTATTAGGTTCTTATCTTTTTTAGCTTCCTCGAACTGATATTCTTCTTATCATTCTCATGTCTACTAATATGTATGCAGGCAAAAAAGGCGATGAATAGGGTGTATGCTAGCAGCATTCCAACCACTATGGTCTCATGAAGCCTCAATGGCATCCTAAGTTGGCTTCAAAAGTTCGAATGGTAGTTGTTTAAAGATTTACTTATATGTTAAAAACTGGAATTGCTGCTTATAATAATCACAGTGTGTACAAACTGGGAACTGGAAGTAGGGTATTAGGTTCTTATCTTTTTTAGCTTCCTCGAACTGATATTCTTCTTATCATTCTCATGTCTACTAATATGTATGCAGGCAAAAAAGGCGATGAATAGGGTGTATGCTAGCAGCATTCCAACCACTATGGTCTCATGAAGCCTCAATGGCATCCTAAGTTGGCTTCAAAAGTTCGAATGGTAGTTGTTTAAAGATTTACTTATATGTTAAAAACCCTTTTGATAGAGTATACACATTATTAGTGTGCATTCTACTATTTTTGAAACTGTTTATGTATCTTAGACTCGAATTCCTTCTCGAATTTACAATGTAAGTATGAAAATGTCTATAACATGCTGTAAATAGATTTGTAAATGTATACAGCAGCTCACATCACACAAATAAAACTAATCGAAATCATGCGGATGAGATTATGGAAGAATCATCACTCATAAAAACTTAACAAATTGCAATTCATTATCCAAGATTAGATTATATGCAATGGGCCGAGATGTTCAAATGTTCAATCTTGGACAGTGTGGCTCTAGTGGGCTAAAATGGCAAAGCTATTAATATTGTTTGGCCATGTTACTCTCAAAGTGGCCCATGTCAGAGTCCATCTATAGAATATCAAGGTGGTTAAGGTGATTATCACATAGTGGTTATCATAAAGTTACAACACTTGAATCATAAGCTTTAACTTCTTGAACATAGCCTAAACGTAATCCTTAGAGCATTTTAGCATATTCCATAATCTAATCACAAAATGTTAAAAATATTGTTTTTAGAATAAGCTACTCTAAATATAAGATATATTTAACTGATGAAGTTTATAAGAGTTTTTTATAAGAATTTTAAGTTGGTACACAAAGTACAATCAAAAGCATAATTTGATTTAAACTTTAACACAACATTGTAAACAAAATTCCATAATTATTCAACAAAACAAACATTGCAAAAAAAGGTGTTGATAAAAACTAAAGTTTACTCGATAATGGTTTTTTGTTGGACTCTTGCAGTTAGAAAACATATATACTCGATAATGGTACTTTGAAAATTAATTGCAGTATGATAATATCCTTTTCCTTTTTCTTCACACTTACAGTATCTCATCTAATCTTGTACAATTCTTACCTATACCCCAAAAAATAAAAATCCTTTTCTTTTTCATTTCTTTTGACGATATTACATTCTACAATTAAAAGCCTTAAGCAAAATCATGGGACCAACTATGTTGAAAATTTAGTTCAATTGAGGGATTTGGTCATATTTGGAAATGATTTGGAGGTACGGAGTGCACACCCATTAAGTCCTTGATTACCCTAACTCTTATAGTGGTTTAAGTTACTACTGCTAGTACTAAGTTAATACTGCTGGAGCAGAGTTACTACTGCTAGTACTAAGTTAGTACTGCTGGAGCAATGTTACTACTGTTGTCTTAAGTTAGTACTGCTGGAGCAAGTTACTACTGTTGGCATAAATTAGTACTGCTGGAATGAGTTTGTAACTACTTTGACCTATTTATGGGCAGTTTCAAACTCGTAATTAAGACCATAATTACTTGGTCTTGTAACCACTATGGCTATGATGGAGGAACATTATGAGAAGATTAATTGGTCGATTAATTCTCATAATTCCATTTACTAAGAGTGATTCAATCCTATAAATAGGATACTCATATGCATGGAAGAAAAGACGAAAACATAAACACTTGAAAGCGAATTGGTTCTTGATTTGTGCCTAAAACAAGAACACCACTTGGTTTTATCCCATAGAGATATTCGTGTAACCCAGGCATAGGGTCGAATAGTTTCTATTGGAAAGTGATGACACAATTTCAAGTGATATCCGATACCATTGATTATCTTCACCCTGCTGGGAACTGATCTAAAGAAACCAACAATCAATAGAAACTATTTAGTGATAATCAATGGCTGCTGCTATGAGGCAAATGGCTGCTAACTTTTCAAAATTGGAAAAGTTTGAAGGTGTCGATTTCAGAAGATGGCAAAAGAAGTTGCATTTCTTGTTGTCAAGCATGAGTGTGGTGTATGTCCTGAGCACTCCTATTCCTGATGATGGGGATGATGCAACTGTGGAGGATATAAGGAAAAGGAGAAAGTGGGAGAATGACGACTACATTTTTAGAGGTTTAATCCTTAATGGTATGTCTAATCCTTTGTTTGATATTTATCAAAATGTGAAATCTGGTAAAGAACTATGGGATTCCTTAGAAGCCAATATGGCTGAGGATGCATCAAGTAAGAAGTTCCTTGTAAGTAATTTTAATAATTACAAAATGGTCGATTCTAGACCTGTCATGGAACAATACAATGAACTTCTTAGTATACTTGGTAGATTTATACAACACAAAATGAACATGGATGAGACTATTTCAGTCTCTTGTGTCATTGATAAACTCCCTCTTTCTTGGAAAGATTTCAAGCATATGCTTAAACATAAGAAGGAGGAATTAACTCTTGTTGAGTTGGGCAGTCATTTGCGCATTGAGGAATCACTCAGAGTGCAAGACAGTGACAAGCCAAAGAGTAGCAATGCTACTGGTCCATCAGTTGTCAATATGGTGGAGCATAACAACTCCACCAGGTACAATGACAACAAGGGCAAACGTAAACATCAGGATAACACCAAAGTTGATCTTAACAAGAAGCCAAAGGCTATTTGTTGGAAGTGTGGGAAACCTGGACACTTCAGAAAGGATTGCAAGGGTGTTAAAGTTGGCAACAAAGCCAATGGATCAGGCGAAAGTGGATCAGGGAATGGTAATACCAATTCTCTGAAAGGTCAGAATATATTTAATAAGTCTTTTCAGATTTATTATGTTACATATATATCTGAGGCATACTTTGTGCAGGATGATGATGTTGCGTGGTAGGTTGACTCTGGTGCAACAATCCATGTGTGTAAAGATAGAAGCTGGTTCAAGACCTATGAGTCACTGAATGATGGTTTTATTCTTCATATGGGAAATGAGTCAACAGCCCTGGCGCATGGAAGAGGATGTGTGGATTTAAGATTTAGTTCTGGAAATATTGTTTCTTTGTTTAATGTTTTACTTGTTCTTAATATTAAAAAGAACTTGGTTTCTAGCAGTGTTATAAATAATTGTGGTTATAAACAAGTTATTGAATTTGATAAGTTTGTTTTGTCTAAACATGGTGTATTTATTGGTTTTGGCTATTTGTGTAATCAAATGTTCAGGCTTAATATTGTTAATGATATTGCTAATTCAGCCTTTTTGTCAACCTCTAAACTAAATGATTCAACCCTATGACATGCTAGACTTGGCCATGTACACTTTAAGAGAATGCGAGATATGTCTAAGGATGGGTTAATACCAGCCTTTGATATGTGTGGAAAACTAGAAGGGGGGTTGAATATTTTTTACCGTTTTGAATTTAATTTGCTTTGTGACTTAACGTGATTTCAAAGTAAATACTCACAAACAAACAATATAAGTAAAGTAAGTAAGGATAGGAACAATCAAACCACAACACGGAGATTTATAGTGGTTCGGCTACAAGGACTCTCTTCCTTGCCCTACTCCACTCCTCGAGCCTCTAACTCGAGAGTTTTTCTTCACTAAGAAACAAACTCCCTTCTCGGCGGAGAAAACCTTTATACACGTCGCTTACACTTTATCCGGTACTAAGCTAAACACCGGGTTCTTTACAAGGGTACAACCACTCCCTTTGGTTCTTTAACAAGGGTACAACCACTCCCGTTGGTTCTTTAACAAAGGGTACAACCACTCCCGACACTCTTTGTGTTTTAAGAACTAAAACACTAACCAAACTCTACTGAATGAAAGGTATAACAATGATGTCTCCCGACACTCTTTGTGTTTTAAGGACTAAAACACTAACCAAACTCTATTGAATGAAAGGTATAACAATGACGTGTGAGCACTAACAAATCACACAGTATCTAACTAATAAAACCTGCAACAGTAAGTATGTTGAAGCTTGTATGCTTGATCTTCTTTGCTTCAAAAGTGAGATCTATGAAATGAATGAAAGATATGGGTTAGTAATGTACAAATGAATGAATATATAATTTAGGCTATATGAGTGATGATTGTGCCTGAATGATCAGCTTGTTATTTATAGGCAAAGCTGATCAACAGGCGGCGGATTTGGCGGAACCAAACTAAGGGATCCGCCAGTTATGGTGTTTGGTTCCGCGGGAACCAGACAGCTAAGATATTCCCATATCTTTCCACATCTTGTCCAATCCTTCCATATCTTCCAAAGTCAACTCTTTAGCTTGAAGATCTATACAAGATATCACCTAAATCCTCAAGATATCCTAAAGATATCAAAATGAGGTATGCCATGATGTCATGTTTAATATTTCTAATTTAAGAAATAAAAGTAAAACATGTAAATGTAAAATGTATATATGCAATGTGAATTCTAGTGATCATGTAATGTGTAAATGTGTTTTAAAAGACTTGTTACTATAAATGTAAAAGACTTTAACTTATATTTATGCTTTGCTAAAGATATACCTTATAATTGTCATTAACAAAATAAAGCAAATATCGTAAAATATAAACAACGTTTTTAGGACGATATTTGTATTAACAATCTCTCCCTTTTTGTTGATGACAAAACATAAAGTTTATTTTTAAGCAATGTAATAAGTAAAGTGAAAGTCTTTTAAAAATATAGATTAAGTTAGTTTTATGCAAGTTTAAAAACTATTTTAAGCATGAAAAACATGTACTGTGATGATCACAGTGATGTATGAACTTAATCCTATCTCCCCCTTTTTGTCAAAACAAAAAGAAGATATGCGTAGCGGAATGTGGTGAACAATTCTTGGTTATTACTCCCTCTAAATTGGAGTACCAAGATTGTTTCAATGATTTTGAGAACTTGTAAAGCTCCCCTTGGATAATACTCCCCCTAATTGGAGTGCCAAGGTTATAATGCATGATCCTACAAAACAAATGGTTAGAATATGATATGCTCCCCCTCGATGTATACTCCCCATTGCTAGGGTACCAACGTATACGTTTCAAGGATGAGAAATGCTATAAAATAATAAGTTAGTATATGATATACTCCCCCTCGATCAATACTCCCCGTTGCTAGGGTACCAACGTATATGATGCAAGGTTGAGAAAAGCTACAAAACAAAGATTAGTTGTGAATCAATCTAACCAAGTAGCATAATGCTTATGTATAGGTCAACCAAACATGATAGTTCAACCCATTTAACTTTAAAAAAGTCAAAAATACTTGTCTGATAAAAAATGCACCTAAGTAAAAGTGGTCAAATTATTATGAGAATTCAAACCAATCATACAATAATGTTAGTAAATCAAACAAACCAAGATATTATGCCAAATAGTGATCACCCATAAGCATAAATATAACATTCATTACTTGAAAATTGTTTGTGACATAAGTCACAAACCATGATGTTACATAAAAAGAAAAAGTTCCTAAAAATATATAATGCCTAAAACAATCCTATGAAATCCTATAAAAGGAGACTAGGAAGAAACTAAAAATTGCCTATTGCGGAGGATGAGAGATTGCATTTAGGCGTTCGAGAATATGGTTCAAAATGAACCTCATCTCATTTTGAAGCTCATGGACCAAGATGTTGGTCCTTTGGGCCAAGTGAGCGGTCCTCTCGCATTGTGAGCAGTCATGCCTTGGAAAGTTGGGAGGAAGAGTGGGCTCAATGGCTTGTGGTGGTGGTGGTGGTGGTGGTGGTTAGTTGTTTGGTGGTGGTGGTGGTTGGTTGTTTGATGGTGGTGTTTGGTTGTTTGATGTTGGAGGAGTGATGTAGTTGAGCAAGATGGATTGAAGATCCATGGCTTCTCCAAGGCGGGAATCCACCATATTGGAGAGAGCATAGAGGCGGGTGAGCTCCTCATTGATCTCTTCATTGGTTTGTGGTGCATTGATCCACATTTCCTCATCAATGGCAATGAGTGTGGATGTTGGTGAGAGGGGTTGTGTTTGTGGTTGAGGTGGTGGTGAATCATGGTAGAGAGGACCATGGATATCCCGATAAATGGGATGGAAGAGCATTGGTGTTTGACCTTCAAAGGTCATGGGAGGAGGATTGGTTGACCTTGGTGGAAGGTCTTCCAAATCATCCAAGTATGGATGAGGTGATGAAGGTGGTGTTCTAAACAATTCTAGGGGCTGAAGTTGTGGTGAATGTGGTGGTGAAGGTGATCTAGTAGGCTGTGATGGAGCGGCTGGTGGTGTGGTTGCTACAGGAGTGATTGTTGGAGGTGGTGTGTTGATGACGGTGTTGGAGTAGCAAGGTTGAGAAAATTCTCATTTGTTATTGGTGAGGATATGTTGAGTGGAGATGACTCCTCTGATGATGAATTAGCTAAGTTCACGAAGCAACAAGGACGGACACTCATACGAGCTGTCCTTCTTGCGGGTCTGCTTGTGGATGAGTTACTTGATTTTGTCATTTGAAAAGTGAGAAGATTTGTTCTAGAGTACAGGATTGATGGTTGGAGATGATGGTGAGTAAGTGAGTTGTGATGATCCTGATCTTCCTAATTTATAGACATATTTCTTCACTTTAAACAGCATATGGTCACACTTATTAACACTTTTGGCCACTGTTTTTCAAATTGTATGTGACTAAATCCAAAAAAACAACACACGTTGTGTGACTAAATCATCACAAACGTCACATTTATTATATATTCATGTGGTCATAGGACGAAAAATAGTCACACAAAATACACATTTACTTGAATAAATCATCTCAAATGTCACATATATTATATATTTATGTGGCCAAAGGACGAACAATAGTTACTCTCAAAAAACATTTGTGTGACTATAAAGTGTTTACGGTCACTGATACTGATTAATCCAACAAAACTTGTGCCTAATTTGTCACACATATTCGGGTTTTGGTCACTTTTTTCAATGAAAATGGCCACAAACTAAACAACGTCACCATATGCCACCTACGGTGGCGCGAACTTCGGTGACACACACAAAAAAAAACGTGTGTGACTATATGCATATCGTCACACATTTTTGGTGTGACGAAATCCCATATCTGTACCAGTGTTTCTAACTCAAAACAACATAAGGAAACGTAAGAGTAAGAAAAACTTAAGTATTGGCTAATATGGATAAAGTGCTTATTCGAACCTATTAACAAACTCATTTTGGTTCAGGGAAACTAAAAGTCAACAACAATGACAAACGATTATCTCACTGTTAAGGTTTTAGCAAATTAAATCACTGTTAAAAAGTCAATTAAATATCAAACTTAAGCAAAATACACACAAAAGAAGTTGTAGTCTAGTGGTATGCATGCTCACTTCTTTCCCAACTGACCATGGATCGAACCCTACTCTTGTCACATGTCTGATTATTTTTTTTTTGGATAAATTACTTCACTAATATTTTAGTTTATGGAATGAACGTTTAATATCTTTAGTCGCCAAATTATTAAAGTGTAGACCTCTAAGCCTTGTGTCTCATTTTAGAACTTATAAAACTCGAAATATATATATACGACATACTCATTTGTAATAATTAAACACAACAAACTTATTTTGGAATTTAACAGGCTCGTAAGCCCAATGAAACTTCAAGTCGACCTAATTAATATTAATCGTATATATTTTGTTAAACTAATACTTATGTACTTGTACACTTTTCCAAGAGAAAATATTTACAAATAATTTTGAATTGATTTAAACTCTGTCACACAAGTAACATTAAACACGACCACTTGAGAACACTTAAACTTATTTAAACACATTGAGTTGCAAGTGCACAAAATTGTAAACTAAGAATTGCCATACTAATTTAGGTCGAGTGTCGGTGCCACACACTATTGCTATTGATATTTCACTACAGGCGACCATTTGCTGAGGTGAGTTCTCGTAGCCCCTTTTTCACTATGTTTTCCTTGGGGGAAAATGGTACTCAAATGACATTTTGACTGTTTTTCATGTTGTGATACATTGTTTTCATGTTTTTTGGACAATATGTGCGTTTTGATTACATTATGTGCGTTTTGATTTCACATTTCTCAGATATTTGTTTATCATCAAAAACTCTAAATCTTTGTAACAACTCCTAACTTAATTTCATGACAGTTCTTGTTTGATGAGTTGTGAAATTAAGTTAGATCTAAGTTGTTACATAGGTTAATGTTTGGATGATTGATATTATATTACTAGGAGGTGGATCCTTGTTGTGTGACTATATTGTATGGACACTATCTGTGTGGTTATTACTGTTTGGATTTATTTTGTTATTTATCACTTAAAACATTAAGTCATTTAACAACTCCAAACTTAATTTCATGACAGTTCTTGTTTGATGAGTTGTGAAATTAAGTTAGATCCAAGTTGTTGCCTAGCTTAATGTTTTGGATGATGGAAACTATATTACTAGGAAGTGGATTCTTATTGTGCGATTTATATTGTGTGGATTCAATTTGTGTGATTGTTACTGTGAGGTTGCACGAGGTTAGGATTGTATTGGTAGTACCATTTGGGAATTAGCACCCAGTACTATTTGGGTTGACACTCACACCCCCGTGAAAGGGTGAATACTCTCCGCGCAAGTTTTGGGAAGTGGCACCCAGTATAACTTTTGGGAAGTGGCACCCAATATAACTTTTGGGAAGTAGCACCCAATGTACGTGGATCTTTTATGTGTGATTCAAACATGAGGTTTAGTTGTTGCAAGCTTGTGGTTTCATTAAGTGTGTACATGTTCATATCATGCTCGCTATTGTCCTACATTATATTATTCACAGCTTCGTGGTTTAACTTTCAAACCTACGAGCTCACCAACATTATGTTGACGTTTTCTAGTACCATTTTCAGGTGATCATTGTTAAAGTATTTGAAGGCACGTTTATTGGAGTCTGACTATTTGATAATATGCCACCATGTTTTCAAGACGATAAGATTTCAAAAGAGACATGTTTCACAAGGAATGTTTTGTAAACTATTGTTGTAACAATTGTAAGGTATGAATCTATGATGTTATGCAATGTGCCTTTCTCAGTTACATCTCGTGTTTCCGCCATTGACGGGGTGTGGGTGTTAGCCAACCGGTTATGGGAGGGGAAACCCAACCCATAACTTAACTTGAGCTCAAAGTTTCTATTCCTATATAAACAAACTTAGGGATCATTATTTGTTACTCTTGTACACATAATTTATCCCTAAACTTTTTTTCTTCTTTTCTTTTTGTTTGGCCAATCGACAAACACCCTTCATAGGGTCGATTGGTTTGATTTTCCAAACCAAAACGTTTTGTGTTCTTAAACTAGCATTTACTTTAATTCGTTAATAGTATGTGTGTACAAGAACGTGATTCAATCACACTATTGATTGAAACTTGGATTGAATTACAAAACAGTAAGGGGTAATTCCAGTAATCCACATAAACCCTAATTAGGGTTCATAAAGTTGATTGCTTGAAATTAGATTCTTGTTTGGCTAGAATCTTAAGGTACGCATACTTTTACGTTTGGTTATTTAATTTATACATTATATGTTCCTACTTGCTTCCGCATGTTTACTTTGATGTTATTGTTTAATTATGATTGTCATGTATTAAAATTCCAACAAGATTGACCCTACACTGGACATCTGATATTAAACTTATGAAACATAATGAATTGTATTTAACATCATGCAAAATCAAGTCTAGTTGTGTGTAAATAGACAGACAGACATATATGTGCTATTTAATGTATGTATCTATGCATGTAATTAGAAGACACGAAGTTAAAGATGATTTTGGGGCAGAGAAAAATGTTTTATATCATAATGCTTGGAGTTCAGTTAGAAAGATCCGTTCATACAAGTATACAACAAGCTGAAAACGAAATAATTTACATCGATACCTGGCGCTTGTGCCTCTGATGTCGGTCCCTCAACCTTTCACAAACTCGTTTTAGGTCACATGTGACATTAAACAAGTCTTCAGCATCGGGATGGAATTCATGGAAGATGTTTTTTTCACTGATTCCCAACTTAAGATCTTAAAGGAAAATAGATAGAGAGGTTAGAACCAGAAGAAAAAAATCCAACTCTATACATAATAAGTTAATAAACAAGGACAAGAAACAGTTTAAAAAAAATACCAGACCTTTAAGGATAATCATAACGATCCACTTCATTTCTTGTGCATTTGTTTTCATGATCAGCTCAGAAAGAACAACAGTCTTCTCTGTTCTGTCATAACAATTAACTAATGAGAAACAAAACAGTAAACAGAAGAGAAACAGAAATTGAAAAGTCTGAATCAGCCAGGTAGACTCATAAATAACAAGTTATAGGAAATTATCGAAGTAAACAAACAAGTATTTTCATGGTCATTATGATTTTAATACACACAATTGTGGTGGTTTATAGTGGTGGAGTGTGTGTTTTTGTGGATCACGCAGTGGTTTTTGGAGTGATGATGTCTGATGTGGAGTGAGATTTTTCTAGACGCCGTTGTGGTGGTGGTGGTTCCGGTTGTGTGGTGGTGGTGGTGGAGGGTGGTGGTGATGGTTGTGTGGTGGTAGAAGGTTAAAAAGAAAATGAATAGTAAACTGGAAAAAATGTCCCTGTAAAATAGTTCCTGTAAAATGTTCTTGCAAAAAATGTACATGTGGTGGTGGCGAGGATAAAATAGTCATTTCACATGGCATTTAACGAGATTTTCTAACGAGCGTTAGTCCAAAAACTAAAATTGCAATTACAGTAACGCGGGAAGGACACAACTTGCAGAAAATCGAAACGTTAGGGACAATATTTGCACATTTTTTTAGGACAACTTTCGCAATTTTCGCAATGTTTAAGGACATTTTTTGCAGTTTACTCTTTTTTCTTTAGGTAAGGGTCCATGTGGGTCTCACATTTATATGAGCCTCTTAATTGGGAAGACTATATAATTTAAGCCTTGCTGATATAGAACAACTAAGAGAAATAGTGAGTCGCACTTAAAAAGAAAATATTATTAAATTAATGGATCCCACTATTCCTTCCACATAACTAAAAAAGAAACACACCCTTAGATGCAACCTGAGTCTCACATCTCAAAAAGATAATTTGACTACATATAAGTCAAAAGAACCATCTTCGGTACTTTAGTGGTAAGATATTCTCAGTTTTAAAAGACATCCACGCTCAAACCTCATAGAGCAAACAACTTGAAATAGCAAAAGAAAAGTTAAAGATCGATCATAAAAATAACAATCAGGTGCATCAAAGTTGAAAATGCTCAACTTTCATATATGACTTAAATAAATATCTTTCTCTTCTTTTATACCAGTATAATTTAGCAATACGTTTCTTTCTTTATTATCAACTTGATTAACTGGACTTTTACTACAACTTATAACTTGTAGCCGTTGGACCTATAGCCTATTAAACTTGAAAATATTTATGCTAGTAATAACATGTATTATTGCTAAAAATCGTAGTGAAAAAAAATGACAACAAAAACATAAAATGGGTTCTACATGATGAGGACATGATTAATGAGTTAGCAGAGGTATATTTGGAGCACCTAGTATGTGGCAAGAGGAGAACAAATAATACCCTTACTTGTATAGGAGTAAGGGTACTCTTAAACTAAAGTAGAGTTACAGGAAGCATCACAATACAAACTGAGGTTACTGGTTTTTTTTTTTTTTTTTTTTTTTTTTTTTTTTTTTTTTTTTTTTGTCGTGCCTTTTCCCCAAACTAAGGTTACTGGTAGAAGGAGTAGAGTTACTTTTATTTGGTCGTGACTTACTGAGGTTACTGTACAATGTCATAACTTTATTTTTTAGTTTCCTTGTTTGGTTTTCTCTAGAATAATTTGGTTTAACTTTTTCCCCAAGTTTAGTTTTCCTATGAATATAGGGCTTGGGTTATTGTTTATGCATTCAATAATCAATAAAAATTCACGACTTTAGTCTTTAAATCCTTGTGATTTGTTGAAACCCTTGTTTGGGTTTGTTTCACGCGTCCGTTCTACGTCAGTTGGCATCAGAGACACGTTGAATCCTGGTGGTAATTGGTTTAGAAAGTTCTACGTCAATAAAACATCTAGAGCTTGTTAGTATCCTAGATGGTGAACGGTGTAGAAGATCCAAAAAACCCGTACTTGTGGTGGGGTGCGGTAAATCGAAGACATGGATCGTGCAATCAATGATCTCACATCCAAATTCAAGAGTATGTCCACCGTACTTAATGAAATCCGATCCGCAATCGAGGGTGGTAATGGTAAACATCCAAATCGTGAGGGTAACGAACATGGTAACTATAGATTCCGTCCTAACAATGAGGGTTTCTTTAGAAATCATGCGCGTAACCAATCTCCTAAACAAGTTTGGAGGCATGATAACGTTGTGTCTTTGGATGAGGAAGGAGATGATGATTATAAAGAGTTTGGTGAAGGTCTTAGGGGAGGCAACCCAAGACGTAAGGATATAGTTGGAAGGAATGTCAATCATCGGGGTTATGGTGAGTGACAAGGTTATCGAGTCAAAGTCGAGATTCCCAACTTTGTTGGAAATCTTGACATTGAAGCGGTGCTATATTGGTTATATGAGGTTGATAAGTTCTTTGACATCATGGATGTTCCTGAGGAAGAGCAAGTGAAGATCGTGGCTTATAAGTTACGTGGAGGAGCGGGGGCTTGGTGGCAACGTGAACAAGACAACCGTAGAGCACAAGGTAAGCGACCTGTGGATACTTGGATGAGAATGAAGAGGATGATCAAAGGTAGGTTTTTACCCCCCGGATATTGAACAAATTTTGTACCAACTATACCATAATTGTATTCAAGGGAAGAGAATCGTAGCCGAATATACGGGTGAGTTTTTTAGGTTGCAAGCTCGTTGTAATTTGAGGGAGACGGATGAACAAACCGCGGCTAGGTATATAAGTGGTCTAAATTCTTCGATTCAAGAGAAGTTGAGTTTGATTTCAATTTGGTCCGTGGATCAAGCTCAAAACTTAGCAATGAAGGCGGAGAGAATGGCTTCTAAAACTGGAGTTGGGTTTAGGCGTTCAACCCTAGAAAATTCAAGCACTTATGGAGGTCGGCCCAATCAAAGCCCATTTTTACGACTTCTAAGGCTAGTGGTAGTGGAGTGGAGTGGACAAGAGCAAGGAGAGTCAACCGACTAAACCAAATCCTTATGCCAAACCAACAGTTGATAAATGTTTTAGGTGTGGTGAACCTGGGGGATAGGTCGAATGTTTGTCCTAAGCGGAATACACTTTATACATCGGAGGTTGGGAATGATGGAGTGTTTGGTGACGAGTCGTTTCAAGAAGAAGATGAGTTGGAGTACACCGAGCCATTGGATGGAGAGGTTGAACAAGTCACGTGTGTCATTCAACGGACTTTGTGTTCACCTAAGGTTAGTGATTCTTCGCAACGTAATAAAATTTTTCAAACTAAGTGCTTGGTTAAAGAGAAGATTTGTTCTATTATTATTGATGGAGAAAGTTGCGAAAATTTGGTGTCTAAGGCCTTGGTTAAAGCTTTTAAGTTACCAACCGAGCCTCATCCAAATCCCTATCAAATCGGATGGATTAAGAAAGGACCAGAGATTAAGGTGACCGAGATTTGTAAGGTTCCTCTTGCTATTGGGAAACATTATAATGAATTGGTTACTTGTGATGTGGTTGATATGGAGGCATGTCATGTTTTGCTAGGACGACCATAGCAACATGACATGGATGTTACACACAAAGGTAAGTCAAATATATAGTTGTTTAAATGGAGTGGAAAAACTATTGCTATGTTACCTTTAGGTGCTACTTCTTCGGGGAAGAAATTGGAAAGCAAGATGATGAGGCGAAAAGTGTACCGCTTTTAAGGGGTCATTTAAGCCTTAAATCGTATTTATTTGATCAAATATTGCCCTAAATCGTTCCTTTTGTCATTTTAGGTACTTTTGAGGAGAAATCTGGAAAAGGAGGCATTTTGGACGTTTTTGGAGCATAAAAGTGAAGAAAACGGCAAAGTCTCAAGAATCGGCTAAAAGTTACTCTTGACGGCGTCACAATTAACATGGGACGGCGTCATGCTTTGGCAAGAAAAGTTGGACGTGAAATTTACTCATGACGGGCCAGTGAAAACAGCATGTGAATTCTGACGGCGTCACGCTTTAACTAAATCAAGGGCGTCACGGCTTAAATCATAAGGGGACGGCGTCACGTTCATGGTTAGACGGCGTCAAGCCTTGATAGGCCAGAATGGATTTTTGAAGAGCTAAAGAGGGACGGCGTCAAGAAGGTCATCCGGGAACCCTAAAAGCGGCGAGGTGACGGCGTCACAATGCATAAGGTGACGCCGTCAGATCCAAAAATCTATATATAGTTTTCTAATTTTTGTCATTAAAGGAGAGCTTAGTGTGTGGAATTTTGGGATAAAACCCTAAGACGATTTTAGCTACTTTTTCAGGGCTTTTTGCCTTGAGATCTTCCATGTTTCATTGAAAGATAAGATTATCAATTAATCATTCAATATGTCTATGTGTTGTTTGATTCTATCTTATTCTTGTCTTTTGTTTAACATGTTAGGCTAAATTTATCTTGTGTTTGCTTAGATCTAATGAAACCTAGCTATTGATTATTGGTTGTTAGTGTGTTATTAGTTGTATTGGATGATTGTTTATCTATGTTAGGCTTAAGAAAACTGGCTAACTTCCTATTCGGTAACTTGCTTGAACGTCTTAAGAAACATGAACCAAACGCGTACTAAAGGTTTTTATGGTTGTATTTAATGCACAAGCGAATTCTAGTGATCCCATGTTAGGAGCTTCCTAGCCGGCTCGACATAGGAGTGAAGTAGGAGCTTGTAGAGTTGGGGAAGTAAGTACGCCACCCCACGAATGGTATTAAGGAATACACCCGTCATCCACGCGACTAATACACACTAATTAACCGGTAAAAGATAGTTAGGGAGTAAGGAAATCTAAGTAAACAAATTTCTCTACACATAAGTTTCTCACCACATTTTCATTTTTGTTATTTATTTTATTGCATTTGTAGTAATTTGGGTTAGTTGACTAGCAACTAATTCCGCCCACTCTTTCAAACCCGAGATTTTACTTGCTTTCATAAAAACTATAAAAACATAAAAAAGAATCTTCCTCAACCCTTAGACCTAATTAGAGTAGCCTTTCATACCTAACGAACACTATTCCCTGTGGAGAACGATCAATCCCCCGTACTTACCACTACACTATACTACATCGGTCAGGTACACTGCCTGGTGGGGTTGTAAGCCTCTTGAGATCCCTCGAGAGGTAAAACCTATTGTAAGGTTACAAAACCACGCAATCAAGTTTTTGGCGCCGTTGCCGGGGAATAGTTATTGTTTAGGTTGAATTTTTATTTCTATTAGGTCTACTCACTAGATTCCTTTCTAGTGAGATTTTTATTTTATTTTTCTAGGTTTTCTTTAGTCTATCTATTTTCTTCGTGTCTTTGTTCGTAACCATACCATCCGACATCATGGAAGATGGTAATATCCTTAACCCCAATAACCCACCACCACAACAACCACCACCACCTCCTAGAGCCCGTACTTTAGGAGAGTATTCCCGTCCTAGCCACCATGGCTATCGAAACACCATTGAGCTCACTCAAGGAGCCAATATCACACCCTTGCGATCCGACACCATCCGGTTGGTGCAAAGCGGATGCGCATTCCATGGACTTCGTTCTGAAGATCCTAATCAACATCTCAAGGACTTTCTTAAAATCGTTGATTCTATAGACCTTGATGTTGCCACTCGAGAGACGACCCGATTGCGTCTCTTTCAATTCTCTTTGCGGGACCAAGCTAGTCAGTGGCTAGAACGTCAACCCGCAGGATCCATTACCTCTTGGGATGATCTCACCACTCGTTTCCTTGCTCAGTTTTTTCCACCGGGAAGAACTACCAAGCTAAGGAATGATATCTTGATGTTCCAACAACGTCAAGGCGAAACTCTCTACGAGGCATGGACTCGATTCAAGGACTTACTCCAAAAAGTCCCTCACCATGGCATAGAACTTTGGCTCCAAGTCCAAATCTTCTATGACCACATCAATCTCTCCACGAGGCAAACCATTGACCAATCGGCCGGTGGCAAGCTACGTGATCTAAGTGCGGAACAATCATGGGCTCTCCTAGAGGATCTTGCTCTTTATGACAACGAAAGTTGGAGTGATCCCCGTGATTTGAATAAAACGGTCAAGGCAATATCTTTGCCTTCTAACAATTCAAGCACTTCCGACCGTAGGATCATAGAACTTGAAGACCAAGTCAAGTTTCTCATGAAATCCTACGAGGCTCCTAAACCTTCAAGCCAAGTGAACAAAATCACTTCTTCGTGTAAATTATGTAGTGGTCCCCACGACACTCATGATTGCATGGAACTTCCCAAACAGGCTTTCAAAGAATTCGCATCCTCGCGAATCGATAAGGCGGGAGATAAGTGGCTCGCCACTAATTATGGGCCCAAAAATTCCGAAGATGGGTATGAGGCATGGAAGAATAAGCCAAATTTTAGTTGGAACCAAACTCGTAGCGTATCATTCAATGACTCTACCCCGCTCACCTGGTCTGAACATTATCCTCAGCGACACACGCATAAACAACAAAATCGCGAGGAATCACTGCAAAAATTCATTCTCTCTCAAGAAACACAGCTTTCCAAACTTGAGAATCAATTCAGACAACAGCAAGTTGATATGAACAACAAGGTTGATAACCTGTTAAAGGTTATCAATGATCGCCTTGCTGGCAGGTCAACTTGTGAGTTGGCACGAGTTAATGAGATCAAATCTGTTACGGTGACCCACCAAACACCCCCTCCTGTAAAAATCAAGCACCCTAGTAAACTTTTCAAATACATATCACAGAACGAAAAAAAAACAGGAGATACTCATACCCCTTCGAAACCTCTCCACTTCGTGAACACCATTACAACAATACCTGTTCCTAAACCAAATCTGGACCAACAGACAGCCAAGAATGTGGACAATGAAATGGAGGGTGAAGCTCCCGAAAAGAAACCCGAGGCGCCCGACTACTATCTAGACTCACCAAAGAACTCGAGTACAAGAGAGGTGAGTGATGAGGAGGGCTCGGAAGAGGAATCCGAAATACCTCATGGGCTCCCAGGACTGCTAGACCGCCCCCTGGTAGAGGAACTTGAGAGGGGCACAGCAAGGTCGCCTATGGGATTCGGAGAGAGAATAGAGGATGGCGCTCCTAGGGTCTTTAAGATTTCTTGCACCACTAGGAAAAAGTTTATAAAAGATGCCTACATAAACCCCAACTCTTCTATAAGCGCAATATCCCTTTCTCTATATAATGAAGCCTTCACTGAACAAGTCAAATATGAAGGGTCTAATATCATCGGGGTAATAAGGAGGGTACCAATTGTGATAGAAAAGTTCCTCTTTCATATCGAGTTAACTGTAATTAATAACATGAACTCTATCATCAGCCCATCCTTAACTGGCCTTGTTCTAGGCAAACCATTCATAAAAGCAACGGGAGTGATACTCGATGAGGATGATAGGAGTGCATTATTTACCGATGGTGTCAGGAAAGTGATTTTTCGGGATGGCTGTGAAGAAGTGTATGAGTATCAACCATCAGCAAGTGGCAACACATGGGGGTTACACGGTAGAAGGCCTGGCCGAATTAAGCGACATGATCCAAATAATCTCAAAATACCTTGCATGATTGGTCACAAGCATTTTTATAATGTTTACATTGACACATGTTTACCCAAAAATGTGATGTCCTTGTTTCATTATAACAACATTTGCAGATGGGGGATGATTCATAAAGGGAAGGACGACATCGGCATAGATGATGATATACAGGTGTTTGTAGGAAATATGACATTCACTATGAGCTTCGCAATCGTCAATAATATCGAAGAGTACATCGATCCCAGGTTATCACAAGTTGTTTTTGGGGCACCTTTTTGCCAGGCCACAAGCTTGGTTGTGGACGAGCTCAATGGGATCATGACTTTCACCGATGGGATTAGGGAAATCTCATACCAAACGCCTTACAAGATGAGAGAATTCAAGGAGAATAATTATAAAGGGCTCGATGGGTTGAGTTCCCAACTCGTGTTATGTGATGATGATGTGAGAAGGGGATGTAAGGACACTTTTGACCTGTCAAGCGGATTCTTTAAGCACGATAAGGAACTTAGTTCTAAATACCGAAACAATCCTTTTGATCACGTGGACCCGAAATACCTTTACTATGAAAGTGATTCTGATAGAGGATCGAAGGAGAATGGCCTAGGAACCGTGACCGATGATGGAGTCACGTAATGTACGTGACTTTGAGTCTAGCTACAAGACTCGTTAATAAAGAAAAGCGCTTCTTGGGAGGCAACCCAAGCTTTATTTTATTTATTTGCTTTGTGTGTTTATTTGTTTGTTTGTTTGATTTTATTTGTTTCCGTATGTGTGTTTAATTTTTATTAGTATTGATTCATGTTCAAAAGTAATTTGTGAAAATGCTTTATTTTGTTTTTAACTTCGTCTTAACTACATATAAAGGTATTTTGCAAAAGATAAGTGTAAGGGAAATCTAAATCGGTTTATTAGAACACAAATTAACATGAATCGTAATAATAATAAATTAGCATACATATTTGTGTTTGTTTGAGTCAAATGCTTGTATCGAGTCATAATGATGTTTTGCAGGATTTCCAGGAAGTAAGGTAAAGGTTTTTCCAGAAATTTTCCGGAAACTTAAAATGAAAATTTTTGTCAGGTCATTTCTGACGGCGTCAGGAGTTATAACCTGACGGCGTCAGATTTAATTTCCAGAAATTTTTGAAAGTTTTGTTTTCATAAAAAGTTTTTATTAAATCTCCAACTTATAATCTCCAGGAATCTGCAAAATTATCAGTCCACAAGCATTATATCCTTATATATAGATTTTTCCCGCCGATGTTATGCAGGTTTTCGTGTTTGTTTTCTCAGGTTTAACAGGTTATTTTGGACAAGGAGATGTTTATGGAATCAAGCTTATGGCGATGCATTAGTCATGGAGCTTCAACATTCTCCTTGGAGGAAGATTTAACCGTGTAATTTCATTATCCACCAAGCGAATCAGGGGAGTATTTGATTTCATTCTTTTACTTTATTCTTTTACATCTTGTTATTTGAACATTGGGGACAATGTTCATCTTAAGTGTAAGGGGAGGGTAAAAGTACGATTTTAGAGAATGCTCTTACGCTTGATTTTTGTTTGTTTAATAGTAGATGTGTAATAAAACTGAGATAAATACTTGTTAAGGTAATTTTAGTGCCAAATTTAAAATTTTTTACAACATTTAGGAGTGAAACTTTGATCTTAATGAGCGTCTCACGGATAGGAGTTATATGACTAGCACAAAAACCGTACCACTAAAAAATTTTCCACCCCCAAATATGTGAGGTTCGCCCCTAGAATTGGTAGGAAAAGCATTTATGCTATGATGTGTGTACCGGTAGCACTTAGATTCTAGAACTTGCGTTAGGACCATTCCAAGGCCACAAGTGAGACTACATTCGTGTAGTTAGATTTACTACATGATAAGAGGCATTAGGATTAACCCATTGTTTTACACCTGTGTTTTTGTTATAATTACATTGGCTACATTGGTCAAGTAATTCTCCCACACCCTTTGAGTTGTACTCATTTTTAGTACACGATACCCCTAGTACACCCCTCAGAGCCTATCTTTTCGTTTTGACCTTTAAGCATCTTACTTAAAGGAAGAATTTGTTACACCCCACTAAAATGTACACCCAAATCGCCTTAGCCTACCTTGTATGCACTCATCTTTAGTGCATTATTGTTACAACATTTGTTTAAACCCAAGTTAATTATCTAGTTGATTACATGGTTGCTAAGTCGAGTCATATCCTTGTACATATTGTTTTGGGATGATTGGGACTCATGGGTAAAGTACTAGTGTAATGGAGTAACGGGGAAGAACATCATTTATTACCCCCATATGTGCTAAATGTTTTAAAAGTACTCCAAGTTTTTCAATTATCTTAATTCGAGTCATTAGATTAGTATTTGTAAAGTTGTGTAAAAGTTCAAGTGTAAGGGGGATGCAACGCCCTTATGATGTATTATTTTGGATGGTAGGGTAAAAGTGTATGCATAAAAAAAAAAAAAAAAAAAAAAAAAAAAAAAAAAAAAAAAAAAAATCAAGAAAAACACAAAAAAAAAAGAGAAAATGAAAAATAGAAAAAACATACGGACTACCATCCCGTTTCATTTTATGTTTGTTTTATATTTTTGTTATTTTGTTTTTAGCTTAAGATCGAGTCGAGTCTTGGCTTAGCAACATTGTATAGTACATGTAATTGATCAAGATCTTTAACTCGCCACCAGTAAAATATCCCTTATCCAACAAAACCGTGTTTTCCTTTTCCCTACACCTAACGTTATAACCCATTTAAAAGCCCTCTTTGATAGTTTATCTTAGGTGCTTACGCCTAGTGGAGGAGGTTTTCGATCCTTTCCCAAGCCTATGGTAATCTATTTGCTATGACAGGTAGTGAGAGATATTTTCCGTTTTCATTTATGAGATTTATTTTGATGACACTTGAGAGATGTGAGTATCTAAACACTACTTGTGAGGTGCTAGTTTGTAATCTCCGTGCTTATTATGATTAAAGTGGAACGACTATTTGTTGCAATTACTTTTATGTTAGCATTAAATGACCCCTAACTTGTATTTTGATTAGAATAAAAGCGCATTTGCTTGAGGACAAGCAAATCTCAAGTGTAAGGGTATTTGATGAGGCGAAAAGTGTACCGCTTTTAAGGGGTCATTTAAGCCTTAAATCGTATTTATTTGATCAAATATTGCCCTAAATCGTTCCTTTTGTCATTTTAGGTACTTTTGAGGAGAAATCTGGAAAAGGAGGCATTTTGGACGTTTTTGGAGCATAAAAGTGAAGAAAACGGCAAAGTCTCAAGAATCGGCTAAAAGTTACTCTTGACGGCGTCACAATTAACATGGGACGGCGTCATGCTTTGGCAAGAAAAGTTGGACGTGAAATTTACTCATGACGGGCCAGTGAAAACAGCATGTGAATTCTGACGGCGTCACGCTTTAACTAAATCAAGGGCGTCACGGCTTAAATCATAAGGGGACGGCGTCACGTTCATGGTTAGACGGCGTCAAGCCTTGATAGGCCAGAATGGATTTTTGAAGAGCTAAAGAGGGACGGCGTCAAGAAGGTCATCCGGGAACCCTAAAAGCGGCGAGGTGACGGCGTCACAATGCATAAGGTGACGCCGTCAGATCCAAAAATCTATATATAGTTTTCTAATTTTTGTCATTAAAGGAGAGCTTAGTGTGTGGAATTTTGGGATAAAACCCTAAGACGATTTTAGCTACTTTTTCAGGGCTTTTTGCCTTGAGATCTTCCATGTTTCATTGAAAGATAAGTTATCAATTAATCATTCAATATGTCTATGTGTTGTTTGATTCTATCTTATTCTTGTCTTTTGTTTAACATGTTAGGCTAAATTTATCTTGTGTTTGCTTAGATCTAATGAAACCTAGCTATTGATTATTGGTTGTTAGTGTGTTATTAGTTGTATTGGATGATTGTTTATCTATGTTAGGCTTAAGAAAACTGGCTAACTTCCTATTCGGTAACTTGCTTGAACGTCTTAAGAAACATGAACCAAACGCGTACTAAAGGTTTTTATGGTTGTATTTAATGCACAAGCGAATTCTAGTGATCCCATGTTAGGAGCTTCCTAGCCGGCTCGACATAGGAGTGAAGTAGGAGCTTGTAGAGTTGGGGAAGTAAGTACGCCACCCCACGAATGGTATTAAGGAATACACCCGTCATCCACGCGACTAATACACACTAATTAACCGGTAAAAGATAGTTAGGGAGTAAGGAAATCTAAGTAAACAAATTTCTCTACACATAAGTTTCTCACCACATTTTCATTTTTGTTATTTATTTTATTGCATTTGTAGTAATTTGGGTTAGTTGACTAGCAACTAATTCCGCCCACTCTTTCAAACCCGAGATTTTACTTGCTTTCATAAAAACTATAAAAACATAAAAAAGAATCTTCCTCAACCCTTAGACCTAATTAGAGTAGCCTTTCATACCTAACGAACACTATTCCCTGTGGAGAACGATCAATCCCCCGTACTTACCACTACACTATACTACATCGGTCAGGTACACTGCCTGGTGGGGTTGTAAGCCTCTTGAGATCCCTCGAGAGGTAAAACCTGTTGTAAGGTTACAAAACCACGCAATCACAAGACGTTGGTGACATTAGTTTCATCACCAAAGGAGTTTCAAGCCGAAAGGAAGGAAATGAGAGTTTCATATGCTTTGGTTGTTAAAGAGGTTGAAGATGGTATAGATAATGAAATTACGGAAGTCATTAAGCCCGTGCTTGAAGAATTTTGTAAAGTTGTTGCGGATGATACACCGTATTCTTTACCACCGTTGAGGAATATTCAACACCAAATTGACTTGGTTCCCGGAGCTAGTTTGCCTAATATTCCTCACTATAGGATGAGTCCTAAGGAGTCATATATCTTGCGTGAAAAAGTGGAGGAATTGTTGAGAAAGGGCCATATTCAAGAAAGCATGAGTCCTTGTGCGGTTCCGGCGCTTCTTACACCAAAGAAGGATGGAAGTTGGAGGATGTGTGTTGATAGTCGTGCCATCAACAAAATAACAGTAAGGTATCATTTTCCTATTCCACGTCTTGATGATTTATTAGATCAACTTTCGGGTGCTAAATTGTTTTCTAAGATTGATTTGAGGAGTGGGTACCATCAAATTCGGATTAAACCGGGTGATGAATGGAAAACCGCTTTTAAGACGAAGGATGGGTTGTATGAGTGGCTCGTTATGCCATTTGGGTTGTCTAATGCACCTAGCACTTTTATGCGTTTGATGACTCAAGTTCTTAGGCCATTTATGGGTAAGTTTGTGGTGGTGTATTTTGATGACATTTTGGTTTATAGCCAAACGGAGAAGGAGCACTTGGATCATTTATGAAAGGTTTTAAAGGCTTTAACGGACAATGATTTATTTGTTAACTTAAAGAAGTTCACTTTTCTTACTAACAAACTTTTGTTTCTTGGTTACATTGTGAGTTCGGATGGGATTCATGTGGATGAAGACAAGGTAAAGGCGGTTAGGAATTGGCCTTCGCCCAAGACTTTGACCGAAGTAAGGAGTTTTCATGGATTGGCGACTTTTTATAGGAGATTTGTGAGAAATTTTAGTAGTATAGTAGCGCCAATTACTAATTGCTTGAAGAAAGGTCCGTTCAAGTGGACTAAAGAGGCGGAATAAAGCTTCAAGATTATCAAGGAGTGGTTGACAACCGCACCGATACTCTCTTTACCTAACTTTGACAAAGTTTTTGAGTTAGAGTGTGATGCTTGTGGAACCGGAATTGGAGCCGTTTTATCACAAGAAGGTAGGCCCGTGGCGTTTCATAGTGAGAAGTTGAATGAAGCTCGACAAAAGTGGTCAACTTATGAACAAGAATTGTATGTGGTTGTTCAAGCTATGAAGAAGTGGGAGCGTTATTTGATTCAATGAGAGTTCGTGGTTTATTCGGATCATCAAGCTCTTAAGTATTTTCAAACTCAAAAGCACTTAAATAAGATACATGCACGATGGGCGAGTTTCTTGGAGAAGTTTAATTATGTGATTAAACATAAGTCGGGTGCAAGCAATAAAGTAGCGCATGCTTTGAGTCGGAAGACTACTTTATTGGTTACAATTAGCAACGATGTTTTGGGTTTTGAGTCGATCAAAGGATTGTATGCGAATGATGAATATTTTTGTGGCATTTGGGAGGAGATTGAAACCAAGCAACATCGAGGTGAGTTTCTTTTACTTGATGGTTATTTGTTTAAGGGAAATCGTTTGTGTATTCCTAAGACTTCGCTTAGGAGTCAATTGATCAAAGAGGTGCATGCGGGTGGATTGAGTGCTCATTTAGGTCGTGATAAGACTATTGCTAGTATGGAGAGTCGATTTTATTGGCCTCAATTGAAGAGGGATGTTGGTTCTTTCGTAAGAAAGTATGTTGTGTGTCAAGAAGGAAAGGGTAAAGCACAAAATACGGGTCTTTATATGCCATTGCCCGTACCTGAGAGTCCTTGGGTTGATATTTCTATGGATTTTGTGCTTGGACTTCCTCGTACCCAACGGGGAGTCGATTCCATGTTTGTTGTTGTTGACAAGTTTTCCAAGATGGTGCATTTCATTCCTTGTAAGAAGACTTCGGATGCGGCACATATTGCAATGTTGTTCTTTCAAGAAGTGGTTCGGTTTCATGGAGTTCCAAAGTCAATTACTTCGGATCGGGATAGTAAGTTTCTTTCTCACCTTTGGTTAACACTTTAGAGGCGTTTGGGTACATCTTTGAATTTTAGTAGTACCACTCATCCTCAAACGAATGGTCAAACCGAAGTGGTCAATCGTACATTGGGAAATATTATATGTTGTTTAAGTGGAGAAAAGCCTAAGCTTTGGGATGTTTCGTTAGCTCAAGCCGAATTTGCTTACAATAGTGCGGTTCATAGCTCAACAGGATTCTCACCATTTAACGTTGTTTACAAGACTTCACCAAGGCAAGTGGTGGATTTAGTTTATTTGTCGGGAAAGAAGAATGTTCAAGAAAATAAGATGGTGGAAGAGGTTCAAGCTACTCACGAAGTTGTTAGAGCCAAGATTGCTGAATCTAATGCTAAGTACAAAGTTGCAGTGGATAAGCATCGTCGGGAAAAGTTATTCCACGTGGGAGATCAGGTAATGGTGTTTCTTCGCAAAGAACGTTTTCCCGTTGGAACTTATAGCAAGCTATAGCTAAAGAAATATGGTCCGTACAAGATACTTCGAAAGACTAATGATAATGCTTATGTGGTGGACTTGCCAAATACTATGAGTATTTCGAAGACTTTCAATGTGTCGGATATGTATGAGTTTCACCCCGAAGATGTGAGTGAAGGCGAGAACTCGAGGACGAGTTCTTCTAAAGTGGGGGAGAATGATGAGGACATGATTAATGAGTTAGCAGAGGTATATTTGGAGCACCTAGAGCGTGGCAAGAGGAGAACAAATAATAACCTTACTTGTAGTAGGAGTAAGGGTACTCTTAAACTAAAGTAGAGTTATTAGAAGCATCACAATACAAACTGAGTTTACTGGTTGTTTTTTTTTGGTCGTGCCTTTTCCCCAAACTAAGGTTACTGGTAGAAGGAGTAGAGTTACTTTTATTTGGTCGTGCCTTATTGAGGATACTACACAATGTCGTGACTTTATTTTTTAGTTTCCTTGTTTGGTTTTCTCTAGAATAATTTGGTTTAACTTTTTCCCCAAGTTTAGCTTTCCTATAAATATAGGGCTTAGGTTATTGTTTATACATTCAATATTCAATAAAAAATCACGATTTTAGTCTTTAAATCCTTGTGATTTGTTTAAACCCTTGTTTGGGTTTGTTTCACGCTTCCGTTCTACGTCACTACAACATCAAGATTTCTAACCACTTTGTAGTGCTTTAAGACTGCAAGGTACAGCCAGTCATAAGACTCGTTATAGCCAATTTTTGGCACCTATGACGTTGTCAACCGCGGCTCGCGCTACAAGCGCTACATTGTGGTGATAACGAGTGTTATGATGGTTTTTTGTTTTTATTTAGGTTTGACTGGTGTGTGTTTGGGGGTTTTGGGGTTGGTGGTTGTATCGAAGACGAAGGTGTAGGTTGTTTTTGTCTTTTCTTTTTTTTTCTTTTTTTTTTGCAAATAAAAAAGTAACATTTTCGGTATTTGAAGTTTGCTTACTCAAACAGATTAGTCCTCGAGGTTTGTGTGTGTTTATATAATGTGTTTAGGGGTTTGAGGTTTGTTTACTTCTAGCGCTCTGTTAATTGTAGTTTATTATTTTTGTCTATGTTTTGGTATTTTGATATGTGATTTTATTTTTAGGTTTTATATTATGTGTCTTGTAAAAGAAAATGAGACACATTAGCGCTTATAACATGTAATATCTTAAAAATTGTACTTTTTTAAATCTATGTTATAAAAATGTTACAAAGTAAAAGTTGCTCATAATACACTATGTTTTTTTTCCCCTAGACTAAGAGATTTATAAATATATATGGGGTCCACGTCTATTAGAGCCACTTATTCGTGATATATTATGCGATAAAATATGCCCAAATAAGGTGTGTTTCTAAACCCCGAAAAGCATTTTTACGATGAACTTTCCCTAATATTTTATAAAGCATTCTCTTTATATTTAAACCATCCACATCCCTCTCCCATTTCCTCGTCCTCTTCCAAATCCCCAAGCTCTTCCGGGTACCCATTCTGACCCATCATCGATTTGCAAACTTACAGTTGTCACAAATATAAGACTCGTAAGCACCTTATTGGTGGAGATTCCCAGCCGTGGTGAAGATATCACGGAACCTTCATATCGATTTCTCTCATCCTCCTCACGCCAAAACTAACATGGCAACCTGATATTTCTTGGACAACCTAAACATAAAAGAAAACAACCTGCTAACAACTAACAACTGGTATGAACAAAACCGTACTGCCACACGTCAATATTTGGTAACACAAAACACCAGTTCTAAAAAATATACCACGTACCCATGTGGAAAAAGACATTCGTAGCGCCATGTATAGATTTCCAACACCGACAACATGAATGCTAAGCTGGAAAAATAAACTCAGACATAAGAACACCCCTCTAATGAATATTGGGACTCTAAAGATGACCCAAAAGCTAAATTGAAAACCATTAAGCGCAAAAGATGATTACATCTATAAACTGTCTTCCGGAACCCAATACCAACGGAGAGGAACCTGCGAAGAAACAACCAAAGGTATGGCCACACGTTAATAAGTGTGATGATGCTAAAAATAAAAAACAAACCCCAGCAATATAGATATGGCCCATATACATCTCAAAATAATCACACTATATTCTAATCATCGCTACTTCTATTTACTTAAACAATCCGCCAATTATGCATAAAAAGTTGAGCAAAGCTATGAAGAAACATACCAAATAAATCTAAACTCAAACTTAGTTCCATGTAATCAGAAAACGAATGGGGTAGTACTTTTACAATTTCAGCAGCCATGACTACAAACTATACACAACATATAAAATGAAGACATCTAACCAAATACACATCAGACTTTAAAAGATATGAGGAACCATTTATTTTGCACTAACAAAGAATAGGTTGTTGCACTTGCGAAAACAACAGCCACGACCACATCTTATACACAGAATACACAAAACAACACTGTTGGGTCACTTTAGTACCCAAGTCACTTTAATATAGGATTTGAACAAAATATAACCTAAGTGTCACATAACAAATAACGACATTCAAGTCACTGAGTGAATAGTTACTCATTGAGTCACCTTTAGGAAGCCTAGGACAAGTCTAAGAAGAAAGACTCTCCATTCAGTGAGGCGAAACTCAATGAATGGCACCTAAGCCAAAGAAGAAGGTGATGGGTTCAGTGAGTGATGACAATAACTCACTGAACCCCAAGACTCCTCAACAACTATGAAGACTGAAGACTCAGACTAAAGACTCAAGACTGAAGACTCAATACTGAAGACCTAAATAGTGAAAGAAAGGCGGGACAAGGCGGGAACGTTTGAACTTTGAAACGATAAGGAGAAGTCCTTATCACTCAAGAGTCAAACTTTCCCTAAAAGGAAAAAGGTCAGGACAGTGTCATCACTGTGCCTTAGAAAGCAGTATTGTCCTATACCCAAAATAGACATCTGTAACAGAGACAAAATACGTAAGTATTTTGTCCACATTAGCTTAGGTCATCTTTGTCTTCTTCGCAATGGTTGTAATTTACTTGTGTATAAATAGAATCATAAAACGGAGTAACAGGTTGACAAGTTTGGGCATTAAATGCTTAGACATTCACAAACACCTTTTACTCCTCCAAAACAACTAAGTCCTTGAGATAGCTCAGTTGGTTAGCATAGTTGTACTCAAGCTCAGCTTGAGTTTAGTGAGGAGTTGTACCCATACTTGTCATTTCAATCTCAAGTGTTATTCCGCAAACACTTGGGTATAATTCTTTGTTAATTGCAAATAGAATTAAACGTTGAAAAACTCTTGTCTTTTTTACTTTACGTTTGTATTTTAACAAAGTCTTTTAAATGCATTGCTTTACCATGGAACACGATTAGTTTAACTTTTTGCTATCAGTGTAAAGGGAACAACAAGCACGCATAACCACACATCATATATGAGCACTTATACACGTGACATAAAACGAATCTGACAGCCACACACGACACTTTAAACAACGACAACAAACAAAGTCTTACAAAACAAACACGAATACAATCTATAGACCACTCAAATAACAACTTAAATCGTGAATTCGAAACTCATCCACACTTATTTCAGACCACTCAAAGAAACTTCAACACTCTTTAAAATATACATAGATAGACAATAAAGAACAAATCTGTCACACCCCCAAAATATCGCAGCGGAATGTAATATCATTGGGGTGCTACTTATTAGTACAACATTCATAATCATAGAAAACGACTCTAAATGAGACGTTTTAAAAGCTTATCATTCGATCATAATAAAACATCAGAGTTACAAAAGGTCCCAAATAGTTTTAGAGTACATAATATGTAAACATAAAAGTTTTTAAGAGTTTATCGAAAGATAACAAAATGCAAGCCATCAAAACATTCTCCGTGTGACTTCATGCTTGCCAAAAACCTTAAGAACCTGAGATAAAACATGCTAAAAAGTCAACGTAAAAGTTGAGTGAAATTCACATGTTTATAGATAAATAATGGACCACAAGATTTCAAGTTTAAGAGACAATTGCGTAACCCACAATAGTCATAAAGCAGTTATTATTGTACTAAGTTCATGACACGCAAACTGACTAAAGGTTCATAGAATGAACCAATGCCCTGAAAGGTAATTTGCCATTTTACCTAATTATTCAAATATAGTGCGTTTGTGATATCTATCTGATCAACACAAACGGGATTCGTCAATCCCAATAGGCCTATTCACAATATTCGCGTTCACACACAAGTGATTAATGGTTCATGATATAGTTAGGGACTTATTTTTGGCAATATCGGTACTTTAGCAATAATATGTTCTGATAAACATACAGTTTAAAACACTTGTGTCCAAATTGTAAAATAGCATGTATCTCTCCCAATGGGTTTATAAACAGTTTAAAGAGTTAAAGTGGGGCTATGAACTCACCAAAGATCAAATAGCAAGATGTAAATAAGGAATGAGGAAACCGAGATGTCCTACGAGCAACCTAAAAATAATATGTTGCGTCTTAGGTTTTAAAATAATAGAGTATGAACGCAAGTAAGTATATTATATCAATCACGGAATTGTACATAGTGTTTTTAAGGTTTATAAAGTGACAGGGACTAAAATTGACAAGTTAAGAAAGTGTTACGAGCCTTAATTTATAAGTTGTCCGAGGTTCGGGTTTTTATATTATTTCTACAGTCCAAATATTCTAATGTGTCAATACGTGGTTAAATTGACCTATAGAAATTTAGTGAGTTTATTTCCCAAAAGTGGGTTCTACCACTTTGGGGTATATGTAAAATATCAAGTGTTTGTAGAAATTTATAATTTATAAATTTTTAACTTACAAAATAGTTATATTGATTTTGTCATTATTTATTATGTTTGTAGATGTCATAAAAATATTTTTGCTCATTTTTACACAAATTTTGACAAGTTATATAATTTTTAGGTGAAGTGCGAGTTTTGATAAAAAGTCAATATTTGTTATTAAAAATTCCGTTTCTCCTAAATCGTAAGGAGTTATATGTCTAACTTTATATTCTCGGAAAGGCTTTTTAGTGTGCTAATAAGGTTTGTGGGTCTTATTGCTCTTAAAATTGCATAGCCTAAGTGAAATTACCATTTTATTCTTATATGTCAAGTCTGATCCGAGACAGTCCCACCATTTTTGTGATAATGTGAGTTTCGTAACTCCGTTTTACGCGAGGTTTTCGGCTACGTTCGAGTTAAAGTGTTATCTACCACTTTTATTCTTTGTGCAACAGTGGGTTTAATAAAAATTGTTAGAGTTTTTAGCCATTCAAATCTGGTGTGTATTTTTCGACAAGTTTTACCGTTTATTTTCTAATTAAATCATCGGGTATCGCCACACGACCACCCACCCGGAAAATCGAAGCTAAGAGATAGATCTACAGCTCTATATTTTTACTTAAACTTCAAAGTCTACTGATTAAGTGCAGTAATTACGAGAACAGTCTCTGGTCCAAATGGTCTTTTCAAATCTAGTCCCAATCATAGTTTTAAGCATTTTAAGCTATGTACAATGCATAAATTAATACAACAACTATATGAAATATGAAAAATACATAAAATGAAATGTACATCAGTAGGAAAATGAAAAATATGGTGTGGTTTCTTACAAGAGTGGAATGGAACACACAAGAAAATCAAGATCAAAGCACTAGATCTAGTAACCAATGGACCTTCAATCTTTGCACAAGAAATACAATATGATCAAAAGATGATGATGGTGATCTTGGAGCTGTAAATGAAGTGTGGTTTTGAGATCTAGAATGAGTGGTATTTTAGTTGGTTGTTTTATGAAGTGGTTTAGGATAGTGAGGGACATGTATATAGAAGAAAATTACAAGTGTCCTAAGACACACATTATAATCGACCACCTCAACATGAGGTGGTGTGATTTGGTTTATTTTGTTCTTATTTTGCTTGAAGTGTATGATTTAGTGTATAGTTTGATCCCGGTAATTGCAAACGTGGAGTTTTTAAAACGCGAAACTTAAAACTATAGGTGATGTTGAATACGGAAAAACATATTAAACAAATAAACGCAGCGGAAACATCACCTAGAGACGGATCCATATAGCCATATGATCAATCAAATAAATAAATATAACAATTTATACCTTTGTAGCTTGATCACGGATTCACCAACACACCAATACCCACAAGATGTAATGAGAAACCCCAAGAGATCAATAAGGTTGATCCCCTCTAAGTGTGAAACACACTACATGTTCTAGATCACCAATTAGATGCTAGTCTATTGGGAATTAAATATTCAAGAAGTTTAATATCGGGTTCTACTCAAAGAAATACTCCAAGTATGATTCTGCTGCTAGAGCATTTGATTCTGCTGCTAGCGTTAACATTCTACTGCTGAATGATTCTGCTGCTAGTGTTATGATTCTGCTGCTGGTAATTAACTTTCTGTTGCTGAGTGGATAAGTATGAAAAGATATTATGTGTATTAAAGTCAACAATATACGGTAGATAATATCTTACCCCATGTGATCAGTCATAATTTTATATTCACAGAACAAGTTGTAAACATAGATACAAGTTGTATCTTAATGAGTGACACTCTCAAAGCAAGCGTTCGATAAGACTTGACAATATTGTAAAGATCTTTCTTGTGTTATAAAAGAAAGATCTTAGACTAGTGATAAATATACGTAACATAATAGTGTGTGAATTTTTTAAGTGCTTAAAAAATAACTCTCAAGAACATAGAACAAATATCACAAGTCATAGAAAACATAAGATTCAAGGTCTTTGTAACCCTAGTGATAGTGAAGATCACTCGTATTATCTTGAATAATATTGAATCGTTTTGGTGATAACATTGCATGTTCTTTGTTCAATATACACAAGCATAACTGTTCCATTTCCACAACACAAATAACCTTCTAAGTGTGATTAAGTAAATTCCGCGTACTTGATCATATTAACTCAACTTATCATATACACAAAGCAACAAAGGTTTAACCACCTTACAGTGTATCAAACCCTCTCAATTGGTATCAGAGACAGGCTGATATAGTTGATTTAGGAGAAGAAGAAGAAGAAGAAGAAGAAATGGACGTTGAATCAATTCAGACCAATGTTGCTGCAAAAATACCCATGCTCAAACAGAATGAGTTTGAGATGTGGAGGCTGAGGATAGAGCAATATTTCCAAGTGCAAGACTATGCACTTTGGGAAATCATTGAAGATGGAAACTCTTACCAGCCTACAACCATTTCATCAACAGTGGACGGCAAAGTGGTGACAACTCTGCAGACAAAGCTAACAACTGCAGAAGATAGAATAAAGAAGAAAAATGACTTAAAGGCAAGAAGCATGCTGATGATGACCATTCCCAATGATCAACTTCTAAACTTCAGCAAGTTCAAAGATGCCAAGTCATTATTTGAAGCTATTATTGCCAGATATGGTGGAAATGAAGCCACCAAGAAAACCCACAAGACACTGCTCAAGCAGCAGTTTGAAAACTTCTCCTCTACATACAATGAATCTCTTGACCATATGTTTAATAGGCTTCAGAATATTGTGAGCCAACTTGCTATTCTTGGGGTTAAAATACCTCAAGAAGATTTGAACTCAAAATTTCTGAGAAGCTTACCAGAAGAGTGGGCTATTCATGTTGTTGTCTGGAAGAATAAGTCAGACCTTGATACAATGGAGCTGATAGATTTGTATAGCAACTTTAAGATTGTGGAGCAAGATTTAAAAAGGAGTGGAGGTACTAGTTCTAATACTGGGAACATGGCATTTATGTCAACTCCTAGTACCTTAAAATCAAGTGAAGAGGTGAAAGTTGTTGATGGTGTTGGTGCTGCTAGTTCATCAAGCAGTACCATGGGTATTTTAGATGAAAAGACTTGTTGTGCATTTCTTACAAGTCAAAATAATGGGTCCATGCTCACCTATGAAGACCTCCAAGAGATCAATGATGATGATCTGGAGGAAATGGACCTGAAATGGCAAATTTCTCTTCTTAGCATGAGAGCCAAGAAGTTCTATCAAAGGACGGGGAAGAAGCTCTTAATCAGCAACACTGATGTTGTTGGTTTTGATAAGTCAAAGATAGGGTGCTATAACTGCCACATGATGGGTCACTTCTCAAGAGAATGTAGAAGGCCAAGGCAGCAAGATAGCAAGAACAAAGGTTTTGGAAGCACATCCAAAACAAGGGAGGTTTCTGAGCCAAACTCAAAGGCTATGGTAGCTATTGATGGGCTAGGTTTTGATTGGAGTTTCATGGCTGATGAAGAAGAAGATTCTTCACAAATGGGACTCATGGCTTTTTCTACTACTGAGGTACAATCTCATAAAGCTTGTTCAAATACTTGTACTGCTCTTAAAGAATTACAAACTTTAATCAAACATTATGATGAACAAACGAAAGAGCTAAGTAAAACTCATCAAAACTACATTAATTATAAGTGTGGTTTAGAATCAACAGAAAAGCAGATCTTATACTACAAAGAAAATGAACTTGCTTTTTCTGATGACAAAGCTCTACTTAGACAAGACATATTCTTTAAAGATGCTGAAATTAAGCTTTTAAGAGAGGCTTTTGATAGGGTCAAAAAGGAAAATGGAAACATTCACTTGACTACACAGACACTAGAACATGCTTCTAAAGGTGTGACCAACATGATAGAATGTCAAGTGATTAATAGAGCTAAGTCAGGAGTAGGATATAAGAGTGTCCCACCTCCATACAGAGGTATCCCTAAACCCCCAGGGATTGACCTAGAAAATTCAGGTGTCCCTGAATTTCAACAACCTGAGCTACAATATGGTGTACAACCAAAAATCAAGCTAGTTGTTGATAAGCCTAAGAAAGTTAGTGAAAGTTTAAGTAAAACTTTACTTTCTGAGGACAAGGTGTCCTCTGATAGAAGATCAGATAAAGTAGTCAT
The DNA here is from genome assembly GCA_021014915.2 of Artemisia tridentata subsp. tridentata. Classification (NCBI taxonomy): domain Eukaryota; kingdom Viridiplantae; phylum Streptophyta; class Magnoliopsida; order Asterales; family Asteraceae; genus Artemisia; species Artemisia tridentata. Next base: position 111,129,811 of record CP139504.1, read on the forward strand.
TGAAGACTGGGTATCTGATGATGAAGAAGATGAACAGGTTATGTCTAAACTTGAAGTAGTTAAGAAAGCAGGAACAAGGGTTCCTAAAGTGATCAAAAAGGATACTGTTAAGCCTAGATCAAACATTAAACATGTTAGGCAACCAGTTAAATATTGTGAACAATATAGATCCACTAGCAAGCCCAGAGGTAACCAAAGAAATTGGAATGGCCTCAAGTCTAACCAATTAGGTGATGAATTTTTCTTTTATAATAAAGCTTGTTACACATGTGGTAGTTTTGATCATCTTGCAGCTTTCTGTAACAAATGGGTATCTGGGTATGAAAACAATAGGGTGAATTTCAAAAGGCAAAATCCTCAAACTCACTTTCACTCTAAGATTAAGAGAACAAAACCCAGAGCAGTTACCAAAGCAGTTTCTGCTGCTAGACCATTCATGACTGTTAACCCAAGACCAATAGTTAAAAATGCAAAATCTATTTATAAAAATGCATCAAAGACTGTTCAAAGGCCCATTAAAACGAAAGCAGTGGTCCAAAAACAAGTTTAGAAAATTAAGGGAACAATTACAAAGCTAGTAGTTTCTGCTGCTAAGCATGTAATTCATTCTGCTGCTAGGGAAAACAGGGCAAATGCTGTTAATGCCTCAGCATATTGGATTCTTAAATCCAATGTTGCATCAACTGTTCTTAAGAGATTAAATTTCATTGATGCAAGAGGCAGATCCAAGTCAGTAATGGCTTGGGTCCCCAAAAGAAACTAATGCTTCTCATTTCTGTGCAGGAACATTCAATTGATAAACAAGAGGATCAAGGATACTCAAATAGTGGATGTTCAAGGCACATGACAGGCAACAAGTCTTATCTCTCAGATTTTCAATCAATAGATGGAGGCTATGTTACCTTTGGAGGAGGTGTTGGTGGCAAAATTTCTGGTAAAGGTACCATCAAAACTGGAAATTTAGATTTTGAAGATGTGTACTATGTTCAAGAGCTAAATTATAATCTTTTTAGCGTCTCACAAATGTGTGACAAAAAGAACAAAGTTCTTTTCTGTGACACTGAATGTCTTGTACTATCTCCTGATTTTAAGATGCCTGATGAAAGTCAAGTGCTTCTTAAAATTCCTAGAAAGGGCAATATGTACAGTGTAGACATGAAGAACATTGTTCCTAAAAAGGATTTAACTTGTCTTGTTGCAAAGGCCACATTGGATGAATCAATGTTATGGCATAGGAGGCTTGGTCATATTAATTTCAAAACCATAAATCAGATTGTTAAGAATGGTTTGGTAAGAGGTTTACCTCAAAAACGATTTGAAAATGATCAAACATGCATTGCTTGTCTTAAAGGCAAACAACAAAAAGCCACTTGTAAGCCCAAGCTTTTTAACTCTATTAATCAATCATTGTTTATGCTTCATATGGACTTGTTTGGTCCTACAAATGTTAGAAGTATGCAACATAAGAGATATTGTCTAGTTATTACTGATGACTATAGTAGATTTACATGGGTTTTCTTTTTAGCTACTAAGGATGAGACACCTAGCATCCTTAAGACTTTCATTACTGAGATAGAAAACCTAGTAGATAAAAGAGTAAAAGTCATTAGATGTGATAATGGGACAGAGTTCAAAAATAGAGTTATGGATGAATTCTGCAAAGAGAAAGGTATTAGGAGAGAATTTAGTGTTGCTAGAACTCCACAACAGAATGGAGTTGCTGAAAGGAAAAATAGAACAGTAATAGAAGCTGCTAGAACTATGTTAGCTGACTCTAAGCTACCTATAACTTTTTGGGCTGAAGCAGTCAACACTGCTTGCTATGTCCAGAATAGAGTTTTAGTTGTTAAGCCTCACAATAAGACATCATATGAGCTTTTTAGAGGTAGAACTCCTGCAATAGGATTTCTTAAACCTTTTGGATGTCATGTGACAATTCTCAATACCTTAGACCATCTTGGAAAATTTGATGGCAAAGCAGATGAAGGATTCTTAGTTGGATATTCTCTCAATAGTAAAGCATTTAGAGTATACAACTTAAGAACTAAGAAATTAGAAGAAAACTGATGAAGCGAAAAGTGTACCGCTTTTAGGGGGTCATTTAAGCCCTAAACCGTATTTATTTGATCAAATATTGCCCTAAATCGTTCCTTTTGTCATTTTAGGTACTTTGGAGAAGAAATCTGGAAAAGGAAGCATTTTGGACGTTTTTGGAGCATAAAAGTGAAGAAAACGACAAAGTCTCCAAAGCTGCTGGAAAAGTACATGTGACGGCGTCAAGGATTGCTCCTGACGGCGTCACGACTTAGCAAAAGAGGTGGATATGACAAAATACACGTGACGCGCCAGAGAGTTTTACAATGAAAATCTGACGACGTCACCCTTTAAGGTGATCAAGGTCGTCACGGTTTAAGTTAAAGAAGACGGCGTCAAGCACAATTTTGACGGCTTCAACCCTTGACGCGCCAGAGCGGATTTTGGAGGATTAAAGAGGGACGGCGTCAGGAAGACCATCCGGGAACCCTAGCCGCGGCGAGGTGACGGCGTCACCTCCTACAACGTGACGCCGTTAGACCCTAAACTCTATATATAGTTTTGCAATTTTTAGTCATTAGTGTGCAACTTTGTGAGGAGAAACCCTAAGACGAATTTTCTGCCATTTTTAAGGGTTTTATACCCTTGGATCTCCCATGTTTAATTGAAGATAAGTAATCATTTAATCATTCAATATGTCTATGTGTTGTTTGATTATATCTTGTTCTTGTCTTTTAATTAACATGCTAGGCTAGATTTATCTTGTGTTTGCTTAGATCTAATGAAACCTAACTATTGATTATTGGTTGTTAGTGTGTTATTAATTGTATTGGATGATTGTTTATCGATGTTAGGCTTAAGAAAACTGGCTAACCTCCTATACGGTAACTTGCTTGAACGTCTTAAGAAACATGAACCAATGCGTACTAAGGTTTTTATGGGAGTGAAGTAGGAGCTTGTAGAGTTGGGGAAGTACGTACGCCACCCCACGATTGGTATTAAGGAATACACCCGTCATCCACGCAATTAATACACACTAATCAACCGGTAAAAGATAGTTAGGGAGTAAGGAAATCTAAGTAAACACATTTCTCTCCATATAAGTTTCACAACCTTTTTATTTTCAGTTATTTTATTTTATTTGCATTTGTAGTTATTTGGGTTAGTTGACTAGCAACTAATTCCGCCCACTCCTTCAAACCCGAGATTTTACTTGCTTTCATAAAAATATAAAAATACAAAAAGAATCTTCCCTCACCCTTAGACCTATTAGAGTAGTTTTTCAATCCTAACGACACTATTCCCCTAGAGAACGATCAATCCCCCGGTACTTGCCACTTCACTATACTACATCGGTCAGGTACACTGCCTGGTGGGGATTGCAAGCCTCTTGAGATCCCTCGAGAGGTAAAACCTGTTGTAAGGTCGCAAAACCACGCATCAAGTTTTTGGCGCCGCTGCCGGGGAATAGTTATTGTTTAGGTTGGATTTTTATTTTATTAGGTCTACTCACTAGATTCCTTTCTAGTGAGATTTTTATTTTATTTTTCTAGGTTTTCTTTAGTCTATCTTTTTTCTTCGTTTCTTTGTTCGTAACCATTACCATCCGACATCATGGAAGGTGGTAATATCCTCGATCCCAACAACCCACCACCACAACAACACCCACCTCCTAGAGCCCGTACCTTAGGAGACTACTCCCGTCCTAGCCACCATGGCTATCGAAACACCATTGAGCTCACTCAAGGAGCTAATGTCACTCCCTTGCGATCCGACACCATCCGGTTGGTGCAAAGCGGATGCGCATTCCATGGACTTCGTTCCGAAGATCCTAATCAACATCTCAAGGACTTTCTCAAAATCGTTGATTATATAGACCTTGATGTTGCTACTCGAGAGACGACCCGACTGCGTCTCTTTCAATTCTCTTTGCGGGACCAAGCTAGTCAATGGTTAGAGCGTCTACCCGCAGGATCCATCACCTCTTGGGATGATCTCACCACTCGTTTCCTCGCTCAGTTTTTCCCACCAGGAAGAACTACCAAGCTAAGGAATGATATCTTGATGTTCCAACAACGTCAAGGCGAAACCCTCTACGAGGCATGGACTCGATTCAAGGACTTACTCCAAAAAGTCCCTCACCATGGCATAGAACTTTGGCTCCAAGTCCAAATCTTCTATGACCATATCAATCTCTCCACGAGGCAAACCATTGACCAATCAGCCGGTGGTAAGCTACGTGATCTAAGTGCGGAACAATCATGGGCTCTCCTGGAAGATCTTGCTCTTTATGACAACGAAAGTTGGAATGATCCCCGTGATTTGAATAAAACGGTCAAGGCAATATCTTTGCCTTCGAACAATTCAAGCACTTCCGACCGTAGGATCATAGAACTTGAAGACCAAGTCAAGTTTCTTATGAAATCCTACGAGGCTCCTAAACCTTCAAGCCAAGTGAACAAAATCACTTCTTCATGTGAATTATGTAGTGGTCCCCACGACGCTCGTGATTGCATGGAACTCCCCGAACAAGCTTTTGCGGACTACGCATCCTCGCGTACCGACGGAGCGGGAGACAAGTGGTACACTTTCAAACCCGAGCCAAACCCCTACGGTGATTCATACAACCCCTCATGGAAAAATCACCCAAACCTTAGGTGGAAACAAAACCAAAACGCACAACAAACCAATTCTTCCAACCCACCTAATCGTTTCCAATCAAGCGGTTCCAACTCGAACCGTACTTTCAACAACAATCCTTCCAACAATTATGGTAGTACCAATAACTTTGAAGGATTGATGTCCCAATTTATGGCATCTCAAGAAGCTCGTTTGGCCAAGTTTGAAGCCGATTTCAAACAAAAACAAAGCGAGCTGACCAATAAGATTGACACTTTGTTGAAAGCCCTCAATGACCGAGAAATGGGAGCACTCCCTAGCAACACAGTCAAGAACCCGAAACTAACCGTCAACGCCATTTCATCGGTTACGTCTCCTAGTTCTTGTCCACAATATTATTCGGTCAATTCCATGAGCACGTGTTTCAAACAAACCCAAGTCATCCAAAAGGACCAACAAGTTAAGATATCCAACACTAAATTGGTCAACAACATAGTTGAAACACCTCCCACTCAAAACCTTGACGAAGAATTCAAGGAGCTCCACCTTGAAAGTCCGGTTATTGATGTGTTGGATGAGAAGAAGCTCAAGTTAGGCCAAAAAGGGACCGCCTTTGATCAAAACAAGCTACCTAAGAAATTAGATGATCCGGGCCTATTTGTTCTACCTTGTAAGATCGGTAATTCGGAGGCTTATGACACATTAGCCGATCTTGGATCAAGCCTTAACCTACTTCCGTTACCTCTCTACACCTCTCTAAAACTAGGAAAACTTGAAGAAACCGAGGTGATAATAGGCTTAGCGGATGGGAGTGTTGCCTACCCAGTTGGAGTAGTTAAGGACGTGTTAGTACACATAGGAAAACTAACCATTTTAGCTGATTTCCACGTCCTTGATATGGTTAGCGACCCTACATGCCCCTTGTTGATAGGTAGAGGATTTTTGGCAACCGCTAGTGCTATGATTGATTGTAAGGAATCTAAGATAGCGGTAGGAGAAGGTGATACTTGGTCAGTCTATGATGTGAAGAAACATGCTTATGATATTAGTGAAGAACCAACACCCCATTGGTTAGAATTAAATAGGAGACCATCTAGATATGGACCTTGGATCGATAGAGACTTCATAGGACCCCAACGCCCATTTTACCTAGAAGAGGACTTTGTGAGCCGAACACATACGGTAGAGCAACTCTTGGCTAGGGACACCGAATTGGATCCGTTTGAAGACCCTCTAGTTTATAGGAAGATGATTAATTTCCTAGGAGTTTTGCCAATTAACCTAGGGATGAATAAGTGGACTTGTGAGGACGATGATCATAAGTGGGATTGGGACAAACCACCCAAAGATGGAGATGGGTCATGGCATATTAAGATGACATTGTATGACCCGGATGGAGAGAAGTTTGAAAAGATATATTGTACTAAGCGGACCAATAGGAAACTTCAATCCAAGCTTAACCCTAAAGATGTCCTCGATGACGAACTCACTTACATAGGGTAGAAGGACTTTGAGTCTAGCTACAAGACTCGTTAATAAAGAAAAGCGCTTCTTGGGAGGCAACCCAAGCTTTATTTGCTTTGTGTGTTTATTTATTTGTTTGTTTGATTTTATTTGCTTCCGTATGTATGTTTAATTTTTATTATTATTGATTCATGTTCAAAACTAAATTGTGAAAATGCTTTATCTTGTTTTTAACTTCGTCTTAATTACATATAAAGGTATTTTGCAAAAGATAAGTGTAAGGGAAATCCAAATCGGTTTATTAGAACAAGAATGAACATGAATCGTAACAATAATAAATTAACATACATATTAGTAATTGTTTGAGTCAAATGCTTGTATCGAGTCATAATGATGTTTTGCAGGAATTCCAGGAAGTAAGGTATAGGTTTTTCCAGAAATTTTCCGGAAACTTAACATGAGAATTCTGTCAGATCATTTCTGACGGCGTCAGGCATTACAACCTGACGGCGTCAGGTTTTAATTTTCTGAAATTTTTGAAAGTTTTGTTTTTCTACCGGAATCATAAAAAGTTTTTATTAAATCTCTAACTTATAAACTCCAGGAATCTGCAAAATAATCATTCCACAAGCATTATATCCTTATATAGATTTATCCCGCCGATGTTATGCAGGTTTTCGTGTTTGTTTTCTCAGGTTTAACAGGTTATTTTGGACAAGGAGATGTATGTGGAATCTAGCTTTTGGCGATGCATTAGTCTTGAAGCTTCAACATTACCTTGGAAGAAGATCTAACCATGTTACCTCTTTATCCACCAAACGAATCAGGGGAGTATTTGATTTCATTCTTTTACCATATTTACTTTTACATCTTGTTATTTGAACATTGGGGACAATGTTCATCTTAAATGTAAGGGGGGGGGGGGGGGGTAAAAGTACGATACTTTAGAGAATACAATTGCACTTGATTTTTGTTTGTTTAATGGTAGATGTGTAATAAAACTGAGAGAAATACCTGTTAAGGCAATTTTAGTGCCAAATTTAAAATTTTTTACAACATATAGGAGTGAAACTTTGGTCTTAATGAGCGTCTCATGGATAGGAGTTACATGACTAGCACAAAAACCGTACCACTAAAAAATTTTCCACCCCCAAATATGTGAGGTTCGCCCCTAGAATTGGTAGGAAAAGCATTTATGCTATGATGTGTGTACCGGTAGCACTTAGATTCTAGAACTTGCGTTAGGACCATTCCGAGGCCACAAGTGAGACTACATTCGTGTAGTTAGATTTACTACATGATAAGAGGCATTAGGATTAACCCATTGTTTTACACCTGTGATTTTGTTATAATTACATTGGCTGCATTGGTCAAGTAATTCTTCCACACCCTTTGCGTTGTACTCATTTTTAGTACACGATACCCCTAGTACACCCCTCAGAGCCTATCTTTTCGTTTCGACTTTTAAACATTTTACTTAAAGGAAGAATTTGTTTACACCCACTTAAATGTACACCCAAATCGCCTTAGCTTACCTTGTATGCACTCATCTTTAGTGCATTATTGTGACAACATTTGTTTAAACCCTTAGTTAATTATCTAATTGATTACATGGTTGCTAAGTCGAGTCATATCCTTGTACATATTATTTTGGGACGATTGGGACTCATGGGTAAAGTACTAGTGTAATGGAGTAATGGGGAAGAACAACATTATTACCCCCATATGTGCTAAATATTTTAAAAGTACTCCAAGTGTTTCGATTATCTTAATTCGAGTCATTAGAATAGTTAATTGTAAAGTTATGTAAAAGTTCAAGTGTAAGGGGAATGCAACGCCCCTATTATGTATTATTTTGGATGGTAGGGCAAAAGTGCATGCAAAAAAAAAAAAAAAAAAAAAAAAAAAAAAAAAAAAAAAAAAAAAGAAAAAAAGAAAAAAAAAATCGAAAAAAATCAAGAAAAATACAAAAAAAATGAGAAAAAGAAAAGTAGAAAAAATATACGGACTACCATCCCGTTTCATTTTATGTTTATTTTATCTTTTTGTTATTTCTTTCATTAGCTTAAGTCGAGTCTAGTCTTGGCTTAGCAACGCCATATTGTACATGTAATTAATCAAGATCTTTAACTCGCCACCAGTAAAATATCCCTTATCCAACAAAATCGTGTTTATCATATCCCTACACCTAACGTTATAACCCGTTTAAAAGCCCTCTTTGATAGTTTATCTTAGGTGCTTACGCCTAGTGGAGGAGGTTTTTGATCCTTTCCCAAGCCTATGGTAATCTATTTGCTATGACAGGTAGTGAGAGATATTATCCGTTTTCATTTATGAGATATACTTTTATGACACCTGAGAGATGTGAGTATCTAAATACTACTTGTGAGGTGCTAGTTTGTAATCTCCGTGCTTATTATGATTAAAGTGGAATGACTATTTGTTGTAATTACTTTTATATTAGCGTTAAATGACCCCTAACTTGTATTTTGATTAGAATAAAAGCGCATTTGCTTGAGGACAAGCAAATCTCAAGTGTAAGGGTATTTGATGAAGCGAAAAGTGTACCGCTTTTAGGGGGTCATTTAAGCCCTAAACCGTATTTATTTGATCAAATATTGCCCTAAATCGTTCCTTTTGTCATTTTAGGTACTTTGGAGAAGAAATCTGGAAAAGGAAGCATTTTGGATGTTTTTGGAGCATAAAAGTAAAGAAAACGACAAAGTCTCCAAAGCTGCTGGAAAAGTACATGTGACGGCGTCAAGGATTTCTCCTGACGGCGTCACGGCTTGGCAAAAGAGGTGGATATGACAAAATACACGTGACGCGCCAGAGAGTTTTACAATGAAAATCTGACGACGTCACCCTTTAAGGTGATCAAGGTCGTCACGGTTTAAGTTAAAGAGAGACGGCGTCAAGCACAATCTTGACGGCGTCAACCCTTGACGCGCCAGAGCGGATTTTGGAGGATTAAAGAGGGACGACGTCAGGAAGACCATCCGGGAACCCTAGCCGCGGCGAGGTGACGGCGTCACCTCCTACAACGTGACGCCGTCAGACCCTAAACTCTATATATAGTTTTGCAATTTTTAGTCATTAGTGTGCAACTTTGTGAGGAGAAACCCTAAGACGAATTTTCTGCCATTTTTAAGGGTTTTATACCCTTGGATCTCCCATGTTTAATTGAAGATAAGTAATCATTTAATCATTCAATATGTCTATGTGTTGTTTGATTATATCTTGTTCTTGTCTTTTAATTAACATGCTAGGCTAGATTTATCTTGTGTTTGCTTAGATCTAATGAAACCTAACTATTGATTATTAGTTGTTGGTGTGTTATTAATTGTATTGGATGATTGTTTATCGATGTTAGGCTTAAGAAAACTGGCTAACTTCCTATACGGTAATTTGCTTGAACGTCTTAAGAAACATGAACCAATGCGTACTAAGGTTTTTATGGTTGTATTTAATGCATGAGCGAATTCTAGTGATCCCATGTTAGGAGCTTCTTAGCCGGCTCGACATAGGAGTGAAGTAGGAGCTTGTAGAGTTGGGGAAGTACGTACGCCACCCCACGATTGGTATTAAGGAATACACCCGTCATCCACGCAATTAATACACACTAATCAACCGGTAAAAGATAGTTAGGGAGTAAGGAAATCTAAGTAAACACATTTCTCTCCATATAAGTTTCACAACCTTTTTATTTTCAGTTATTTTATTTTATTTGCATTTGTAGTTATTTGGGTTAGTTGACTAGCAATTAATTCCGCCCACTCCTTCAAACCCGAGATTTTACTTGCTTTCATAAAAATATAAAAATACAAAAAGAATCTTCCCTCACCCTTAGACCTATTAGAGTAGTTTTTCAATCCTAACGACACTATTCCCCTAGAGAACGATCAATCCCTGGTACTTGCCACTTCACTATACTACATCGGTCAGGTACACTGCCTGGTGGGGATTGCAAGCCTCTTGAGATCCCTCGAGAGGTAAAACCTGTTGTAAGGTCGCAAACCACGCATCAAAAACCTACATGTGGAATTTTTAGAGCATAAATCTAATGTAGTAGGTGAAGGTCCTAATTGGCTATTTGATCTAGAGTCATTAACCCATTCTATGAATTATGTGCCTGTTGTTGCAGAAACTAATGATTTTTCAGGTTCACAAACAACAAATGAGGCAGGGTTAGACAAGGAGACAAATCAAGATCATATATGGATGCCAATAAGTACCAGTGTGGCTTCAACTTCAACAAATGATGAATCTTCTTCTGGTAAAGCTAAAGAAGATGTTGAAAGTGAACACAAGGAAGATGGAACAAAGGAACAGCAAAATGTTTCTGCTGATGATAGTGCTGCTGAGACAGAGCATTCTACTGCTAGGCCAAATGATTCTACTGTTGGCCCTTCAGACTCAAATGAAGCAGATTTCTCAGATAATGAGGTGGATTTGAGCAATATCACACCTAACTATCAAGTTCCTTCAACCCCACACACAAGGATTCACAAAGTCCACTCCCTAGAAAATGTGATTGGAGATGTACAATCAGGTGTGAAGACAAGACAACAACTGATGTCTTCAGACCAACAAGGGCTTCTTGATGCCCTTTATGCTTCAAAGCAGCATGAGTTTTCAAACTCTTGCTTGTTTGTATGTTTTCTTTCTCAAGATGAACCAAAGAACATTCTGAAAGCCTTAGATGATTCAAGCTGGGTAGAAGCTATGCAAGAGGTACATCTTCAGTTCAAGATTCAGAAGGTATGCGTGCTAGTTGATTTACCTAAGGATGCAAATGTAATTGGCACTAGATGGGTTTTCAAGAATAAAAGGGATGAAAGGGGAATAGTGATTAGAAATAAGGCTAGATTAGTAGCCCAAGGGTACACACAACAAGAAGGGATAGACTATGATGAGGTCTTTGCTCCAGTAGCAAGACTTGAGGCAATTAGGCTTTTCTTAGCTTATGCTTCATTTTTAGGCTTCACAGTTTACCAAATGGATGTCAATAGTGCATTTTTATATGGCACACTTGAAGAAGAGGTGTATATCTCACAACCTCCAGGGTTCATTGATCCTGACCATCCAGACAAAGTGTACAGAGTTGTAAAGGCTCTTTATGGCCTTCATCAGGCACCTAGAGCTTGGTATGAAACACTAGCTTCCTATTTAAAAGAAAATGGATTTCAAAGATGTTGGGTCTAAAATGCTGCTGATTCGAGGAACACAACTCTGCTGGATAGTTATGTGACTCTGCTGATTAGCACAAGAACTCTGCTGTTTTGATAACTCTGCTGTTTTGGTATAATAGGCATATTGTAACTCTGTTGCTAGCTCACGAAGACTCTGCTGCTAGAAGAATTACTCTGCTGCTTATTAATTATGTAAAGTATGTTAAGATAAGTATAGAAAAGATACGTATGAATATTTTTCTTGTATAGGAAGTCTTGTAAACCGACTAGGACTCCTTACGCTATAAAAGGAGGTTCTAGGGTTAGAGTTAGATGTCGATTGATTGATTATCTTAGCATACGTATTATTGTTTTTCACTTCAAGGTTTCTTGTAACCCTATTGCTTTTGAGCAATCGTTATTAATATAATTGAAGTGTTGTTGGATAATTCGTTTGTGTTTATTCTTCTTAAGATCAAATATTAGTTTCCGCATAATATTTGATATACAACTCAAGATCAGTTTCTATACCTATTACTTTAGATTTATCTAAGGTAATTATTAAGATCGTGAAGCTCAACTGGGATCAACAAGTGGTATCAGAGCTTGTGATCTAGAAACTGGTACCAAGAAGAATTTGTGAATACAAGATTTGCTAATCATCACAGTAAGCAATGGACTCCGACTCTACACACATGGTTACTGCATCAAGGGTTCCCATGCTCAAGACTGGAGAGTATGAGATCTGGAAGATGAGGATTCAACAGTACATAAGAATGGTTGATTACTCACTTTGGGAAGTTATTATTCATGGCGACACTGTGCAAACCAAGACTGCTACTGGATCAGTCTTGACTCTCAAGACAAGTGAGGAGAAAGCACAGAGAAGATTGGAGGTTAAGGCTCACAGTATTCTCATGATGGGAATACCTAATGATTATCAATTGAGCTTTAATCATATTGAGTCTGCTAAGGAGTTATGGGAAGCAATCGAACTTCGATTTGGTGGGAATGAAGCTACAAAGAAATCAAGAAAGAATCTACTGAAGCATCAGTTTGAAACTTTCACTGCTTTAAGTTCTGAGGACATTGAGGGAACTTATGATCGACTTCATAAGCTAGCAAGTCAGATGGCTCTTTTGAAGATTGAGCCATCTCAAGAGGATGTAAATCTAAAGTTTCTGAGAAGTCTATCTTCTGAATGGAACACTCATACAGTGGTTTGGAGACATAAGGAAGATTTTGATACTATGACATTGGATGATCTGTATAACAACTTGAAGGTGTATGAATCTGAAGTTAAAGGATTGTCAAGTTCATCCTCTACCACAAATAATCTTGCTTTTGTTTCCTCAAGCAACAAGACTACTGGTAGACATCAAGAACAGCACTCTGCTGCTGGTGCTTTTGCTCCTGCTGTTGGTTCACATGTCTCTGCTGCTGACTCTGCTAACACCAACACTATCAGTGATGCTGCAATTTGTGCTTACTTGGCTGAACTTACAACAAGTACTTCAGTCATGCCTCAAGATCTAGATGAACTTGATCCTGATGATGTTGAAGAGATTGATATGCAATGGCAGTTTGCAATGTTAACAATGAGGGCAAGAAGGTTTCTTAAGCGAACTGGTAAAGAGATGAAGTTCAGAAGGAACAAGAGTGTGGGATTTGACAAGTCAAAGGCTGAATGTTTTAACTGCAGAAAGAAGGGACACTTTGCAAGAGAATGCAAAGCACCAAAAAGAAGCAATGAGAATTTCGAGAAGTCTGCTGATGAAGAGCCAAATTCTACTACTGCTATGGTATCATGTGATGGGTTAGGTGATTATGACTGGAGTGATCATGCTGAGGATGGTCCAAATTATGCATTGATAGCTGAAGAGGAACCTGAAGTACAGCATTTTGCTCTCATGGCCTATTCTTCTTCTGGATCAGACTCTGAGGTATCAAATGATTCAACTTGTTCATTTAAATCATGTTCTGATACAATTGAGATTCTTAAGTCTAGCAATGGAAACCTTAAGATGGAAAATGAAACACTTAAGCTAGATAATCTTAGTTATGCATATGGTTTAAAGAACTTAGAAGAGAAGCTAGAATTTTATAAAAAGGCTGAAATTGAATACCTTGATCAGATCACTATTCTGAAAAATGAAATTATCAAGAGAGATGATGAGATTAAGGTTCTTATGGATAAAGTAGAAGAGGCTGAACAGGCTAGAGTTTCAGCTATTAGTGAGACTGAAAAACATGTTGTTAGGATAGAAAAACAACAATTTGCAACTGACATTCTCAGTAAACCATTAGGAAAACACTTTAATGGTATAGGATATAATGCTGTTGCTCACCCTTTGAAACTTAGTGCCAATGCCCCTCCCACTAGAACATTAACTTTCATATCTGAGTCTGGGGCTAAACCTGTAGGTGAAACTAGTAAACCTGTAGTTGAAACTAGTGAAAAAGAAATAGAGTCACCTAAGGTTGAGTTAAAGAAGTATGAACAACCACCCCTAATTGAAGATTGGGAGTCTGACAGTGATGATGATGAAGTAGAATCTGATTCAACCTCTAAGAACAAAAAGGAAGAAATTCCTACTGTTGTTGAATCAAAAGTACCTAGAGCTAAAAAGGTTGATTTTGTTAAGCCTAGGTTTGGTAAAGGTATCTCTAGGAAGATGGCTGAGTATGAAAACACACCTAGAGTATATCCTAAAAGAACAAATAACTTGTCTAGGGGAAACCAAAGAAATTGGAACAACCTAGTTTCACACAAATTAGGTACTGATTTTCAATTACTAAAGAAGGCATGTTATTGTTGTGGTAGCTTTGAACATTTGCAAGATGAGTGCTATAAGAAACCAGCTTGGAACCAGTACACTAGGGTGAACCATAGAAACTCTGCTAGAAAGACTCACCCTCACTCCAAAAGCAACATGGTTCCTAGAGAAGTTTTGATGAGAGATGGTGTTTCTAGAGTTATCTCTCCTATTGCACCAACAGTGCCCATAAAGAAGGATATAGTTGATTCTGCTGTTAAGGCAAACTCTGCTGTTAAAGCAGACTCTGCTGTTTTGCCTAAAGTTGTTACTGATACTGTTGTGGGCAATCATTTTTATGTTGTTAAAGCCTCAGCTTGCTGGGTCTGGAAACCAAAAGTTAAAGTTTTAGATCATGTTCTCAGATACAGCAGTGCACCAATGCAGTTGAAGAAATTTGACTACTTTGATGCACAAGGTAGATCCAAGTCAGTAATGGCTTGGGTCCCCAAGAGAAACTAATTCTCTTACTTTTTGTGCACGGCAATCTACAAAAGGAGCTAAAGGACAAATGCATTTTTGATAGTGGATGCTCTTCACATATGACTGGAGACCAAAGCAACTTGGAGAATTTTGAAGCTTTGGATGGTGGTTATGTGGCCTTTGGGAATGACCCTAAAGGTGGAAAAATTGTTGGTAAAGGCATCATCAGAACTGGAAAGTTGGATTTTGAGAAGGTGTATTTGGTGAATGGTCTCAAGTTTAATCTTTTTAGTGTCTCACAAATGTGTGACAGGAAGAATTTTGTTCTTTTTACCGACACTGAGTGTCTTGTTTTGTCTCCTGACTATAAGATACCTGATGATAAATTGGTGCTTCTTAAAGTTCCTAGACATGACAATATATACAGTGTGGATATAAAGAATATTATTCCCAAAAGAGATTTGACTTGTCTGTTTGCCAAAGCTACTATTGATGAATCCAAACTTTGGCACAGAAGGCTTGGACATCTGAACTACAAGGCTATCAACAAGTTGGTGAAAGGGAACTTGGTCAGAGGATTACCTTCAAAGGTTTTTGAGAATCCTGAAGTATGTGTTGCTTGCCAAATGGGAAAGCAACATAGAGCATCTTGTAAGTCCAAATTGGTGAATTCTATAACTGAACCTTTGTTTATGTTACACATGGACTTATTTGGACCTACTTATGTGAATAGTTTGAATAAAAAGATGTATGGATTAGTGGTCACTGATGATTTCAGTAGGTTTACATGGGTATTCTTTTTAGCAACTAAGAATGAGACAGCTGGTATTCTTAAGGCTTTTATAACAAGGATAGAAAACCTATTTAATCACAAGGTTAAGATCATCAGATGTGACAATGGAACTGAATTTAAGAATCAAGTGATGAATCAGTTCTGTGAGGAAAAAGGGATAACTAGACAATTTAGTGTGGCTAGAACTCCTCAGCAAAATGGTGTGGCTGAGAGGAGAAATAGAACATTAATTGAGGCTGCTAGGACTATGTTGTCAGAGTCTAAGTTACCCACTATCTTTTGGGCTGAAGCAGTCAACACTGCTTGCTATGAGCAAAATAGGACTAAGATAGTTAAGCCTCATAACAAGACCCCCTATGAGTTATTGCATGGTAGAAAACCTATGATAGGTTTCTTAAGACCATTTGGGTGTCCTGTTACTATTTTGAACACCATTGACCACTTAGGCAAGTTTAGTGAGAAAGCAGACATAGGTTTCTTTGTTGGTTACTCTACTGAAAGTAAGGCTTTTAGAGTTTTTAATCAAAGAACTGGGCATGTAGTGGAAAATTTACATGTGACTATTAGAGAAACCACACCTAATGTTGATGGAAAAGGACCTGACTGGATGTTTGATATTGATTCTTTAACCAAAAGTATGAATTATCAACCAGTTATTGCAGGTACTACTAACATGTCTGCAGGAACACAAACTAACCCTAATGCAGGTACACAAGCAAAGAAGGATGGATCTGCAGAGGAGTTTGTGTTGATTGAAAAGTGGAAGTTTGATCAGTACTTCTCTCCAACAGCTAAAGAAGGAAAGAGTTCAGATGGTGATGCTGTACATAAGGAAATACCAAAGGATAATGCAGAAGGTGATGATGAACCTGCTAAGGATGACAAGAGTGATGGTAAGGAAAGAAGTGTAGAGTCACAAGTTGATGGAATTCAAGGGAATACACCAAGCAGCAGTTTTCTTAACTCTGCTGCCAAGCCAAAACACTCTGCTGTTAAGCCAAAGCACTCTGCTGTTAAGGCAAAACACTCTGCTGTTCAGCTTGGTAACTCTGCTGCTGAACTCAAAGACTCTACTGATAAAAATGGTGATTCTGATGATGATTCTTCTGATGAGATGCCCGAATTAGAAGACGTGTATGTGGATACTGATGATGAAGTTGTTGATGTTTTTGGTGCTGAAGCTGATTTGTCAAACTTGGAGACTGATATACCTGTTAGTCCCATACCAACAACAAGAATCCACAAGATTCACCCAAAGGAGCAGATTATTGGTGATGTTCACTCTGCTGTACAGACAAGAAGTAAATCAAAAGGGTTGAGTGATTTGCTTGATCAGGGATTGTTTGCTCAGACACTTAAGAAGAGAAATAGCCACAAGGATCTACAAAATTGTATGTTTGCCTGTTTCTTATCTCAAGAAGAACCCAAGACCATTCACAAGGCTATGAAAGATGAAAGTTGGGTTGAAGCTATGCAAGAGGAGTTGCTGCAGTTCAAGCTTCAAGAGGTCTGGACATTGGTGGATTTGCCTAGTGGACAAAGGGCAATTGGTACAAAATGGGTGTTCAGATGCAAAAGAGATGAGAGAGGGATTGTTGTCAGAAACAAAGCTAGATTGGTGGCTCAGGGATACACTCAGGAAGAAGGTATAGACTATGATGAGGTATTTGCTCCAGTTGCAAGACTGGAGGCTATCAGACTTTTCTTGGCATATGCCTCATACAAGAATTTTCCTGTGTATCAAATGGATGTAAAAAGTGCTTTCTTGTATGGAAAGATTCCTGAACCAGTTTATGTGATGCAACCACCTGGGTTTGAAGATCCTAAGTATCCTGATAGGGTTTACATGGTGAAGAAAGCACTGTATGGATTACATCAAGCTCCTAGAGCTTGGTATGATACCTTATCCAAATATTTGTTGAATAATGGTTTTAGCAGAGGAGCCATTGATAAAACATTGTTCATTAAGAAAGACAAAAAGGATATCCTACTTGTTCAGGTTTATGTAGATGATATCATTTTTGGGTCAACAAATAAGGTGTTATGTGAAGGATTTGAGAAACTTATGCACAGTAGGTTTGAGATGAGTTCTATGGGAGAACTGACTTTCTTTTTAGGGCTTCAAGTCAAGCAGATGAAAGATGGGATTTTTATTAGCCAAGACAAGTATGTGGCTGATATGTTGAAGAAATTTGGTTTCAAGGATGTGAAAGCAGCCAAGACACCCATGGATAAAAATAAACCTTTGCTCAAGGATGAAGATGGGGTAGAGGTTGATGTGCATCTGTATAGATCAATGATTGGCTCATTGATGTATCTGACTGCTTCAAGGCCAGATATCATGTTTTCTGTGTGTGCTTGTGCTAGATTCCAAGTGTCCCCAAAAGTTTCACACTTGGAAGTAGTCAAAAGAATTTTTAGGTACCTAAAGGGTCAACCAAAACTGGGTCTTTGGTATCCTAATAATTCACCATTTGACTTGATAGCATACTCAGATAGTGACTATGCTGGAGCTACTATGGACAGAAAATCAACCACTGGAGGCTGTCAGTATCTTGGTCATAGGCTGATCTCTTGGCAATGTAAGAAACAAACAGTGGTGGCTAATTCGACAACTGAAGCAGAATATGTTGCTGCTTCTAGCTGCTGTGGACAAGTGCTCTGGATTCAGAACCAATTGCTGGATTATGGGTACAATTTTATGAACACAAAGATTTTCATTGACAACAACAGCACAATGTGTATTATCAAAAATCCTGTTTTTCATTCTAAAACAAAACACATAGAGATAAGACATCATTTTATTAGAGATTGTTATGAGAAAAAGTTAATTCAAGTGGTTAAAATTCATACTGACAACAATGTTGCTGATTTACTTACAAAATGTTTTGACATAAGTAGATTTCAGTTTCTAGTTGCTAGTATTGGCATGATCAATCTTTAAAGCTTTTAACTATCTTATCTCTGTATGTTTTTGTAAATTTTTGTAAGGATTTGTGCTGTTTGTTAAGTCAAAATTTGTTGTTTGCTGTTTAGTTGTCTGCTGCTATGCTACTTTGCTGCTATTATGGAATATTCTTGTTTGTGTTTGTTGTTTGCTACTAACCTTTTGCAGATACATATACATACACAATCAAGTAAAGCAAGGAAACATAAAAGGTTCATTCATTCATAAGCAAAGTACAGAGGAAGTTTTCTTACAACCATCCTTCTTAAGAAACATCAAAAGACAACAAGCTACAAAGATTCACAACCTACATCTTAGCAAAGTCAGGCATGACCTTGCTACGCGGTCCCCTAGTGCCCATGGCTTCAAACACCCTTGGACAGGGGAGTGCAAGTACTACTGGACGTGGAGGAGGATTTTCTTGTTGGCTTGTTGAGGGAGCTGTTTTCTTCTGCTGCTTCTTTTTCTTTGGAACAGGAGGTTTCTTCTCAACCGTACTTGGCTTTGGATGAGGCATGTGGACACTCTTTGCAAAGGCGGCTGCGGCATTCTCCATTTGTTTCTGAAGTTCAGCGGTTATTGGATGTTTTGGAGGGATGATTTCCCAGGCCCCTTGATAATAGGTCATTGATTTCGGCCAACCTTGCTGTTTCCCAGGCCAATTTGCTGTTTCCTCATCGCTTGAATCTTCAAACGAAGATGGTGTTGATGGGAGTGGATCGGAGTATGAATCTTCCATGACTGCTTTTCCTTTTTGTTGTGATGTTGATGCACTATTAGGAAAGTAACTGGCCCAACCTTGTGAATCATCAGATGATGAATCTGAAGATATTTCGATGATTGGCGTTTTTGAAGAACTCATGTTGGATTGTTATTGCGTTAGGGTTGTGAATTGGGGATTTAATTTAGTGATTAAGGATTTATGGAGTTAAATGTGGGGTTGGTATTGTATTTAAGGAGGTGATTTTAAAGATTTTGGGAATGTTGACTTTAGGTCAACACTTTCATAACTCTGCTGATGAGTTTGAAAGTTGAAGGGTCAAACTGAAAATTTTGGCGCGTTCTTAACCCTAATTGAATCAAAACGGTATTTTTCACAAATTTGATCTCATTACATTTTAATTGCTCCAAATTACATTCGATTTTCACCCAAGAACAACAATTCCTATCATTTCACCCAAAACCCCCAAATCAAATGGCTCGAAGAACATTTCCGGAAGAACACAATCAGATAGCCTTTCTGAGTAAGGTTACTGCAGCGGATGGATTTTACGAGGTTATGGATTTTCTGGGTTCGTCTAAGTTAAGGTATGCATTAACAGTTGCTCCTACTATTTACAAATCTCATATGAAGCAATTTTGGTCAACTGTTAGGTTGGATGTACTAGATGGTGAGGAACGATTGTTAGGTAGTGTAGATGGGGAGGATATTGTAGTTAGTGAAACCACAATTAAAAGAAGTTTGCGCTTATCAGGCATACCAACACCCCCTACCATTACCCCAGAAATGGTTATGACTGAGCTTGAGACTTTTGGATATGAGAGACCTGAGAATAGTGGAACATTTTTGAAAGGTCGTATGTGTCCCCATTGGAAGTTTTTACTGCATACTCTACAACACTGCTTGTTTCCCAAAATAGGTGGATGGAGTGAGTTTAATGCTTCTCAAGCAATGGCTTTAGTGTGTTTAGCCACAGGGCAGCCCTATGATTTTTCTTCTATGATATTTGAGGGGATGAAGAAATTTATCAAGAAGAAGTTTTACTTGTACCCAAGGTTTCTACAACTTATAATAAATAGACAGCTAAGGGAACCATTGAGGCATTCGCAAATTGAGCCCTGTAGTAGAATGGCCATCAAAATGTTTGCATTTTTAAAGAAGAATGGGAAAGGATTTTCTGGTGTTATAACTCCCTTAACTGAGCATATCTTGAATGTAGTGGCTGCAGTGAATGAGGATGAAGAGGCTGGAACACCCACAGCTTCCCATCACACATCCTCATCTACTAGTTTGAACATATCAGTATCTCATGAACCACAACCTACCCAAACACCTAGGACTTCACAAGAGGACATTGTGCACCCTCAGGCCAATGTCAGTATGGTAGCAGATGAGGCTGGTACAGGTGGAGGTGGTACCATGATGGAAGAGGCTGGCACTACTGTTTCCAACTTAGTAGTTGAACAGGACAGTGCTAACATAATTAAGACCTCAACCATGGCAACATCATTTGTAGCAGGTTCTCAGGAACCTGACACAACTGGTGGTAACCCCAGCCAAATGGCTTTTATGGGGGGCTCAGATGTTCATCCTAGGGATGAGACTGAGTTTATGTCCCAAGATTCACCTCTCAGAGAAGGTAACACATCTCAAAGTGATGAGGACAGAGATGAACATATTGAATTGATGGACACTGATGTACATATTGACATTGCACATGATACACCTCTCGGACCAGGTTACACAGGTCGAAGTGTTGATGCTAGTATTGAACTTGATACTGAGGATTTGACGGTTAAAACACCAGTACATAATGCCAATTCCAATGATCAACCTCTCGGGTCAGGTTACACAGACCGAAGTTGTGAGGATATCATGAAACAATTGAAAGAATTGACGGAAAATTGTACAAAATTGTCAAAGGAGGTGCTTGATCTAAGAAAGGAGTTAAAGACAGTCAGAGCTACTCAAGGTGCTGAAATTAGAAGGCTTAAACTAAGGGTTTCACACCTTGAGGGGAGGCTAAAGAAGAGGTCCAAACCAAGTTTGGAAGAGGATGCTTCCAAACAGGGGAGGAATGAACATCAGGAGGCTGTAATGAGTGATCAGGATCAGGAAGGTGTAAAAGATTCAGGGGAGGTTATTAAAGATTTTGTTGAAAATATTGGTGATAAGGGTGAAAAGGGTGACTCTGCTGGTGAAGATCACTCTGCTGATGAGTTAAAGGTTTTTGCTGAAGATACAGAGAAAAGTGCTGGAGTTAAGAACTCTGCTGAATCAGATGAATCAGATGATGAAAAGTTAACCTTAGCTCAAGTACTACTGAATATGAACAAAGAAACTAAAACTAAAACACCCACACCATCACAAGAACAACCTGTTGCTGACTCTGCTGAAGAATTTGAAAGGATGCAGAAATTGGCTGAAAAGGCTCAAATTGCTCAGGATGAAGAATATGCAAGAAGTGTTGCAGCTAGTGAAGAAAGAAATCAGTCTGAACTTATGGAAAGCACTGCATTTAAAGAAGTTAATCAAGAAGAATTAGATGAACAATTGCAGTATTTCATTGATTCTGATATGATTGTAAGAGGTGCAACTAGGCTGATATCAAATGATGAGCAATTGGATGGAACTGAAAAGACAAAAGAGCTTGTTGAGTTTATACTCAAAAAGAATGGATTAGCTAAGTGGGAAGAGCTGATTAAGAGGATAAAAGAAGCACAGAAGCATGGTTATAAACCAAAGTCAGCTTCAAGGAAAGCATTGGTTAATGACATGAAGTACTATTTGAAGAATGCTAGAAACTATCAGATGAAGGATTTTAAGGGTAAGTCAGATCACTTAATTGAAAAGGAATTTTATGAAACTTATGCTAAGCTTAATCCAAGAAAAGTTTCTGAAAAGAAGAGAAATCCAGAAGTTATGGGATCTGACAATATGAAAGCATCTGGGAGTGGAAGTGTTTCAAAGCCAATAGTATCTGATGTTGAGAAGGAGAAAGAAATTGTTGTTGAAGCTGAAGAAATGACTGAATCATCTGCTGGTACAAAGAGATATAGAAGGAGAGTAAAGCAGGTGAGTAGGAAGAAGAGAAGAACTCAGTCAGTAGTGATGAGTGATTCTGAGAAAGAGGAGAAAGAAGATAGTGATTCAGAGAATGAAGAAGTGACTGCAGATGACATGAAAGGGGTTATGGATCTCACAGTTCATGAACCTCAAGAAGAGCCTGAGTTACTTAATGAAGTTCCTTTATCAGTAAAATATCCAATCATTTCCTATTCACATGATGTTTTAGCTGATAGTCAAGTATGCTGGATAATCAAGAGATCAAATGGTTCAAGTGTGGGGTATATTAGTTTTTCTCAGATGATGCACTACATGGATAGGGATGATATTACTCAACTCTGGAATTTGTACAAGATGAAGTATGGAGATACTAGACCAGAGATAGTGTATGAGAGACTAAATTATTACTACTTGAAGAACATGTTTGAACCAGATGAGAGAAGTATTGAATGGAAGAAGTTACTAAGCTCTACAGTTCAGAAATGGTATTTATATCAATCTTGTGGAGTTCATGTTTTATCATGCATAGGTGTGACTGTGTATATGCTTGTGGAGAAGGATTATGTCATCAACAACAGTACATCTATTCTGTATCAAATGTTGCAACCTGGTAAGTTGACATTACAAAGACCATTTGATACAGATCATCAAGCAAAGGAACTGATTGAGAAATATAAAAAGTTGCTGGTATCAAAGGTTTCAGAACAGTAAAGTGTTTGGAAGCATCCTCCTGGTGGATAGTTGGATTTAAGGAAACTTGATGATTTTTGAAGAAAAATATCAAGTTTAGGGGAGGATTGTTGGGTCTAAAATGCTGCTGATTCGAGGAACACAACTCTGCTGGATAGTTATGTGACTCTGCTGATTAGCACAAGAACTCTGCTGTTTTGATAACTCTGCTGTTTTGGTATAATAGGCATATTGTAACTCTGTTGCTAGCTCACGAAGACTCTGCTGCTAGAAGAATTACTCTGCTGCTTATTAATTATGTAAAGTATGTTAAGATAAGTATAGAAAAGATACGTATGAATATTTTTCTTGTATAGGAAGTCTTGTAAACCGACTAGGACTCCTTACGCTATAAAAGGAGGTTCTAGGGTTAGAGTTAGATGTCGATTGATTGATTATCTTAGCATACGTATTATTGTTTTACACTTCAAGGTTTCTTGTAACCCTATTGCTTTTGAGCAATCGTTATTAATATAATTGAAGTGTTGTTGGATAAATCGTTTGTGTTTATTCTTCTTAAGATCAACTATTAGTTTCCGCATAATATTTGATATACAACTCAAGATCAGTTTCTATACCTATTACTTTAGATTTATCTAAGGTAATTGATAAGATCGTGAAGCTCAACTGGGATCAACAAAAGAGGAAAGATTGATCAGATACTTTTCATCAAACAATACAAGAAGGATCTTCTGTTAGTGCAGGTGTATGTGGATGACATTATCTTTGGTTCTACAAGGAAGGAGATGTGTTTGGAGTTCGAGAAACTTATGCATGATAAGTTTCAGATGAGTTCCTTGGGGGAACTTACATTCTTTGTGGGTTTGCAAGTTAAACAGTCATATGAAGGCATATTTATTAGTCAAGATAAGTATGTTGCTGAGATACTGAGGAAGTTCAACTATGCTGATTCAAAAATGGCAAGCACACCAATGGACTCTGAGAAGCCTCTTCCAAAAGACTTAGATGGAGAAAATGTAGATGTACACACTTACAGATCTATGATAGGTTCTTTGATGTATCTCACATCATCAAGACCTAACATCATGTTCTCTGTTTGTGTTTGTGCAAGATTCAAGTAACTCCAAAGGTTTCTCATTTAACAGCAGTCAAGAGAATTTTTAGATATCTCAAGGGTCAACCAAGGTTGGGTCTATGGTATTCTAGAGAGTCACCTTTTGACTTGGTAGCATTTTCGGATAGTGATTATGCTGGTGCTAGCTTGGACAGAAAGTCAACAACTGGAGGATGTCAATTCCTTGGGTGTAGACTTATCTCATGGCAGTGTAAGAAGCAAACAACTGTGGCTACTTCAACAACTGAAGCTGAATATGTAGCTGCTGCAAGTTGCTGTGCTCAAGTCTTATGGCTTCAAAACCAACTTCTTGACTATGGGTATAATTTCATGAACACTATTATTCCTATTGATAATAGTAGTACAATTTTGATGAGTGTCTAAATACTCATCATTTTTACCTAATCTGAGCTGCCAAAACATCCAAAAACACTCAGAAATGCATCATAATACTGAAATTATCCCAGAATTGTGTTTTATATGTTTCAGATGCAAAATGTTTAAAAACAAATGAAAAACGAACAAAGTTTGCATAATTGGCAGTTTCAGTCCCTCAACTTTCAAAAGTTGTCAAAACTAGTCCCTGGTTATTCTAAAAACAGGAAAAGTCATCAAAGGTCCTTTAAGAATCATAAAATTACATAATAAGTCCTTTGGTGCAAAGTTTCATAAAATTACAACTTTGGTCCCCCAAGTTTGAAAAATGTCAAAATTAGTCCCCGGGTGTTTTAAAATGGAAAATTATATTTTATGACCCTTGTACTAATGACACTTGGCAAGAATTACCCTTGTGATAACTTTGGAACAATTACAGGTTTAGTCCTTGGATTTTCAGCAAATTACAACAATGGTCCCTATGTTTAATTATAAACCAAAATCCGGATCAAACTAATCCCAAAAATCCAAATACTAAACCCAATCCACTCTTTTATATTACCAGCCCAACCCCTTTTATTAAAATAACCCAACCCAAGCCCAATCAACACAACCCGACCCATTCCTCTTTTATTTAACCAAACCAGGTTTGACTAGAGTCAAACTGGTTCCTTCTTCCCAGTTACCCGCCCAAGCAGCTCAACCCACCATCCACCACCCTTATCCTGACACACCCACCTCCCCCCTCCTCTGTTACACATCCCACCAACTATCAGAAGCGTTAAATGCTTCTCCTCCAGTCACCTCACAGAACCCAAGTGGTTTTCCCACTAACTCAATTTTCCCGCCAAAAATACGTGGCACATGGAGAGTGGACCAAAAGCTAAGGTGAATGGTGGGAAATGATGACAATGATGCTGGAAACCCTAATTCTCAGCTATAAATACAAGAGGAGCATGAAGGAAGCTGGAGTTAGTTAATTTAGTTTTATGTATGTCGTATTATGCAAATTTGAATTCCTAGTGTAATTTTAAGCTCTTAAGCAGTGTATTAAGCTTTCTAAGTGTATTGTAACTCTTTTTAATCAATCAATTTCAAGTTTCATTAGCTGTTTAATCTTATGCAATTTTAGTTTAATTTCCAAAAATCTCAATTGCTCATTTGTTGTTACTATGTAATGAATTGGACTCTTAGGGTCACATAAGCTCCCATATAGCTTATATAAGCTATTAGTAATAGTTAAAACAAGTTTAGTGATAGAAAATCAAAAATACCAAAAACAGTCAACAAAAGTCAAAATTGAGGTTCAAGGTGTTCAAAGCTGGAGCAGGGTGTATAATGGAAGGCCTTGGGTTAGTATCCCATGGGGGATGTTAGGAAAGGTTTCATGGTTCTTGGTTCTTGATTATAGCAGGAGTGCAAATTTGTAAGCAAATCCTTTTTTATTCCAAGTTTCTAGCTGTAGTGCTTAATAGTAGTTTGAAATTGTTCATTTTACTTTCTTATAACCTATTTAGTAGTTTCTGATTCATAGTTTTAGTTTTAATCATAGTATACTTTGTTTCATTCAAAATCTGCTATTATAACTAGTGTTTGGATTTGTATGCTTCTGTGTGATTAGCTTGTCTTTTATGGTTACATTTCACTCACACATGCTCCTTAGTATCACATGTACTCAGAATAGCTCTTAAATACAAGTTCTAATCATTAGAAAGTCAAAATCCATAGTAACAGGCTCATTACACCCTCTGTGTTGGTTAAAGAGAGGCTATGCCCCATTTCCATTCACAATTGAGTGGTTTAGCTTAATTTGGCCTTAACATAGCTTATTAAACCATTTTCAGTCATAAAATCAAGATTCAAGTTCATTTTAGTCAACTGAGAGCAAAAATCAAAAAGTCAAAACTTATAGTGTTGTCAGAAAACCAAAAATGGGAAGAATTGTTTTGATTTTTGTGTTGTAATTCAGACCCTGAGCTTTTCACAACTCATAGTACACCAGCTTATCTTTCAAAATCTACTTCTGGCTTATTTTTGTGATTTTTTGTTTGGCTTATACAATAGCTTAATTAGACCTGCAGGGCAAGTACATGCCATGTGCACAGGTTTTTGGCCAAAACTCCAAGCTCCTTTGTGACTGACCTAGTGGACCCCACACCCTGTTCCCTAGCTTTTTAGAAAGCCCCCCACCTCATCTTATTGGAGGATTGCTTATTTTGGGCTTCAGCTTATTATAGCCCAGCTTATTGGACCCATACTTGTGACCTGTCTCAGAAGCATAACCTGAACACTCAGGTTTTTCACCCAAGTTCCATACCTCACCCTGTGCTCAATAATAAGCCATAAGCTTAGCTTATTGGCTTATTCCAGAGTTGACCAGGTCAACTTCAAGGTTCAAAGCCTATTTTGGACCTCCCTTGACTTCTGTGGACCCCACAGAGGTTCAAAGGGCCCTCATTTGGCCTGCTTTGGTTTGTGGATTTTACTCAGTGCTTATTTGGTTTCAATAGCTTATTCAGTGTGCTTATCTGTGTCATTTGGCTTATTTCATGATTGTTTCCATCTGTTTTATCTTAGTTGTTCATTTGGTAGCTTAAACTTAGCTTTTTCAAACAACCATAAGTCCTAATAAGCTTAAACCTACACTGTTAAGCACTTGGGGGTGCAAACAGCTTATTAATAAGCTACAACAAAAAGTCCTTCACAAAAGTTGCTTGTTTTCAGTGTATAAATAGTTCTCAAAAAGAAAAATTCAAAAAAATAAAGTTTAGACAAAAAGGCCTGGGTAGGGATTCGAACCCCTGACCTTTAGCTCACCACACCAACACCCCAGCCATTGTGCCCGTAGGTCTTTTCCAGTGTTTCTTTGCAACATTTAATACATAAGTAGTACATGCAGTTTAAGCTTAATAATCTACTTAGCTTATTTGCAGCTTATCAGAATAAGCTGCCATAACCATTTTATTTTTCTTAGCTTTGTAATAACTTAAAGTAATTTAGAAAAAAGTTTCAGATTTTTATTAATAGTTTTAATATTTTTAATCTTTTAATTAGTTTAAAATAGTAATTAAATCATAATAAATAGAAAAATAATCAGAAAAATATAAATCTAATTTTCATAATTTTCTTTTATCATTTTTAATCTAGGAAAAATATAATTTTATTTTTAGACCTTAAGAAAACCAAAAATAGAAATATAGTGATAGCTTCTATTTAATAGAATTTATTTTTTTAAATTTTAATTAAGTAAATTTCATTTTTATAATTTTCTTAGCTTCTATTTACTTATTAATATTTTTAGAAAAAGTTTTAGAATTTTCTTTGTCCATTTAGTATTTTTTATAATTTAAATTAGTTTAATAAGTAATTAAATAAATAAATAATTAATAATAAATAAATAAAAAGTGTAAAAAAATATAATTTAAGTTTTTAAATAAGTTTTAAGTCATTTTACATTTTTAGGTTTTAATTTCATAAATTTTACTTTTTAGTCCTATTTTAGATTTTTCGTTGCGCGTCTTTAGGTTAATTAATTCGCGTTTAATTTTATTGTGCATATCTGTTTTAAGTTGTTATTTAGAATTGTTAAAAGCAAAATCAAAAGCAATCTAAATCATCAATCACTCTAATCCTAGCTTTTCACAGTTTTCCATTCACACCTCGTTGGGAAACGATCCGGGTGATCACTTGCCTGGTTTCACACTACACACGAGTATTCGTTCTGAGACTGTTTATATTTATATATACGTTTTCAGACGGATCAAATTTTGGCGCCGCTGCCGGGGAGGTGTGCTGCGATTATTGTGAAGAATTTTAGCGATTAGTGATTCGAGATCCTTCTATCAGAAGTTCCTATTTCCCAAAAACAATATAAAATACAAAAATATTTTTCTTTTCTTTTCTATATATATTATTATTATTATTATCATATAAAAAATAAAAACACCAAAAATAATTTCCGTTTTCTTTGTTAATAATAAATAACAATAAAAAATTACCATCGAGAACCAAGACAGAGTACTACCTAACTGGGGGTACGACCATAATAAGTTCCCAAACCAAAGATTTAAAACTTGCCTTTGTATCACTTGCGAATATCGGCTCACCTTTGATTGATAAACAAACTCTAACGGAGGTTCTAGGATAGTCTGACATTAAATTGTCGGACTGAAAGAAGCGGGTTTTTAAGGAGCTTAATTGCCCACCTTTGCTTCTCCGCCACTCTGTGCGTTTATCTTTTAGAGAGCTACCGTACGCTTGTTGATTATTGGTTTAAGTTCACTTGTGTTTTGCTTCTGTGTTGTTTTAATTGGAATATTTTACTTAGTGCATGCGCACTCGTTCTTCCACGTCATCAAGCCCTTTACGTGAACTCGTAGAAATTCCGAGAAGACGTAATCGTAGACGTGCTGCCCAAATAGTCGAACCCGAGATTCGTACTGTTCTCACTGAAAATATGGCAGACGAACGCACAATGGCTGAAATGCTCCAGGCACCCACCGAGGGTTATGGAGATGCCATCGTTTTACCAGTCATCGATTCTGATCATTTTGAACTGAAAACACATTTGATTCAGCTCGTGTCCACAAACCAATTTCACGGGTTTGAACGAGAGGATCCATATGCACACATTCGTTGGTTCAACAAACTAACCTCTACAATCAATTACAAAAATGTGCCGCAAACAGTGATCAAATTGATGCTATTTCCATTCTCACTTGAGGGGGCAGCCCGGATTTGGCTGGATAAAGAACCCCCTCGATCCATTGAAACCTGGGAAGATCTCGTTAAGAAATTTTTAAATTATTTCTTCCCTCCATCAAAGACGACTAATCTAAAAAATGAAATAGCTGGATTTCGTCAAGGTTTTGATGAAAATTTCGGAGAGGCATGGGACAGATTTAAAGATCTCCTAAGAAAATGCCCACATCACGAATTCACGGAGTTACAACAGATAAATACGTTTTATAATGGGTTGACCCAAAATGATCAAGATGCACTTAACGCAGCCGCCGGTGGCAATATCTTGAATCGAAAACCTAAAGAGGTGGTTGAAATTTGTGAAAATAAATCAAAAGTTCCTTTTTCGCGAAACAAAGTGAATGTTCCTGTCACTCCTACTGCTTCCTCATCCGGTAACTCCTCAGAGTTAGCCTTTTTAACGGACTCAATGCGTTGTATGATGAAGGAAATTAAAGAATTGAAGAGTGAAATTCATAAACCGGAACAAATCAAAGCAATAAACAAAGTGTGTGAAACTTGTGGTGGCCCACATGCGTACTATGATTGTCAAGCAACCGATGCTTCTCTTTACCCAGCTCCCGTAGCTGCAGTAAACCAAAATCAGTACCGTCTGCATGCTGAGACTCAGTACCGAGCACCGAATGCTATGGTACCACCCTGGTTTTCCACCCGTGCCAAATCAGAATAATCAGAATCGCTTTGTTCAAAATCAAGGACAAAATTTTAACAATTCTCAAAATTTCAATCAGAACCGAGGTCAGAATCAGGGTAATCATAACCAAAAGCAATGGAATGTCCAAAACCATAATCAGACATCCTCAGATGAGTTGCTTAGGCAATTCATAAAATCTCAAGAGGAGACAAATAAAACTCAATATCAGACAAACCAGTTATTGGTTACCCAAATAAATGACATAAAAAAATCATTAAATAATCTACCTTCTACCTCGGGAGGTCTCCCAAGTAACACTGTTGTCAACCCTAGGGGTGAACTCAAAGCTGTCAGTACACGTAGTGGTGAATCTCATGTTGGATTCAAGGTGATAAAGGACCCGGTACTTCCCACTAACAATGGAAGTGCTAAATACGTCCAACCTTCGGTCATCCAACCTTCTGTCATCCAAAAATCTACACCCACAATTGCTCCTCAGCCGTCTAGAATCGATCCTACTCTTTCACGATTTACGGTTAAAAGTTTGTCAACCAAACTTAGTGAGCAAAGGTCAGCCAGATATTATTCCGAAATGCTCAATGCTGTTCCTGTCAGTGTACTTGATGACAGTGATGATGATGAAGATACCACTTTCGTCAAAGCTATCACCACTCGGAGTGGTGCTTCTTATAAGGGGCCAGCTGGCCCTATTCCTCCTCCGTTGTTTGAAATGGAGAAAGAGACGGAGGATACAACGGACAAAGTGCAGATTCCAAGCCCACCAAGTACAGCACATGTCCAGCCTCCGATTGTCCAGAAAAAGAAATCCAAACCAGGAGTTGTCTTTGAATCTGTAGAGACTCCTGAAGTCATTTCCCAAAAATCCAAACCTTATATTCCTTACCCATCGCGCTTAAATGAGCAAAAGCTCCGTGAGAAAGCTAGTCAACAAATGGACAAATTCTTTCAAATCTTTAAAGAATTACATTTTGACATAAGTTTTGCGGATGCTATCATTCTGATGCCCAAATTTGCATCAACAATCAAACACTTGTTAAGCAACAAGGAAAAACTGATTGAAATGGCTAAAACTCCAGTAAATGAGAACTGCTCAGCGGTTATCTTGAAAAAGCTTCCGGAGAAGCTTGGAGATCCTGGAAAGTTTCTACTACCTTGTGTATTTCCGGGAATGGTTGAATGCTATGCCTTAGCAGATCTAGGTGCAAGCATCAACCTGATGCCTCATTCAGTATGGAAGAAACTTTCTCTTCCGGCTCTTACTCCTACCTGCATGACTCTTGAGCTTGCAGATCGAACCATAACTCATCCCTGCGGCATTGCCGAAGATGTATTTGTGAAAATAGGAAAGTTTCATTTTCCAGCTGACTTTGTGGTTGTTGACTTCGACGCAGATCAAAAGGTTCCTCTCATTCTTGGAAGAGGATTCCTAAAAACGGGTCATGCTCTTATTGATGTATTTAAGCATGAGATCACCTTGCGTGTGGATAAGGAAGCTGTTACCTTTAACCATGATCAAACATCGAGGTACTCCTCAAATTATAATTCTGCATCGGTTAACCGAATCGATGTCATTGATGTTGCTTCAAAGGAGTACTCTCATGAAAGTCTTGGTTATTTTCATAATTCTGTGAGTGGGGAACCCACCACATCTTCTCAACTTATCATAGCCGACTCTTCCCCTTCTCTCACTTCGGTTGAGGGAGGTGATCCCTTTTGGGATGAAGTCGATGATTTTCTTGCTCTAGATAGTTCACTTCCGCATGAGGTTGATGACAACTATCTTGATCCTGAGGGGGACATTCTTTTTCTAGAGAATTTGTTAAACGAAGATTCATCTTCCCCTCTTCCACCAAAACAACTTCATAAGAAGGAAATCAAGTCAGTTGAGAAAACTGATAAATTTCCAGAGATCAAGTTTAAGGACTTGCCTCCTCCCCTTGAAAATGCAATTCTTGAGGAGGAAGTTCTTATTTTAATTGCTGTTCAGATCTCTCTTCTTCCCTTCACCTACCCGGTGATTTCCCCTATCTTTCACTCATTCGGGAGTGAGGATGTTACTTTTGACCCCGGCATTTTCCATATAACATTGGTTTAATCCCAGATATATCTCTCTTGGTGTGGAAATTTCATATACTTCAATGTGTATACAAACATCTTGAATGAAAATCCGATGGAGATGGTCTCTTCCACTTACTTCCCCATAGACTTTTAAATTGCTTTTTCTCCCGGGCTGTTCAGGAACCCTTTGTTACGGTTGACCGTTCACAAGCGGTTAGCTTGCGTGATAAACCTGACTGTTCGGGAGGAATCAACTCAATTCGGGGTCGAGTCAAGCTAGCGACTCGGGGATCAAAAACAGTAGCAAATATATGGGTTTTCACCCATGTTTCACCTAAGTGTGGGGGAGATTCCCCACATGTTGTAAATATGTTCAAAAAAAAAATAATAAAAAAAAGTGTGTGTGTATATAAAAATAATGGCTATAAGTATTTCCCTTTCACGTTCTAAGTGTTGGTTTAACAACCGGTTCTTTGAATATTGAGGGCAATATTCAGTTCTCAGTGTGGGGGGGGGGGGGAATTCTAGCGAATTTGATCAAATGTACCATCTAGTACCCCCATTTTTGGCCAAAATTTAAATTTTTTTTCTCACTTAGAACGCAATAAATGGTTATCAGTCCGCCATGTCTAACCCACATAAGGATTGGCTAATCCGAGAGCAAACGGCTCTTGGTAAAGATGTCTCAAATCCGTTGATGGCTTACAATTTGCCGAAAATTGTATGGTTTTCGACTCACCATATCTTTATAAGTAAAGAGTTGGCTAGCCCGCAAGGTTATGGCTTGTGGTTAAGGCAGTGAAAAACCATAATTGGTAATCAGCTCACCAAAGATAATAGTTGTAATTTATCTAAGAGTTGGCTAGTCCAGAAGCAAACGGCTTTTGGTAAAGACAAATCAAAACCGTTGACAGCTGATGATTTGCTCAAAATCATTTGGTTATCATTGTACCAAAGTATCACATACTAAAACATTGGCTACTCCAGAAGTGATGGCTTTTGGTAAAGAGAAAAATCCATTAAAACTTCATAAAAGATTGCTAGGGACTAGCAATAGTTTAGTGTGGGGGATTGATGAGTGTCTAAATACTCATCATTTTTACCTAATCTGAGCTGCCAAAACATCCAAAAACACTCAGAAATGCATCATAATACTGAAATTATCCCAGAATTGTGTTTTATATGTTTCAGATGCAAAATGTTTAAAAACAATTGAAAAACAAACAAAGTTTGCATAATTGGCAGTTTCAGTCCCTCAACTTTCAAAAGTTGTCAAAACTAGTCCCTGGTTATTCTAAAAACAGGAAAAGTCATCAAAGGTCCTTTAAGAATCATAAAATTACATAATAAGTCCTTTGGTGCAAAGTTTCATAAAATTACAACTTTGGTCCCCCAAGTTTGAAAAATGTCAAAATTAGTCCCCGGGTGTTTTAAAATGGAAAATTATATTTTATGACCCTTGTACTAATGACACTTGGCAAGAATTACCCTTGTGATAACTTTGGAACAATTACAGGTTTAGTCCTTGGATTTTCAGCAAATTACAACAATGGTCCCTATGTTTTAATTATAAACCAAAATCCGGATCAAACTAATCCCAAAAATCCAAATACTAAACCAATCCACTCTTTTATATTACCAGCCCAACCCCTTTTATTAAAATAACCCAACCCAAGCCCAATCAACACAACCCGACCCATTCCTCTTTTATTTAACCAAACCAGGTTTGACTAGAGTCAAACTGGTTCCTTCTTCCCAGTTACCCGCCCAAGCAGCTCAACCCACCATCCACCACCCTTATCCTGACACACCCACCTCCCCTCTCCTCTGTTACACATCCCACCAACTATCAGAAGCATTAAATGCTTCTCCTCCAGTCACCTCACAGAACCCAAGTGGTTTTCCCACTAACTCAATTTTCCCGCCAAAAATACGTGGCACATGGAGAGTGGACCAAAAGCTAAGGTGAATGGTGGGAAATGATGACAATGATGCTGGAAACCCTAATTCTCAGCTATAAATACAAGAGGAGCATGAAGGAAGCTGGAGTTAGTTAATTTAGTTTTATGTATGTCGTATTATGCAAATTTGAATTCCTAGTGTAATTTTAAGCTCTTAAGCAGTGTATTAAGCTTTCTAAGTGTATTGTAACTCTTTTTAATCAATCAATTTCAAGTTTCATTAGCTGTTTAATCTTATGCAATTTTAGTTTAATTTCCAAAAATCTCAATTGCTCATTTGTTGTTACTGTGTAATGAATTGGACTCTTAGGGTCACATAAGCTCCCATATAGCTTATATAAGCTATTAGTAATAGTTAAAACAAGTTTAGTGATAGAAAATCAAAAATACCAAAAACAGTCAACAAAAGTCAAAATTGAGGTTCAAGGTGTTCAAAGCTGGAGCAGGGTGTATAATGGAAGGCCTTGGGTTAGTATCCCATGGGGGATGTTAGGAAAGGTTTCATGGTTCTTGGTTCTTGATTATAGCAGGAGTGCAAATTTGTAAGCAAATCCTTTTTTATTCCAAGTTTCTAGCTGTAGTGCTTAATAGTAGTTTGAAATTGTTCATTTTACTTTCTTATAACCTATTTAGTAGTTTCTGATTCATAGTTTTAGTTTTAATCATAGTATACTTTGTTTCATTCAAAATATGCTATTATAACTAGTGTTTGGATTTGTATGCTTCTGTGTGATTAGCTTGTCTTTTATTGTTACATTTCACTCACACATGCTCCTTAGTATCACATGTACTCAGAATAGCTCTTAAATACAAGTTCTAATCATTAGAAAGTCAAAATCCATATTAACAGGCTCATTACACCCTCTGTGTTGGTTAAAGAGAGGCTATGCCCCATTTCCATTCACAATTGAGTGGTTTAGCTTAATTTGGCCTTAACATAGCTTATTAAACCATTTTCAGTCATAAAATCAAGATTCAAGTTCATTTTAGTCAACTGAGAGCAAAAATCAAAAAGTCAAAACTTATAGTGTTGTCAGAAAACCAAAAATGGGAAGAATTGTTTTGATTTTTGTGTTGTAATTCAGACCCTGAGCTTTTCACAACTCATAGTACACCAGCTTATCTTTCAAAATCTACTTCTGGCTTATTTTTGTGATTTTTTGTTTGGCTTATACAATAGCTTAATTAGACCTGCAGGGCAAGTACATGCCATGTGCACAGGTTTTTGGCCAAAACTCCAAGCTCCTTTGTGACTGACCTAGTGGACCCCACACCCTGTTCCCTAGCTTTTTAGAAAGCCCCCCACCTCATCTTATTGGAGGATTGCTTATTTTGGGCTTCAGCTTATTATAGCCCAGCTTATTGGACCCATACTTGTGACCTGTCTCAGAAGCATAACCTGAACACTCAGGTTTTTCACCCAAGTTCCATACCTCACCCTGTGCTCAATAATAAGCCATAAGCTTAGCTTATTGGCTTATTCCAGAGTTGACCAGGTCAACTTCAAGGTTCAAAGCCTATTTTGGACCTCCCTTGACTTCTGTGGACCCCACAGAGGTTCAAAGGGCCCTCATTTGGCCTGCTTTAGTCTGTGGATTTTACTCAGTGCTTATTTGGTTTCAATAGCTTATTCAGTGTGCTTATCTGTGTCATTTGGCTTATTTCATGATTGTTTCCATCTGTTTTATCTTAGTTGTTCATTTGGTAGCTTAAACTTAGCTTTTTCAAACAACCATAAGTCCTAATAAGCTTAAACCTACACTGTTAAGCACTTGGGGTGCAAACAGCTTATTAATAAGCTACAACAAAAAGTCCTTCACAAAAGTTGCTTGTTTTCAGTGTATAAATAGTTCTCAAAAAGAAAAATTCAAAAAAATAAAGTTTAGACAAAAAGGCCTGGGTAGGGATTCGAACCCCTGACCTTTAGCTCACCACACCAACACCCCAGCCATTGTGCCCGTAGGTCTTTTCCAGTGTTTCTTTGCAACATTTAATACATAAGTAGTACATGCAGTTTAAGCTTAATAATCTACTTAGCTTATTTGCAGCTTATCAGAATAAGCTGCCATAACCATTTTATTTTTCTTAGCTTTGTAATCACTTAAATTAATTTAGAAAAAAGTTTCAGATTTTTATTAATAGTTTTAATATTTTTAATATTTTAATTAGTTTAAAATAGTAATTAAATCATAATAAATAGAAAAATAATCAGAAAAATATAAATCTAATTTTCATAATTTTCTTTTATCATTTTTAATCTAGGAAAAATATAATTTTATTTTTAGACCTTAAGAAAACCAAAAATAGAAATATAGTGATAGCTTCTATTTAATAGAATTTATTTTTTTAAATTTTAATTAAGTAAATTTCATTTTTATAATTTTCTTAGCTTCTATTTACTTATTAATATTTTTAGAAAAAGTTTTAGAATTTTCTTTGTCCATTTAGTATTTTTTATAATTTAAATTAGTTTAATAAGTAATTAAATAAATAAATAATTAATAATAAATAAATAAAAAGTGTAAAAAAATATAATTTAAGTTTTTAAATAAGTTTTAAGTCATTTTACATTTTTAGGTTTTAATTTCATAAATTTTACTTTTTAGTCCCATTTTAGATTTTTCATTGCGCGTCTTTAGGTTAATTAATTCGCGTTTAATTTTATTGTGCATATCTGTTTTAAGTTGTTATTTAGAATTGTTAAAAGCAAAATCAAAAGCAATCTAAATCATCAATCACTCTAATCCTAGCTTTTCACAGTTTTCCATTCACACCTCGTTGGGAAACGATCCGGGTGATCACTTGCCTGGTTTCACACTACACACGAGTATTCGTTCTGAGACTGTTTATATTTATATATACGTTTTCAGACGGATCAAATTTACATAATTAAAAATCCAGTGCAACATTCTAAAACAAAACACATTGAAATTAGACATCACTTTATAAGAGACTGCAATGAGAAAAGATTAATTCAAGTTCTTAAAATTGCTTCAGAATACAACTTTGCAGATCTGCTAACAAAAGCTTTTGATGTTGGAAGGTTTCAGTACTTGGTAGCAAGTATTGGAATGCTTAATCCTCAATGATTTTAAACTTTGTGTTTTTGTAAATAAATCTTTGTTTGTGCTGCTGGCTTTAAAAGATACTACTGCTATTACAAAAGTTTGTGCTGCTAGTACAAATTTAAATTGTGTTATTCATACAGTTAGTTCTATGATTCTTCTAATACAAGACAAGTACTTTGTACCTTGTTCTTTTGGTTTTAGACTAACAATTTCAGGTATGAACATGTGAACACAAAGGATGTTTCAAGTGAAATGGAAGCAGCAGAATGATAATATCAGTTGCTGTCATAATAAGTTCATGATAGAAAAAGTTTAGGAATTTCAAACCTCCTTAAAACTTCTTTCTTGAAGCTTGATTATGATGTTTCACATTGAATTGATGACTTAGTTGATCAGAAAGTAACTGATACAACTCACTTTCTATCATTTTATACTTTTAAGTATAATGAGCAAGTCTAATGACATCTGATAGAAAGAACAGCTAGTAAAAGTGAATCTAACACTTGTGTTAGAGGCAACAATTGCTATGAGCTGGAAACCCTGTCAAGAAAGCCTTTTGAATAGGTTTATCTTTACACAGGCAGTTATTTATAACTGAAAATATTGGTTCTCACACAACCAGAGGTTGATTTAAACCGAAATCTTGATTAAGTGTCTGTTATACACTTAATCCATTCAAAATGGTTGAAAGCAGTATGGTTTTTCATAATAAAATCAAGTACATACTGCTAAGGCAAAAGTTTCTTAAAAGGATTTTCAAAGAGACTCACAAAAACCATCAAATGATGGACCATGAGTCAAATGCCCCATGAATCACCTCTCATAGGAGTTAACACACCTAGAAGTGATGAGGGCAGCAAATTAAACTCTTAAGGAATTGATGGCTACATGTACAACATTGTCTGATAACAAGTTCTGATGGATAGCTCAGATGATGGAGAGAAATATTTTGGTACATAGTGAGAGATCTTCCAAACAAGGGAGGATAAAATGTTATTTGCATCTCAGGGGAGTTAACATCTCAAGGGAGGAAATAAAGCCCAAAGAAGGAAGATTAACCAATGAAAGGGAGGAAAAGACAAGAGCATACAAGATGATGACATAGAGGTTGAAAATGACAAGAACAGAGCTTATTCTGGAGTATTATATATATTCAGAAGGGATGAAGCATTCCAAAGGAGAAAGTTCTATCTAGGTCAAACGAAGAAAAGTTTCAATTTCAGTTCATCTCTTGCAAAGGCATGCTAATAGATGATTTCACTTGTTGAAACAAGCATCCAAGATACACAGCATCATTGTCTCTTATAATTCCTCCATCCAAGGAAATTGCACCATCTTTTAGGTCAATGTTTGAAGACTGAAGATGTGTATTGATATTGTTAAAGTCAAAGAACAGAAAGCAGATGAGTTACTGAGAAAGATATTTAATCTTGAAGAACAGAAGTGTTTGAAAGATCTTCACAATCCATAATTTAATTCAGAAACATGTTGAAATGGATTCACATGTTTAGGGGAGGATTGTTGGGAATTAAATATTCAAGAAGTTTAATATCGGGTTCTACTCAAAGAAATACTCCAAGTATGATTCTGCTGCTAAAGCATTTGATTCTGCTGCTAGCGTTAACATTCTACTGCTGAATGATTCTGCTGCTAGTGTTATGATTCTGCTGCTGGTGATTAACTTTCTGCTGTTGAGTGGATAAGTATGAAAAGATATTATGTGTATTAAAGTCAACAATATACGGTAGATAATATCTTACCCCATGTGATCAGTCATAATGTTATATTCACAGAACAAGTTGTAAACATAGATACAAGTTGTATCTTAATGAATGACACTCTCAAAGCAAGCGTTCGATAAGACTTGACAATATTGTAAAGATCTTTCTTGTGTTATAAAAAAAGATCTTAGACTAGTGATAAATATACGTAACATAATAGTGTGTGAATTTTTTAAGTGCTTAGAAAATAACTCTCAAGAACATAGAACAAATATCACAAGTCATAGAAAACATAAGATTCAAGGTCTTTGTAACCCTAGTGATAGTGAAGATCACTCGTATTATCTTGAATAATATTGAATCGTTTTGGTGATAACATTGCATGTTCTTTGTTCAATATACACAAGCATAACTGTTCCATTTCCACAACACAAATAACCTTCTAAGTGTGATTAAGTAAATTCCGCATACTTGATCATATTAACTCAACTTATCATATACACAAAGCAACAAAGGTTTAACCACCTTACAGTGCATCGAATCCCCTCATAGTCTTGACTTGTAACCACGATCCTTGCAACACCTACAATAGAATTATGCAAAGTGGGATAAAAAACACAAACCCTAAGGGGGGGGGGGAGTTTGTGTGCCGTGAGATAAGAGGGAGAGGGGGGAGAGATTCTCTCCTAAAATGTGGTAAGTAGTAAATGGCTAATTAATTTGATTAATGGTAATTGATCTTATCAATTTGCATGTTACACTTAGCACCTAGGAAAAGTTCCATATCCCTTCCAAGCCCTCCCTTAGGCCGGCCATATAGTGGGCTCACAATGGGCTTGCCCATTGTTGGTCCACTCCAAAAACGCTAAGTCTAACTTAGTATTTAATGGCCCGTTATAGATCCCGAGTTACGTAGTCATTTATATATTGTAAATACGATAAATACAATCTATAAAATGATGTCTCTGTGTATAAGTGTGTGACCCCATAGGCTCACATATGTCTAGCCATATAATTATTTATCATGACACGAGCATACTCCAACAAAAACCGGGTAACATAAAAATACATAACTTACAAAAATGTTAAAACTTGACATCAAAACTCACTTTGACATTTTAGGTGATCTTTGAGCTTGTTGGGTGATTATTTGTTGTTTAAAAAAATGAAAACGTAGACTGAAAACGCGCAAAACGCGAAATGTGTAAAGTTTAACTAAAAATGCGAAAGTAAAATTGTGGCTTACAGGGATATTAAATTATGATTGTAAGGAACCAAAATGGAATAAAAATAATTATACTTAGTATTGTCAGGTGTCGGTTTGAGTTAAATGTACGTTTAACGACGTATGCGGAATAACCTATTTAGTTACTCGCAAGAGTAAATTTACTTAAAATAAATATTAAGTAAAATTAAATAATTAAATAATGACCTCAAAATTGTGAATTATTACAAAATCTACTTATCTAAAAATTGTACCTTTTTAGAATGGGCAGCAATGTATTTGCAACCAAGAACATGCAAAATACCTGAAGCTCAAGGAGCATAGACCGGATATCGAACCTGCAACAATTAACCAAATCATGTAAAAAAAACATCGGTGGAATTATAAAGAGCCAGTGCAACACACGCTATCCAAAATCTCGTACACTCAAAACATGAACAAACTTACACAAATCGACCACAACAACAACAACAAAAAATATACCCTTAATCTGTGATCTCCCACTAACGATACAATCGCCTGTCTACTTTGTATAACACAACCAAGAATCTTGAATAAAGAAACCTGAAAGAAGCAATTCGAAACACCAAAACAATCAAACAACCACCAACCCTTCAGATCCAACCAACCCTAAATAACTA
Organism: Artemisia tridentata subsp. tridentata; assembly: GCA_021014915.2. Lineage (NCBI taxonomy): Eukaryota > Viridiplantae > Streptophyta > Magnoliopsida > Asterales > Asteraceae > Artemisia > Artemisia tridentata. The sequence continues at coordinate 111,170,134 of CP139504.1, forward strand.
TATCTTGTTGCATAAAATAAACACACAGATTGAAGAATAATCATAAAACAAAAAACTGTGCGAACATACCTGTTACCTAAAACTACTGCAAAAAAGCTGAAAATTTCTTTTCATCAGGAACCACCAAAAAATAGCCATGAGTCCTGCAAAATCACAATATATCAATCAAAGTTTATACAGCAAAACCAGAACTCTTAAAAATATTGCAGGCCTAAACAAGAAACCAAGAAAACTGAACATGACAACCGTGACTCAAACTGTAATGATAAAGCAAGAAAATGATGTGATCTACCCATCATAACCCCCAAAATCCCCAAAACGATTTCAGGTAAAATAAATTTTAGCCACCCTAGTTTTCTTGCCCGCGACCATTCTCTCTGTGTGTGTGTGTTTTCCTATGGAAAACCACACTAATAGACCGCCAATCCCTTATATAAACTGTTCTATAATTGATAATGGAAAACATATATGCACCATGCAATGAACCATCACACTCTTTGATAATCAAAAACAGCACCTAATTAGTTGTGGCAGCTTAGTGTAGAACCCACTAACAAACCCACTAAGCACATATTTTAATCCTTTTAAGTCGATGGCTCGGCTCGGCGTGTGAACAATGTCGGCTCAAGCTGCGACTCCACAGTGCAACCAAGCCGTCCCACTCGGCGGCTCGAAACAGTGCCGACTCCCAAAACACTCTAATGAATGTTATATAGTATAATTTACCATTGTGGATGAGAAAAAAGAGTTCCATCATAGTGGGCTGATGATGAGCCATTTATTACAAGAAGTCAGAACAAATTACTTTGATAATACTTGTTTAATTTCACCCTATTATTTTTGTTCTTACCTTACAAACAAAATTCGTATCATATTTTGACGATTAAATGTGTAGTTTTTCACTCTCAACAGTTTTGACCTCCTATCTTCACAATATTATCGTGTACCGTTTTTTATATGTTTATAGTATCGCATGTGCACCCTACTATTTTTGTACAAAATAGTTTGTTTTTAATTAAAATTTTCAACCTACCCGTTGAAAAACATTGCTTGCTAAAATTTTAATTACATGATACTCGCCGTCATAACGCACGGGTCTCGTCATCGTTAAAAGTAATGGAAATAGATAAATGGGCTGTTGTCTTCAAGATTTCTAACCACTTTGGTTTTCATTGTTAGTTTATTTACTTTATTCACATTATGAAACTTTCTCCCCAAGTCGACAATATGGACAACTTTGCCCTGTATCCACACCAGCTATCACATCAAAACCACAACATTTTCCTATTTTCACAAATGAGAACAACCATAAACCATAAAACCCAATAAAAATAGTAAAATATTTTCAAAAAATAAAAATAGTAAAATATCATCAAAGATAGTGATGTAAACAAACAAGACTTTTGGGGTTTCCTTAACACACTAGTATTCCACCAATTCCAAAGTTTTCTTTGGAAGAAAGAAAGATAGATAAACAATGCATTAAATAAACCAAAGGGCAATATAGTCAATTTACACAACACACACCCCTCTTCTATCTATCTATATAAATAAACACATACATATCTCCTCAACTAAACACACACATTTTCATTCGCGGCTCACGGCTACGCGATAATTAATCATCCATCCATCCAACAAACTTTTTTCTAATCCATCCTTCTGTTTATATATAATCTAATCTAATCCAATCCATCATAAAAATATAAAAAGCAAAAAATAATTCCGGTTATAATATTTATCACTATCTCGATATGGCTTCAATTGTCATTAAGGTTCGTATATTTTCTTTCAGTATATATCTTAGTTTTATTGTATTTATTAATGCATGGTTTAATTTTGTTATGATCGGTTAATCTTTGGTAACTTTTAGCGGTTATTTGGTGTAAATTTGTTGATCGGTTAATTTTTGTGATATTGTTAAGGGTAATTGTGTTAATTGAAGGATATATGTGACTGATCATTAGCTAGGATTAGTTTTTTTTTTTTTTTTTTTTTTTTTTTTTTTTTTTTTGTGGCAGTATAAGTTTTTACTGTGCTCAGTAATTTTTTTGTGGCTAATATCTAAGTGTACCTTTATTACTTTACTATTGGTGCTTAATTATCTTATTTTTTGCTTTGTTTGATTATTGATTATATTGGTGTTTATAGAAGGTTAAATTGGGAGTGATTGTAAGCTAGGGTTAGGGTTTCATTGGATTAAGTGTGATGAAGATGATCAGTACCATGTTTTACTGTTATCAGTAATTTTTTTGTTACTAACAAACCTAATTTTACTTTTTTATATGCATTTTTTAAAATAATTATTTGGGTCAAAACCGAAATTATTTAGAAAAAATGTTTGATTTTAGGCTTTTAGTAGAATATTAAATTAAGTTCATAATTTTATGCGGTGTTCCGTTAAATTAAGCTAAAATTTTTGATACTTTTGTGATATTTTAGTTTTTTATGGATACCTTTAGTTTTGAATTATTTATTGATTGCTCGGGTTTTGGTTAACGTTCAACGGATTTTAGCTTTTACACTGTTTGGTTTAATTTGGGTAAAAATATTGATGCTATGTAATATGTTTTGCAGGTTAAGTATGGTGAAACACTTAGGCGCTTTACTTCATCTGTTAATGAAAACAAACTTGCTCTTGATATTGCTATGTTACGGGCCAAAATCCACACTCTTTTCGCCTTTGATTCGAATGTTGAGTTTACTATGACTTATGTTGATGAAGACGGTGATTCTGTTACTCTTGCTGACGATGATGATGTTCGTGATGTCGTTCGTCAGTCTCTGAATCCGTTAAGGATTACTGTTACCTTAAACGGTAGCAATGACAATGCTGGTGGATCGAGCAGGGCTGCAGAGCCGATTAATCAGGCGTTGAATGCTGGGGTTTCTGAGATTTTGAAGTCTGTGAATGAACCGCTTCGTAAAGCTCTTGAGAGTGTGCCGGTTGAATTGGCGAATAAGGCGTCGTCTTCTGCTCCGGCGGTTGCTGAGCTTGTTGAGAAGATGAAGGCGGTTTACATGAGCCAGATGTCTGCTTCTATGGCTAGACCGAATGTGAACACCGAGTCGTTGACTGTTAAGGAGAGTAAGGCTCCGGTGAGCAACACTGAAGCTGGTAGTTCAAGCTTGAAAAAGAAAGATAAGCATCGAAAGGGGACTGAAGGTGTGAAGTTTAGAGATGTCCATCCACCTAAAGGTGTGGATCTAAATGTTCCGTATTTTGGGTATGAATCGTTCCAGACTCCAGTCGATGCTACAAAGGGTGCTGGTGAAGGGTCTTCAGGAACAAACAAGAACATTGCTGATGGTGCTGAGAACAAGATGGACGAGGACAGCAAAGGATCTTTGAATGAGCCTCTGCTGAGGCCTGCGGCTCCTACTTCAGGTTCGCCTTTGGTTGATCATATGAATCAAATGAGGCAATACTGTCAGGACCGTATGGCGGCTCAGGCAGCTCAGGTGGCGCAAGTGGCTGCTGAATTTAAGAAAGTTGCTACTGATTCTGGCCGTTCCCCGAGCTGGTCTCAGGGGATGTTGAATGCTACTAATCAATGCCCGTTTACTGGGATGCCGTTACAGACCGACTCTGATTCCCATGGGCATCATCGTCATTCTCGTGGTCATCACTGGAAGAGACATGGTCTGGATAATAATGGCATTGGTACTATATTCCACAGGGGTGTTCGTTGTGATGGTTGCGGAGTTCATCCGATTACAGGACCTCGCTACAAGTCGAAAGTGTATGTATATGTGAATGTTTGTTGCTAATGTATTTGTCTATCTGTAATTGGTAATTGCATTCTTATAATATATTTGTTTCATTTTTGCAGAAAGGATGATTATGACCTGTGCAGTGTTTGCTTTGCGGGAATGGGGACTGCTTCTGACTATGTCAGAATTGATCGTCCTATGCACGGTTTTAGGCATCATGTGCCCTTTAAGGGGTTTTATGATCCTGTATGTAGCATCTTAATCCCTTATTACTTGAGTTATTTATATAGTGTTAATTTTGATATTCTGTTATTAACCTGTGTATTTTTTATTTTTTTTGCGTTTTGCTAGTCTCTTCGCTTTCCACCCCCAACACTTCCTCATGCTTTGAGAGCTCCTGGGTCGAAGCTTCCTCGGTCTAAGCTTGACAGTCGATTCATTGTGGATGTCAATGTTCTCGATGGTACTGTCATGGCTCCATTTACCCCATTCACCAAAATTTGGAGGATGAGGAACAATGGTTCAATCACTTGGCCCCATGGCTCACAACTTCAGTGGATTGGTGGAGATCGGATAAGCAACACACTTTCTGTTGAGGTCGAGGTTTGTAGCTATTATCCTTAATGTCCTTCTAGTTTTCATTTATTCATATTGCGCCCCTTAACTTTCATTTTTTCTCAGATCCCGGCTGATGGTCTGCCTGTAGACAACGAGCTTGACGTTGCAGTTGACTTTACTGCTCCTGGATTACCTGGCCGATACGTTTCTTACTGGAGGATGATAGCTCCTGGTGGACAGAAGTTTGGGCAACGGGTCTGGGTCTTGATCCAGGTGGATGCTTCAATGACTGACTTGGGTGAAACCTCATTTAATCTGAATTTGCCACCTGTCATGACGAACCCTGAAGCGGCAAATCAGGTTCCTTCTGTCGATCACCTTCTTTCTGGGAAAAATTCTAGTGGGGTCATTAATTGGGAAGGCACATCCTCTGATTCACAGCCTAAGGATCATGAGCTGAATTTTCCCATTAATGACACGTTGATTATCGATAATGGTGGTGTGTCGAGCCCTATGCCTGCTCTTTCTTCACCAGTTGAGCCTGTTACACCTGCTGTTTCATCTGTTTTCAACTCTACTCAGGTGGAAAACGCTTTGGCTTCTCTTCCAGCTGGACCTGAAGTTTCATCACGTTTATATCCAACAGTAGGGTTGGATACTGGTTCAGTCGAGCCCATTAATTATCCTACTGTTGACTATTCTGTGATGCCGCCGCCTGTTGTGTCTGAGTATGTTCCTTCTGTGCTGAAGGCTTATCCATCACCTCCGGTTATGGATAGTGGTGTTTCTTCCGGAGTGAATGCTACTCCATCACCATCGGTGCCAGTGGTGCAGACAACTGGTCCCAGTGCTCAAGAGGTGAGTGATGATCAGGAGGAGGCATTGGTAAAGGATTTGGCAGATATGGGATTTAAGCAGCTGGATCTGAACAAGGAAGTACTCAGGTTGAACAATTATGATCTCAAGAAGTCAATTGATTCTCTTTGCGGTGTTTCAGATTGGGATCCGATGCTCGATGAGCTCCAGGAAATGGTGAGTGATTATGGTTTTATATGGAGGTCACTTTTCTAACGGGTCAAAGCGCTACTTATCAGCTTGCTTTTTTGTTAAATCTGTTTTAAACTTTTAATGTTTGTGGCTTATGTGATCTTTATATTGATTAGTGACGAGTTGTATATCTGGTAGGGCTTTGCTGATGATGAGACAAACAGGAGGCTTTTGAAGAAGAACAATGGCAGTATCAAGCGTGTGGTGATGGATCTCATCAATGGAGAGAAAGCTTAATCTCAGAAGTCTTATGGGTGGAAGTTATGAATACCCATCTATCTATAAATAAATAAAGTGCAAGGAAGACTTGGTGTGTGTCTTGCGGGTTTGCGTGTTTAAAAACTTGGTGTCTTGTCGTGTGAGTCTGTGTTTGAAGTTGCTGAATAAGTATGTTTAGCTTGGGTTTTACGGGTTGATGCTGTGGTGGCTATATAACCCTGGTAGTTGCTTTGTCCAACTTTGATGCTGTACGGTGTACGCATCCCCTATGTAATATGAGTTGACATTATAATATTTCTCTTGTTGGTCATTTGGCTTTCTTTTTTGCATATGTGATTATAGTATTGCCTTTGGCCACATTTTCATCTTTTTCTTACATAGATCTTTGAATTTATATCCTAGCTGGTATAAGCATAGATTACATGCCCGGTTATGGTAAAATTACCCGAGACATGAGGGCACCTGCTTCAGGTAGATAATCATAGACTTGAAGGCGTGATCTACGGAATAACTTACATGTGATCGCCGTTTTAGAGGAGTTTTGAATTAAGGTCAAGACTCCAATAAGTCCAGGTTTGATACACTGTTTTTTGCCGACTCTGCTTTTTATGGACGAAAACAGAGCATGTTAAATAAGCCTCTAAAAGCCAAGAGAAACATAGGCTTTATGTTAACATTTGGATCTAACTAAGATGACATGGAACCAAGGTTTTCAAGGTCGGATCCTACTCATGATCGTTTTCGTCTATGCAATATCGAGATATCGAGATTGTAAGATCGAATCTGGATCTTAAGATTTTATTATAATTCCATTTTCTTAATAGTGTTTGTAAATTAATAGTGTTTGTAATATTATAAAGATCCACAAATTATTTTATACCATAAACACAAAATTATATGAATGTTTCATGAAAATATTGTTTTAAATTATTATTGTGAAATATTTAAGAAGATTAACATGTTTTATTTTTAAATTCTATAAAACATAATCTATAATTTTGTAGTCTTTAGTTTGTGGTTCAAGAAAAGTAAGATCAGATCGAATTAGATCTTAAGATAATACGGTTAAAATCAGGATCCTATAACATCTTAAACTTACAAAGATCCTACGTGAGATTGAAATTGTTTTGGCTTTGTAATATCATAAAATCATAAGATCTTAAGATAAGGATCAAAAACTTAACATGGATCCACTTCCAAGTACTACTTATCCAAGATCCGAATTATTTGTAAGGAAAACTATGGATTGAAAAGCGTGACATATTCTTAAACTTATCCCCTTAACACCATTGTTATCGATTTCACGATTTGATCATGCATGCAAGACACAATATTCCTTGCGAGTTCCACGGCTATACCACCAAAAGGGGATTATTTTAGCAAATTTTCGAGGGTTAAAGTCACATAATAACAATTAACTTTTAAATTCGTATTGAAGCCAAACTTTTAGTTTTTTATTCTTATGACTAACTTTCTTTCAAATTTCTTGTCGATGTGAATTTTGCGAACATGCAAGTACCTTAACAATGACTTTAACTCAATTATCGAACTGTTATGGATAATTTTTTTTTTTTATTTTGTTGCTAGTTCAACTAATTTCCCTTGTTTTCCGTTTATTTATACTATGAGAACAGAGAAATACTATATTCACAGTGGAAATTTTATGCAACATGATGTGTCCAACCCACTTGTCATGTCATTATGTGGACAAATTTTTGTGAACTTTTAGCAAACATATTACTCCGTCCTATAAGATTTAAGGTTATGCGATTTAAAAACACGTGGATAACTTTAGTTGTCAAAGGTTCATATACGATTTAAACACCTACAAAAAAAGTTCCGCTAAATGTTTTATATAATAATCAAAATTATATTTTTATACTTATATAAACCTCAACACCCAATAAATAATTATTTGCCAAATAGAAATGTTTTACTTTTTTGGACACGACAAAATTATTTCTATAAGCTCGTAAACTTAATCGCTACACTTAAGTTTTCTTTCTTCGCCATATTAATCGTTCAAAACAATTTTCATTTCAAGTTTCACATCTTGACATGGCTTCTTCTTATTCGTCAAGAACCTCAATTGTGATTAAGGTTCGTTTTTCTTATTTATTTTGATTGTTTCATTTTTACAAATGCCCTGTATATGATCGCTTATCATTCCCAGTTTTTAGTGTTATATTGATATCGTTTATGCTTATGTTTTCTTTATCATTTCACATTATTTGTTGATATCGTTTGCTTTTTGATTGTAAAATGATAATAGAGAATCTGCATGTGCATGGAAGATTATATGGTGTTGTTTTGAAGCTGGGGGTTGGGTTTTTATTAAACCAACGACGATCATTGCAATTTTCTAAAACTATATGTAGGTTTTCGTTGAATAACATGTTGTGTAGACATATTAATACAATTTTGTTCTTTTAACACTGTGTATAGTTTAACTTTTTTTTGTTAAAGTTTTGGATTATTTGTTGATATTTTTCATTAGCATTTTTACGTATTAAATCAGTCTAGACTAAAAACCAGTCAGTACACGAATCAAATAATTTCTAGGTGTATCATATTAAATGTAACACCCCAGGCATTTCCCTCATTGGGCGTGGACCGAAGTGTGCTTTACAATGACACAACATGTTTACAGCTAAATGCGGGCAAATCTTATAAAAACTCTGCAGTTAAATGTGTTCAAGTGAAAGTAGTGCCTGATAGATTACCTTTTTGGAAGTCATCACCTGGCCTCCAAAGACAAAATCGTGAGTCTTTAGACAAAGCGTACAATATTGTGGGTGATGTGGCGGCTATTTAAATGGTACAATAAGCAAATTCTTGAATTCAAACCATAAGTATATAAATATTTGGTCAATTTCTTTAGTTTGAATGTGCTAAATATCGGATAGAAATACTATAACTTATTGGTTATATGGTAATGTAGAACTTTGTTATGGTGAATGATGTAACTGATTTAGATTGATGATGAACTTTTTGTTAGAGATGATAGGTTAATTAAGGCTCAAGCCTAATCAATGGCTTATGGTCCATTAAGTTTAGGTATTAGCTTATTCTCTAAGTCGTGTTTTATTATAATAGACATGAAATCTCATTTGTAAGATAACAAACAAATATATTATTGATTGTGTTTTGTGTGATATGTATGCATTTCGTGAGTGGTTCGTTTAAGTTAGCTTATATATATCTTGATACTTTGTAATACTATCGCAGGTTAAGTATCGAAAAAGAAAAACACTCCGACGCTTCAGGGTTTCTATTGATGAAAATAAACTTGCTCTTGATATTGTTATGTTAAAGGAAAAGATCCGTTGTCTCTTTAGCTTAGATTCTAATGTTGATTTCACTATGACTTATGTTGATGAAGATGGTGATGTGGTTCTTCTTGCTGATGATGATGATCTCCATGATATTGAGCAACAAACGTCTCTGAATCATTTAAGGATTACTATCAAGCTAAATAAAAAGGGAAACCCGATTGGATCAATCGAGACTTCTGTTACAGGTGTTTCTGAGCTTGTGGAAAAGATGAATTCTGCATCATCATCACCTGTTAAAGATAGTAAGGCTACAGAGAACAGTGAATTTGGATGTTTAAAATTAAGAAAAGAAACTGAGGTTCAAAATGTTCCTCATTTTCAGTTTAAATCTGTTAAGGCTCCAACCACTGTGACAAAAGGTGTTGAAGGATCAGCCATTGAAAGAAAGGATACTAAGGGTCAAGTGAAATCGGAAGTCGAAAGTATGTTGCACAAGGGTGTTGTTTGCGATGGTTGTGGAGTTCATCCGATAACCAATGCTTGTTTTAAGTCAAAAGTGTAAGTAATTGTGAATGTTTGTTGCTAACGTATGTAAGTGTGATTTTCTTTTTTTAACTTGTATTCCTTTTGCAGGAAAGAAGATTATCATTTGTGTTGTGTCTGCTTTGCAAAACTACCTGGAATGTTTACTGACTACATAAGAATCGACCACCCTACAACTGAGATTAGTCATCATACGCCTTTAGAGGGGCTTCATGATTTTGTATGTAGTTTTTAAGTACATTAGTGTTCATTTTTGCCATATTTTTAATGTTACTGAATTTCTTTATCATTCTAGCAGGTCGATGCTTCTAAGAAGAATTTGGGTGAAAACCTGGTTGATGTGAATCTGCCAAATGTTGGAACGAAGCCTGAAGTAGTTAATCAGGATCATCTGATGAATAACGCTCTTCCCGGGAGCAATCTCGTCACGGTGTCTGATTCTGAAGGTTCAACTGTTGATATGCCTCGTAAAGATAAGGGGAAGAACATTGCCATTGATGACTCAGTTTTTGATGATAGTGATGTGTCGAGCACTATGGCTACTTTTTCAGCTCCAACGGAACCTGCAGAATTGGAATCCACTTGGAATCCCTTTGCAGGACCTGAGGTTTCTTTGGCTTCATGTCCAACAATTAGTGGTGCAACATCAACCACTACGGAAGTGGGAGATTCATCGGGTTCAGGTAGTCCATATGGAATTGCTGAACAGGAGGAGGCTCTTGTGAGAAAGTTGGAAGATATGGGATTCAAGCAGCTTGATTTCAACAAGCAAATCTTGAGGATGAATGATTATGATCTTGAGAAAACGCTTAATGATCTTTGTGGCGTTTCAGATTGGGAACCAATGCTGGACGACCTTCAGGAATGGGTGAGAGTTATAGTTATCAATTGTATCGCATTTGTTCTTAGACTCAAATGTTTATGACATTTATTGATATCTAATTTGCATGTTTTGTAGGGTAATTTTGCTGAAACCAAACAGGACGCTTTTGAAGAAGTCGTGTGGTCAACTTAGTCCAAGAATTGATCGCTTTAGTTAATTAAAATCTATATTTATGTTAATAAAGTGTAGGGGGGCAGACTTGTACGCATTTATATTAGCTTTTTTTGAATCAGATAGTACGTGAGTTCGGTCGATGTTTAGTTATGGTTTAAGGGGTTAATGCTCTAGATATATAACTCTAGTTTTTTGAACTTTGATGCTATAGTGGAGAGTGGAGACTACTTAATTATCAAATGGTCCTTGTAAGTCATCTTGAGACGCCTCATTGTGTCCCATTAAATCATCGTAAATGAGTGATGAAGTTTATCAATCTGATTTTACAAGACTTCTGCTCTTATTTGGAAATTGACATGATCGACATGGCGTTTCAATTCTTTCTATTGCTAGGCAAGCTCAAAACATGACTCTAAATTGTAATCAGCGAAGGTAAGTTGCATATGAAACCAGGTCCAACGCAGTACAACTTGAACGCAACTAACCCATATAAGCTTATTGGGGTTGGGTTATACGGGTTAACCCGATTAAACCGATCTCTTATTAGGGTCGGGTTTCGGGTGAGAGTTTTAACCTTATTCGGGTTTCAGGTTAACCCGAATACTCCGCAAGAGATTAATTTTTTTTTTATATATTTAGTCATTTATAAAAATTTCCTATTTATTTATATTTTTGTGTTATAATTTGGCTTATGCGGGTAAACTCGTACCCGAATAACCTGCAACCCGAATAACCTGTTGGAAGTTAACCATTGACATAGTTAACAACGAAGACTTATAGGACATGATTATAATTAGTATGTAATTAGAAGGATTATTATGTAAATAAGATATAGATGAAACGGCATGGTTGACAAATGAAAAGTCAAACATTATAACCGTTAGTCTGAAACGGTATAACCACCAATTGGCACCGTTTCATAATGTATATATAGGATATGTACGTGTGTAAATGTAATAACAATTCAGATTCGATAATAAAGAAATTATTACATATATTTCATGTTTCTTTGATCCTACTGGGACAACAGTGGCATCAGAGCACAGCCTTTTGTGATTTGTATCAACCCCAAATCACCAGTTACAAAATCAGATTACATACCGATTATTCAATCGCCGTTTTATCCAATCGCCGTTTCCGATTGCCCTTTTTTTTCGATTGCCGCTTCAATCGCCGCTTATACAGCCTATCAGAAAATTTGTTCGCCGTTACCGAACACAGAAACATCGAAATTTTTCGATCAGTATACAAAAATTGAAACTTTTGTTTCAATCAGAACAAAAATAGAAGAAAGAAGAAGGGCCGATTGTTTTGCCTAAATTGCTTGTAGAAGAAAGGAAAGGAATTTTGACCGGAGTTTTTGCCGGAAGTGACGAACCCTAGTTTTTGGGCGTTTTTGTGAGTCAATTGAGTTTGAAGAAGAAGAACTATTATTGGATTATTGAAGAAAGAAAAAAAGGGAGAACTTCTGATCGTAGCCATCTACCCAGAGCAAGAACCGAGGAATAAAGTGTAAAGGAACCAAAGAGATAAGTTTTACTGTTTTAGTGATACTAATTATATATATTGTTTTCTACGGAGTATATGTTTAGATAAGAAAGTAAGAAACCAGTGATAAGATTGTTTTTAGATATTTTTTATTTACTCTACGTATTGTTTTTAAATCTGCATTTTCATTTTGAAACAAGATATTTACGTATTGTTTTTTTTAAAAGGTCTTATTATTAGAAAAAAGTTTTTTAAAATTGTGATTAAAATTTTATTTTATATAGTTTAAAATAAAATTGTGTTAGACATTTTTATAAAATAATTATGGGAAAAGAAGATGGGGAAAGTTCGAATAATAATAAGGGAATAGGATCAACACACTATTTTCAATGTCCCTTGTTGACAACAACAAACTATACGATATGGTCAATAAGAATGAAGATCATTTTACAAGCAAATGGTCTATGGGAAATGGTCGAATCCACCGCTAAAACTCAAGTTGATGAAAAGCGAGATAAGACCGCAATTGGGTATCTATTTCAAGGATTACCCGAAGATATGATATTGCAAGTAGCAAATAGCAAAAATGCAAAAGAAGTTTGGGATACATTAAAGACTCGAAATATTGGAGTAGATCGAGTACAAAAGGCAAAATTACAAACTCTCAAATCTGAATTTGAGATGTTACAAATGGAGGAAGATGAAACTATTGATTCATTCACCGCAAAAATGACAAGTATTACATCAAAGATGACAAGTCTAGGATCAACACTTGATGAATCAACCCGTGTACGAAAACTGCTAAATTCCGTACCCGAGAGGTTCATTCAAATTGTCGCATCAATTGAGCAATACTCCGATCTAGATATATTGACTCTAGACGAAGCTATTGGAAGATTAAAGACCTTCGAAGAAAGGATAAAGGTTAAGAAAGGAAAGATTGTCGATCATCAAGATAAACTATTATTTACAAGACATGACAACAATAATGGTCGAAGACATCACTATGATAATCAAGGAAGAGGAAGATATGTTCCACCACATAAACAAGGTTATGACAATATCGGACAACATGAAAGAAACGAGAATCACTCGAAAGATACATTCAAGAGTTATAATGAAGAAAGGAAATTCTCTCAAGATCAAGAAGAATTGCCAAGGAATAGAAGTGAAGTAAGATGTTATAATTGCAACAAGATTGGACATTATGCCTCAAACTGTCGACAAAGATCTCAAAGGCAACAAAGACAAGAAGGATTGAACCTTGTGGAAGAAGATTTGGAACCACAACTATTAATGACATCCACAAGCTTCAACAATACTCAAGGAAAAGCTAGCAAGGATACGATAACGAACGAAAGCAATTGGTTTGAAAAATTCTACAATGATGAACTCTCAAAATTGGGAAAATTTGTACCAGATAAAGATGAAGGAATTGATGATCAAGAGCATGAAACAAAAGAAGATTATGAAGAACCAAGCATGGAAGATCAACAAGTCAAAGAAAATGATACTTATGATGAAGGAAGAAAGCCTAAATTTAAGAAACGCTTTTGGAGCACTATTACTTCAAAGTTGGTTCAAAAGATCAAACACAAGATGAAAGGGAATTCAAAGTACAAATAAAGACAAGATCAAAATTGAAGATTAACTACGTCAATGCTTAAGGGGGAGAATGTTGGAAGTTAACCATTGACATAGTTAACAACAAAGACTTATAGGACATGATTATAATTAGTATGTAATTAGAAGGATTATTATGTAAATAAGATATAGATGAAACGGCATGGTTGACAAATGAAAAGTCAAACATTATAACCGTTAGTCTGAAACGGTATAACCACCAATTGGCACCGTTTCATAATGTATATATAGGATATGTACGTGTGTAAATGTAATAACAATTCAGATTCGATAATAAAGAAATTATTACATATATTTCATGTTTCTTTGATCCTACTGGGACAATATAACCCGCACCTTATTAGGGTTGGGTACAAGTAGGTTTTTTTTTTTTTTTTTCACTCAAAACCCGCTTAACCCGACTCGAATAAGGCTTATTTGGCTCGGGTTACCCGAATAACAGCCTTAGTTGATAACCATGAGTTTGGTAGTCCAAACATTTTATATAATTACAACTTAATGACAAATGATTGGTCTTCATAATGTTATATCTGACACATGTTTCTTGGGTATTCATTTTACCTTGTATCATGATCTTGTTTGATCCGCCACACAAGCCTTATGTCACATGACTTCATATTGAGTTATTGACATATATGTATTTGGTTATTAAATTATACAAGCTAAACAAATTTGACATTAAAGATCATCACTGAAACCCATGTCCCAAAAATATATATGCAACTCTAGTCTCAGATTTGGTCCCAAAATATAAGTAGTGTTGAACTACTGATGAAAAACAAAAACACCTTATGTTGAGAAAACGTATATCACTTAACTTTTCAGGCCTTGCATTTTAGTCATTCATATGGTCTGGTTTAAGGTTTATACTAAGCAAAACAAGCATCGACGAACATACACCTCCATCCGACAACCCTCCCCTTCTCGACAACAAAAAGAAACCCATTATACAAATTATATAGGAGGTGTTTAGGATTGCTTGCATTAACAGGAAACTGATCAAACTAACCAAAAACCTCCTTTGACTTCAACAAAACGGCAACCAAAAGGTTATTTTATTTTTTTATAAACAGCAAAACGTGTGAGCTATCAGTATTTAAGTGTATGGACAATTTAGTTAAAAAAAACAAATAAAAAAGCCAGAAGAGAAAATATTAAAATCTTTAAATAAGAATTTATGTAATATAAATGATAAGTTACCTTCTGAAAAGATAACTTAGATAAGTATGAATTCTAATTCTAGTAAAACATCAAGATTGGGTATAATAAGCTCGAGTACATAATAAACTCATACATTATTAGCGACCGAAATCATAACGCGTAAAACATATCTAATCGAGTTTTGTTTCTTCTCTTTATTAATCCATCAAACAATTTTCTTTTCAAGTGTCCCATTTTTTTTTTCTAAGAGAATGTTTTCACCTCAATCTCGTGCCATGTCTTCTTATTCCTCAAGGAACCCGACTGTGATTAAGGTTCGTTTTCACGTTTTTGTTATTGTTTCGATTTTACGTATTCGCTATATGTGATTGTTGATACACCGCCATGCAGTTTTTAGTGTTACGTTGATCATTTATGTTTACATTTTTTTGCGTAACTATAGTTGGTCGTGTTTTTTATGTTTGTAAGATGATTATAAAGAATATGCATGCTTATGGAAGATTATACTATACAGTGTGATCTCAAAGCTAGGAGCATAGGGTTAGGGTTTCTATTGAATTAATAACATTCATAGCGATCTTGTAAACTAATACTTATGTTTTTGTTGAATAATTTGTTTGATGACAAATCTATATTTTTCAGTATCAACGAGTCTTTGGCCTACAAGAAAACATAGCACGGGCGACGAGCACCACGCCGACGACACAATGTCGTCGGCACCATACGCTAAAAGACAAAAAAATGGCTTGACCCAGCCAAGGCTGCGTTGAATTTTTATATCCTTATTATGCCGACGACTTTTCGTCGGTACAATAATTCTAATGTTTGACTTGGTAAAAGCCTGGGCGGGAATTTGACCGCCAAAACTATGTCGACGTCATGTCGTCGGCATGGTATAAACCAAAAAAATAATTGTGATTAGCGCGGGATTAGCGGATGATTAAGGGTTGTTTTGCCTTTAGTTTAATTACGCCGACGACATGACGTCGGAACCTATTTAAGTCAAATTTTTTGACTTTTCCCTCTTGTGAATAATAGCGAATAATTGGGCGGGGGTTTTCCCGCCTTTATTATACCGACGACATGTCGTCTGTGATATTTCCCGCCAAAATTTCCCTCCCGCCAATTTTTTACTTATATATATATATATATATATATATATATATATCATATAATAAAGTTATCACAAAACACGTAAATTCTCACACATAACAATGGATGGTTTAACGCCGGAACAGGAATGGTCGAAGGCTTTATCACACGAGCTCCTGTATAATGAAATTATACTTCATTGGGGCTGGGAAATTTTTGATGAATATGGTTCTTATGAGAACTGTGCACCGTGGCAGAGGGACAAGATTCTGGAATGGTTGAGGAGAAAGCCGTACTATAGAGAGTATTTGGAAGAGCTAGATGCTGCTGAAGCTCAACGTGCTGCTGAAGCTCAAGCTGCTGCTGTTGGAGGTGACGATGAAGCTGAAAGCACGTTGGACCTCAACACCGAATTTGGTAATCTGGAAAATAGAGTAACAAATCTCGAAGCTACGTTTGCACGTATCAAGGAAATGAGAGCAAGGAAAGGAAAAGATGGTGCGAGTTCCAGCAAAGCGGGAAGTAGCCGCAAAAAAAAAAAAAAACGGGTCGTTTCGTTTGATCTGTTTCGTTTGGTTGTCGAGTTGTTTAGTTTGAGTTGTTTCGTTTGGTTGTCGAGTTGTTGAGTTTGGTTGTCGAGTTTTTCGTTTGAGAACTCTTGCGTGTTTTAAATAAAATGTGTGCATTCGTGTTTGTTAATTGTGATGTTGTTTCTTCAAATAAGGTCATAAACCAAAACACCCTTTTGGTGCAGGAAATAAGCAATCCCAAACACCCCTGTTTGGACAGCATAAACCAAACGGCTCTTGTGGGCTGTTGTTAAGAAAACAACATAAACCAAACGGCCCTGTTTGGACATCATAAACCAAACGACCCCTTATGGTTGAATCTTGATGGATACTTAAGTTTTCACAACGCCTCCAACATTAAAGCGTACAAATTAAAAATATAAAGCACGTTCGACATCAGTTTTCACAACAACAACAACATTTTATTAAACAACAACAATAACACAACGAACAACGACAACGACAATAACAGCAACAACAACAACAATAACAGCAACAACAACAACCTACATACGAAGATTTCCCATATCACCTACCATGTCATTATAAAGGTCGTGAAGTAAGGCAGCTGAATCAGTTGTGTGTTTGTTTGGATGCATATACACTTCTAGCATTTTATTGAGTACCATTATCTGGTGATTCAGTTTGATGCAGTTTGAGCACTCTGTATTTCCAGGACTTGATGTTGAAGGTCCTGCAGTGTATCGAGTTTGAGTTGTGGATGGTCTTGCGGAATGAGTTGGAGGCGTTGAAGCTCCAACAGAAGCGGTCATTTTGGCTAGTCGTTCATCCTTCCATAAAAAAAAATCGCATCCATACTCCTTTGTCCCACCCTGTTAAAGAGTAAAAACTATAATTTTTAACGACTAACCAAATTATTTAAATAACACACAAAAAAATATGTAATTGTTAACCTTGGATAAAGGACACGCATAGTATTGTTTACCACGGGAGTGAGGTCGATGCGATTGTCGCAGAATTACGTCTCCTCGTCCACAAGGACAAGCAAAAGCTTCAAATTCCGCCATCTTCACCATGATAATAGTGTGTGTTTGTGGTTGTGAGGATTTGAGAGTGTATAATGTGTTTGTGTGGTTAAGAGCAGATCTGCTAACTATTATATATAGTAAAAAAAAGAAGATCTTTTGGAGGGAAGTTTTGGCGCCATAACATCTCGTGTATTGCAAACGGTACCGACGAAAGGGCTCGTTCGTTAAACATCTCGTGTAAAACCATAACATCTCGGCTCGTTCGTTAAACATCTCGTGTATAACCATAACATCTCGGCTCGTTCGTTAAACATCTCGTGTATAACCATAACATCTCGGCTCGTTCGTTAATCATCTCGTGTAAAACCATAACATCTCGGCTCGTTCGTTAAACATCTCGTGTATAACCATAACATCTCGGCTCGTTCGTTAAACATCTCGTGTATAACCATAACATCTCGGCTCGTTCGTTAATCATCTCGTGTAAAACCATAACATCTCGGCTCGTTCGTTAAACATCTCGTGTATAACCATAACATCTCGGCTCGTTCGTTAAACATCTCGTGTAAAACCATAACATCTCGGCTCGTTCGTTAAACATCTCGTGTATAACCATAACATCTCGGCTCGTTCGTTAAACATCTCGTGTATAACCATAACATCTCGGCTCATTCGTTAATCATCTCGTGTAAAACCATAACATCTCGGCTCGTTCGTTAAACATCTCGTGTATAACCATAACATCTCGGCTCGTTCGTTAAACATCTCGTGTAAAACCATAACATCTCGGCTCGTTCGTTAATCATCTCGTGTAAAACCATAACATCTCGGCTCGTTCGTTAAACATCTCGTGTATAACCATAACATCTCGGCTCGTTCGTTAAACATCTCGTGTATAACCATAACATCTCGGCTCGTTCGTTAATCATCTCGTGTAAAACCATAACATCTCGGCTCGTTCGTTAAACATCTCGTGTATAACCATAACATATCGGCTCGTTCGTTAAACATCTCGTGTAAAACCATAACATCTCGGCTCGTTCGTTAAACATCTCGTGTATAACCATAACATCTCGGCTCGTTCGTTAAACATCTCGTGTAAAACCATAACATCTCGGCTCGTTCGTTAAACATCTCGTGTATAACCATAACATCTCGGCTCGTTCGTTAAACATCTCGTGTATAACCATAACATCTCGGCTCGTTCGTTAAACATCTCGTGTATAACCATAACATCTCGGCTCGTTCGTTAAACATCTCGTGTATAACCATAACATCTCGGCTCGTTCGTTAATCATCTCGTGTAAAACCATAACATCTCGGCTCGTTCGTTAAACATCTCGTGTATAACCATAACATCTCGGCTCGTTCGTTAAACATCTCGTGTATAACCATAACATCTCGGCTCGTTCGTTAATCATCTCGTGTAAAACCATAACATCTCGGCTCGTTCGTTAAACATCTCGTGTATAACCATAACATCTCGGCTCGTTCGTTAAACATCTCGTGTAAAACCATAACATCTCGGCTCGTTCGTTAAACATCTCGTGTATAACCATAACTATTTTCATGATGAACGATACGTACATGCCATGCATTCTTATAGTCACGACCGTTTATTATCCTTGTACAAGAATGGGGCATAAGTCGCTGTAGTCTATGACATTCAGGAGGTACACATCAAGGGCCACAATCTTAACTTATCTAAATGATGTAAGGTGGTTTTCTTGATTTTAGGGCTTCTTAATATAAAGATCCTAAAGTTGCATGGCTGATAATTTGTTTTTTCTGATTTTTTTTTTTAATTTTATAAAATTTTTTGTAATAAATAAAAAATTTATAAAACTATTTTTTTTAATTTTATAAAAGTATTTATAATATTACCGACGACATGACGTCGGTAATATAACCGCCAAAATTTCGCCAATTTTTTATATGTCCCGCCAAACTAGAAACGACAAATTTCTATTACCTTACCGACGACATGACGTCGGTAACATTAAAAGTGATAACAAAACTACATCTGGTCAACACTTAGAAAAAAAAAAACGTATTAACTTTTTCCTCTCAATTATTGAAGACGACCACCGGCGATTCAGTCACCACCATCACCTCCGACACCACTACCACTACTCCACCACTACCACAGCTCCACCATCAGTACACCCACCACCTCCGACACAACAGCTCCACCTCCGACACCACCGCAGCTCCACCACAGCTCCACCACAACTACTCGAGCACCACTGTGCACCTCCTCCTCCTCTCATGTTTAATTCACTCCTCAACCCCTCATTTGTTTAATTCTTCTTCTTCCCCACTTCTTCTTCTTCGATCTACAAAACAGGTAATTTTGATTTTTGTTAATTTTGATTTTTGTTAATTTTGTTTATTGTTAATTTTGTTTAATCTTAGTGTTAATGTTTGTTAATTTTGTTTTTTGTTAATTTTGTTTTATTTTCTTTATTTATTTTATACAGCCGACACCGCAGCTCCACCTCCGACACCACCACAGCTCCACCAAGACAGCCGAGAGCGAGAGTCGAGAGCTGAGACAGCCGAGACAGAGGTAATGTGGTACCCTTCTTTTTTTTTAAAAACTTTTGGTATCCCGACGACATGTCGCCGACAACAGTTTTTTTTTAAAACTTCTTATATATTAAATGTGCTCACTTTTAATATAGCCCGAGCCCGAGCCCGAGACCGCAGCCCGAGACTGCAGCCCGAGCTGCAGCCTGAGACCACAGTCGAGAGCCACAGACCACAGCCGATATAGTATGTTGTTATTTTTTTCATATCCGTATTATTTTTTACATATCGGT
The DNA here is from genome assembly GCA_021014915.2 of Artemisia tridentata subsp. tridentata. Taxonomy (NCBI): domain Eukaryota; kingdom Viridiplantae; phylum Streptophyta; class Magnoliopsida; order Asterales; family Asteraceae; genus Artemisia; species Artemisia tridentata. Next base: position 111,190,252 of record CP139504.1, read on the forward strand.
ATGTTTGTGAATGTTGCGTGACGGATTAAGTGTAATTTGATTGTTTAAAACCGTGTTTAAGAACCGGCCTAGTTTAGTAGCAGTGTATACCTTTAGTAGCAGTGTATTATGTTTTAGGATTTTAGTGATTAATTTCGGAAAGTCCCCGTCCGAAGTTAATCATCCTATAGAAAACCCGTCCGGAATTAATTTATTAGAAATTAATTTCGGAAAGTCCCCTGTTTGGGACTGCTTTTTGAATGTTTTGTCTCATTTAGGATATGGATGCGTATAACTGATTTACTATTTGAGATTATTTCGACAGTGTTTCTCCTTTACTCCTACGAATATGTCCTTAATGCACATATTTGGGGAGTTGAGGGGAAATGCTGCCGAAATTTTCTCAAATAGTAAATCAGTTATACGCATTCATATATGGGACGAATCATTCAAAGAGTGGGTTAGGATTGCCTTCCATAGTTGCGCTAGGTGAACAAAACAACTCGTAATCATTAATTAAGTGCATATAATAACCGATTGCATCATAAAAATGCAGTTATGATAATTGATAAGAGTTGGACCCGTATAGAGCATCGTGGTTCAAAAGAATTTCTTGATGGTCTTGCCGCCTTCCTCGATCATTGCAAACCGTTATTGAATAGTTCCGGAAACATAAAATGTCCGTGTCGTCGTTGTCGTAATGTTCCATGGGTATCTCTCGAAGCTCTTAAATACCACATAGGCCACAATGGGTGGGACCCAACTTATACACAATGGAAGGATCACGGTGAACCGGATCCTCCGAATAATGATCAATATGATATTCTTGATAACACAACACAACGTGAGATGAGTGACATGGGTGCGTGCCTTAATGATATTCTTGATATTCCTCCGAATAATGATCAAAATGATATTCTTGATATTCCGTCGAATAATGAGCCGACTCATGGAAATATTGGCGAGACAAGTAACGAGCCTACTCAAGTAGCGACACCTCCTCTGCGTAACGAGTATGAAGAGTTACTTGCAAGTTCCAACCAGCCTCTGTACCCGGGTTGTGACTTTATGACAACATTGGATTTTATGGCAAAGTTTACACATCTCAAGGTCAGCGGTAAATGGAGTGATACTTCATTTAACAATACGCTAAAATTTCTCCAGGAGGTATTTCCGCCCAGGTTATACAATCTCCCACCTTTATACAGTTTGAGAGGAGCCAGGACCACCAGTATCCGTCCATGTTCGATACATATCTTGACACCCACTTCAAGAATGGTGCATGGTTGCAGGATGAGGCTAGAGCTCGGTTTGTAAGTATCGTTTTTTATTTATTTATTTATTTATTTTTTTCCAAACACGCACTTAGTGATTTATTGAAACATAATCTAGTAATTAACCCGACTAATATATTAATTTTCTCATTTTTTTTCAACTACACAGGAAGAGATGGTCCGGCTGAGGCAACCTAGATCTGATATGCCGGCAGACGAGCCGTGCCTCACGGAGGAGGAGATATTTTCTCGGGTGATCGGGGGAAAGCAGCGTGGTCATATACCCGGCGTCGGCAAGATGGTGCCCTACTTGAAGAGGCCACGGGTAGACATGCCGCCTCCAGCTTCAGAAGGTATGTACAGTTGGATAATATTAAATGACGCATCTTATATATGTATTGAAATGACCGTTTTTAAATTTTGATTATTTCGTTTATAGGTACGTCCGAGCTTAAAGGGAAGCTTGCTGAAGCTACGGGGCAGATTGATGAATTTAAAAAGAGTCTGGCTGAGGCTGAGAAAAAGAGGAAAAAAGAGAAGAAGAAAGCCAAGAAAAATGAGAAGAAGCTCGAGCTTTTGACACGTTATATCTCGAGGAACCCAGACTGGGACTCGTTTCTTACCACGATTGGTTCTCGAGGTGAAGCTGGAGGCTGCAGTGGGAGCGGCGCGGGAGGGAGCGGCGCGGGAGGGAGCGGCTCAGGCGCTTTCCCGAGTGGCTTAGGCGGCGCGAGTGGCTCTAGCAGCGCGAGTGGCTCTAGCAGCGGGAGTGGCTCTAGGAGCGGGAGGGATGATGATGACGAGGATGACGACGATGGGCTGGACATGTAGAGGTATTATTTTGTGTTGTTTTGTCTTTGGAACTATATTTTTGACGACCCCAATCTTATTATCTTTGAACACTTAGGATATTGCAACATTTGTACATATAGTAGCTAGGTTTAGCGATTATAACACCCATTTTGTAAACTTTATGATGTATTTTGAGGGTGTTATAATGTTTATGGCCGTTTTGTAAAGTTTATGGCCGTTTTGTAAAGTTTATTAAGTGTTTAGTGGTTATATATAGCCGTTTTAGCCGTTATAAACTTTATAGCCGTTTTAGCCGTTGTTTGTATTGGAATGTGGTTTATAAGAGCAGGTGTAGGAAACTGGAATTGGTAGATTTTTGCTGCACATTTTTGCGGCAAAAATCTGGGTAGTGCAGCTGCGCAGGCTGCAATATAACTTCCATACCGACGCCATGTCGTCTCTAAAATACATACATGCATACTATACCGACAAAATGTCGTCGACAGAATAATGAAAATGTTTACATTTTAAACCCTACCGACCATATGACGTCGGCAACAATTTTCAATTTTTTTGACTATTTCATACGGTACCGACGAAGAGGCGTCGGCAACAATTTTCAATTTTTTTGACTTTTGTTGACTATTTCATACGGTACCGACGAAGAGGCGTCGGTGTGGTTTACGTTAATATTTGACTTTCGTTGACTTTAATTATCTAATCTAATTAAGTTATTAAATATTTATTATGTTACCGACGACTAGGCGTCGGTAACATATTGTCGAGCAAAAACAAACGTTTGACCGAAAATCATGTGGGTCCCGCTCTGTCGTCGGCGTTATTCGTCGGTACGAACGTTGCCGACGTGGCTCTGTCGACTATTCGTGCCGACGACGTGGCGTCGATAAGGTATGGTGCCGACGTCATGACGTCGGCACGGTTGAAAAATAGTCGTCGCCGGAGGTGTCGATTGTACTAGTGTTGGCCTAGTAGTATATGTGCGGTTTTGAGCGTGCTCCAACCAAGCAGTAGTGGATTCAAGTCATAACTAGGACAAGTGTGTGGTTTGTATATAATATAGTGATATTGTATTAATAAGAAACTATGTCTTTTTCTATCATGGGGCTTTGTGGTCTAGTGGTAGATGCTTAAGTAGTTAAGCGTGCTCAAGTGAGAGTAGTACCGGGTTTGGTGACCGACCGGGAAGTCCTCACTTAGGGACCATAAGCTCTAATGATATCAACCAGCTGCCTTAGAAGCCTGGGCCCAACCATGTGATGTCTTGACCAAACAAAGGACGCGAGTTCGAATCCGATCCGCAGCATGGTTGGGTATTGGGTGGAGGTATTTCACAGGCATCAAACCTTTGCTGGGTAGGGTTGATGGGTACCATTATGGTACACAGGGTTGAGGTGTCCCTGCCAATCTACACTTTTTGTATTAATACCAAACTATGTCTTTTTCTTACTGTATCTGGCTTTTTTGGGCTTTGGTTATGATATTATTGGTGATATCATCATTGTCATTTATAAAACAATTTAATCAGTTCAGGCCAGTAACCAATTTTATGTGAATCAAAGAATTTTTAGGTGTACCTAATACTAATACTACATACATATTTAGTCTAGTTATTTAAATGTGGAAATTATATGATAGGGAAGCTGTAACGTGTACGTGTCCGTTTTGTACTGTGTAGCAGATTTGAATTGAAAAACTTTTACCACATATTTTTCGAATTTAAATTGTATCAGCTAGAAGAAATCTTGATTATTGTAATACTATTGCAGGTTAAGTATCAGGAGGCACTTCGACGCTTCAGGGCTTCTATTGATTACTCTAGACTTGCTTATGATATTGTTATGCTAAAGGAAAAGATCCGTAGCCTCTTTAGCTTGGGGTCTGATGTTGAGTTTACTATGACTTATGTTGATGAAGATGGTGATGTGGTTATTCTTGCTGATGATGATGATCTCCGTGATATTGCACTGCAAACGTCTTTGAATCCATTGAGGATTACTGTCGAGTTAAATAAAAAAGGAAATCCTAGTGGATCAAACGAGACATCTGTCTCACAAGTTTCTGACCTTGTTGAAAAGATGAAAACAACATTTTTGAGTCATATAAATGGTGTGAAATCTGAATCATCAAGTGTTAAAGATAGTAGTGTTCCTCATTTTCAGTTTAAATCTGTTAAGGCTCCCATCAATGTTACATTAGGTGTTGACGAGTCTACAAGGAAAAAAAAGGACAGTAAAAAAGTTGAGGTGAATAATGAAGTTGGAAGTATGTTTCATAAGGGTGTTTGTTGTGATCGTTGTGGTGTTCATCCCATAACTAAGCCATCGCTTAAGTCAAAAGTGTAAGTAAATTGTTAATGTTGGTTGCTATATAATCTATGTAAGTACGCTTTTTTAAACTTGTGTTTTATACGCAGGAAAGAATATTATGATGTGTGTCGTGATTGTTTTTCGAAACTACAGGGAAGTTTTGCTGACTACATCAGAATGGATGATCAACCTACAACTGGTGTTAGTCATGATCTGGTATGTATTTTCCGTTTGAAATTCGTTAGTATTTAATGTTGTTAATCTCGTATGCTATATTTTATATTTTAATTATTCTATCATTGGTGCAGGTTGATGCTTCCAAGAAAAATATGAGTGAAGTTGATTTAAATTTCCCCCCTTTCGTGAAGTACCCTGAAGTGGTTAATGATCATCATCTGATGGATAACGTTCTTCCAGGAAACAATGTCATCAATGTGTCTGATTCTGAAGATTCAACTGTTGATTCACCTCGTAAGGAGCAGGAGAACAACTTTGACCTTAATGCCTCGATTTCTGACACTGATGATGTGCCGAGCACTATGGATGCTGATCTTTCTGGTCCAGCAGTGCCTGCTGAGTTTAAATCCACTTTGGATTCTGCGACATCTAGACCTGAGGCTTCTTCGGCTTTGTATCCTACAGTAGAATTGGGTACTTGTTCTCTCGAGCCAATTAATTTTCCAACGACTACTATGATTAGTGGTGTGTCATCATCCACAGTGGATGTGGACGTGAGTAATGAACGAGTGGAGACTCTTGTGAGGGAGCTGGAAGAGTTGGGATACGATCGAGTGGAGCTCAACAAGGAAATCTTGAAAATGATCAATGATTATGATGTCCTTTGTGATGATTTAGATTGGGAGGCACTTTATTTTGCATACTCTTATTTTGGTGCATACCAAGGGACAAATCCCCACCATCAATCTAGTTTGATCTAATGGTGGGGATTAACCTAAAATTAAATATGGAAACCTAAGTCCATGTTTTTTTTTTTCTTCTCTTTTTCTTTGTCTTTTTGTCTTTTTTATTATTCACTTTTTTTCTTTCTTTTTTTTTTTCTTTTTTTTTTTGTGTCTTTTTTTTACAAATTCACGTTTCTTTTTTTTTCTTTTTTTCTTTTTGTTTTTTTTTTGTTTTTTTTTGTTCTAATTCACGTTTTTTTTTTTTTTTTTTTTTTTTTTTTTGTCTTTTTTTCTAATGAACGTTTTTTTCCCAATACACGTTTTTTTTCGCTTTCATACATTTTCGTCTGTTTTCGTCCGTTTTCATACGTTTTTGTCTGTTTTCGTACGTTTTGGCCCGTTTTCATATATTTTCGCCCGTTTTCGTCCGTTTTCATACGTTTTTGTCCGGTTTCATACGTTTTCGTCTGCTTTCTTACGTTTTCGCCCGTTAACGTCTGTGTTCATATGTTTTCATCTGTATTCTTACATTTTCGTTCGTTTTTATACGTTTTCGTCCGTTTTCTTACGTTTTCGTCCGTTTTCATTCGTTTTCTTTCGTTTTCGTCCATTTTTCAAATGTTTTTGTCCTTTTCATACATGTTTTTACACTTTCATACGTTTTCTTCCATTTTCATACGTTTTCGTCCGTTTTTTCATTCGTTTTCGTCCGTTTTTAAATGTTTTTGGCCATTTTCAGACGTTTTCATATGTTTATAAATATCACAAGTGATATTATGAATATCACAAGTTATATTCTGAATATCACAAGTGATATTCTGTGATATTCAGAATATCACAAGTGATATTCTGAGTACCACAAATGATATTCTGGATATCATAATTAATATTCTGTGATATTCAGAATATCACAAGTGATATTCTGAATATCATAAGTGATTTTCTGAATATGGCAAGTGATTTTCAGAAGGGATTTTCTGTGATATGAATGTGATATCACCAGTGATACGAGTGATATCACCAGTGATACCTCATATGAATGTGATATCACCAGTGATACCAGTGATATCACCAGTGAATGTGATATCAAAGGTATTACCTCATATGAATGTGATATCACCAGTGATACCAGTGATATTCAGAATATCACAAGTGATATTCTGAGTACCACAAATGATATTCTGGATATCATAATTAATATTCTGTGATATTCAGAATATCACAAGTGATATTCTGAGTACCACAAATGATATTCTGGATATCATAATTAATATTCTGTGATATTTAGAATATCACAAGTGAGTGATATTCTGAATATCATAAGTGATTTTCTGAATATGACAAATGATTTTCAGAAGGGATTTTCTGTGATATGAATGTGATATCACCAGTGATACCAGTGATATCACCAGTGATACGAGTGATATCACCAGTGATACCTCATATGAATGTGATATCACCAGTGATACCACTGATATCACCAGTGATACCAGTGAATGTGATATCAAAGGTATTACCTCATATGAATGTGATATCACCAGTGATACCAGTGATATCACCAATGATATTCAGAATATCACAAGTGATATTCTGAGTACCACAAATGATATTCTGGATATCATAATTAATATTCTGTGATATTCAGAATATCACAAGATATTCTGAATATCATAAGTGATTTTCTGAATATGACAAGTGATTTTCAGAAGTGATTTTCTGTGATATGAATGTGATATCACCAGTGATACCAGTGATATCACCAGTGATACGAGTGATATCACCAGTGATACCTCATATGAATGTGATATCACCAGTGATACCAGTGAATGTGATATCAAAGGTATTACCTCATATGAATGTGATATCACCAGTGATACCAGTGATATCACCAGTGATACCTCATATGAATGTTTTCTGGCGAAAACGTAAGAAAACGGACGAATACGTATGAAAACGGACAAAAACGTATGAAAAATGGACGAAAACGAAAGAAAACGGACGAAAACATATTAAAATGAACGAAAACGTAAAAAATTTGACGAAAACGTATGAAAACGGACAAAAATGGGCGAAAACGTAAGAAAACGGATGAAAACGGACGAAAACGTAAGAAAACAGACGAAAATGTATGAAAGCGTAAAAACACGTCTGAAAATGGACGAAAACGTATTAAAAATGGACGAAAACGAAAGAAAAACAGATGAAAACGGACAAAAACGTATTAAAACAGACGAAAACGTATGAAAACGAACGAAAACATAAAAAAACAGATGAAAACGTAAGAAAACGGATGAAAACAGACGAAAATGTATAAAAACGGACGAAAACGTCTGAAAATAGACGAAAACGACTAAAAATGGGCGAAAACGTAAAAAACGGACAAAAAACGTCTGAAAACAGACGAAACGAATGAAAAAACGGACGAAAACGTATGAAAATGGAAGAAAACGTATGAAAGTGTAAAAACATGTATGAAAAGGACAAAAACGTTTGAAAAATGGACGAAAACGAAAGAAAACGAATGAAAACGGACGAAAACGTATGAAAACGAACGAAAACGTAAGAAAACGGACGAAAACGTATAAAAACGAACGAAAATGTAAGAATACAGATGAAAACATATGAACACAGACGTTAACGGGCGAAAACGTAAGAAAGCAGACGAAAACGTATGAAACCGGAGAAAAACGTATGAAAACGGACGAAAACGGGCGAAAACGTAAGAAAACGGGCGAAAATATATGAAAACGGGCCAAAACGTACGAAAACAGACAAAAACGTATGAAAACGTATGAAAACAGACGAAAATGTATGAAAGCGAAAAAAAACGTGTATTGGGAAAAAAAAACGTTCATTAGAAAAAAAGACAAAAAAAAAAAAAAAAGCGTGAATTAGAACAAAAAAAAAAAAAAAAAAAAAAAAAAACGTGAATTTGTAAAAAAAGACAAAAAAAAAAGAAAAAAAAAAAAAGAAAGAAAAAAAAAGTGAATAATAAAAAGACAAAAAGACAAAGAAAAAGGGAAAAAAAAAAAACATGGACTTAGGTTTCCTTATTTAATTTTAGGTTAATCCCAACCATTAGATCAAACTAGATTGATGGTGGGGATTTGTCCATTAGTATACACCAAAAAAAGGGTATGCATTTGAATTTTCCTCGATTATGATGTCCTTTGTGATGATTTAGATTGGGATTCAATGCAGGAAGACCTTCAGGAAATGGTGCGTGTTATGGTTTTTATACAGTATCTCTTTTAAATTTTAAATTGATGTTTGTGACGTTTTATCGGTGATTAGTTAATTAACTGGGATTTTTCGCAGGGTTTTGCTTAAAATTCAACAGGTGGATATATATATATTGAAGATGGCCTGCGATCGATCAGAATATCAGATTAATCCAAGAACTCATAGTCTCATACATACATAAATAAAGTGTAGGGTTGACTAATGACTTGTAATGTGTTTCCCTTGGTTTCGAGGCTGATGTTCTGACTAATACTTCTGGTTTTTTGCTTTTCTGAACATTGATTCCTTTAGTTGAGACTTTTGCTCACATGTATCTTGTGATCAAATGGTTTGTGCAAGTCATCTTTAGGCTTAAGATGTGTCTCATATGTAATCATCTTTAATGGTTTGACGAAGTTTATCAAATCAGATATGTGAGATTTGTGTTTGTATTTGGAAAATAGGCCGTACTAAGATTAACGGCATTTACAGATGGTCTTCGAAGGATTGTGGTTAAACCGAAACATATATATGTGATTATTTATAATTACTTATCATGATTAAATTGAATAATCATATGTTAACTTGTTGTAACAAACTTATAAATTACAATCACATTCATGTGATAATCTTAATTTACATGCTTTTGGTTGCCGTTTAAAAAAAACGTGTTATCTTATGCCTAGAAACTAAATGCATCTAATGAATTATCCTAACTTGTCATTATTGGGTTGAAATACTTTAATATGAAAATTAAACTTAACACAAAAGAGTAGTCAGATTCTTAATTACCACTTTAGCACCCTTAACCCACTAATTAACGAGCTTTTAGTTAGAGTTTAAATTTCGTATGTTAACAAAGTTGAAATATATAAATGTCCTTTCATGATCACAAAAGAATGCAATGAAAAAACATATTAAAAATGTTTGATACTATTATAATGTTTAATGTAACTCTCGTTAACATGCGTTTACTTTATAATTTTAAAGCATAGATATGGTTCACTAATTTGACCAAGAACTTTTACTCAGTACTGTGATCGAGTAAGTCAACTTTTTAAACTCACCTGGTCAAAGGTTCAAACTGCGTAAATAGTTACTAGACGAATATATGCACGCAAAACAATGATGTATAGCGGCAAAATAATTATACTTATGAAATCGTAATTTTGGTTTGACCTTTGATGCAAAACTTACGGGTTCTATTTGTAGTTATCGCGAGATAAAATAAATATTATTTAAAAGGGTTAATGTATTTAAAAAGTATCTTACTTGTCACAAATTCTAATTCTTTATAATAAACTTTTTTTTTTCTTTTTTTTTTTTTTTTTTTTTTTTTTTTGCAAATTGATGTACTAAACTTTCAAATTTCGTCACTCTGATGTATTTTTTAACCATTTTAGGGTCTTAATAAATTGAAGGGTAAAATGATCCGAAAATACACCAGAATGGCAGAATTTGAAAGTTTAGTACATGAATTTGCAAAAAAAAAAAAAAAAAAAAAAGTTTGTTACACAGAACTGAAATTTGTGACAAGTAAGATACATTTTAAATATATTAGCCCTATTTAAAATACTAATATAGTTGCAGATGATATTACCATTTTAATCAAATGTATATTAGTCCACCAACATTACTCAAGTTTAAGCTTTTATGTTTTAAGAAATATCATTCACTCTTTATAAGAGCAACCGCATAAATCGATATTGATAGAGAAATTGTGTATATTTTTTTTAAACTGATAAACACGTAAACATTGACCAATATTAAAAACTTGTCATTTAAAAAGTTAAAGGTTTAAAAGTAATAGATATTGGCATTGATAGAGTAATCTTGTGACTTAAACTTGTTTTGAAACGAAAATCAAAATAGTAAAACTTGTCATTTAAGCATTTAAGTTTAAAAGGTATTATAAGCAATCAACATTACTCAAATTTTAAGCATTTTAAGCTTAATTAATGCATATGTATATATTATAAATAGTAGAGATAGAGATATTAAAAAAAGAAAAAGAAAAACACTTTAAAAAGGTTATATAAATGTTTAGGGTGCGTTTAGTTGGGGAAAAACACCTTTGTTTTCCACAAAATATTTTGTGAAAAACAAGGAAAACAAAGATCGGGTTCAAATCAGCGTTTTCAACAAAATGTTTTGCAAAACACAAAATACCCTATTTTATAACTTAACAAGAAAAATTACAAAACAAATTTTAGTTGTTTTCTTTTGTAACCCATTGTTGGTTAATGTGAATGATACTGATATATTGATTTCCCTCAATGCCATTGTACAGATATATATGAATACATAGTATATTCTAGAATCGGGCTTGAGGCCGTTACACATATACACAACATAATATGGGCTAACACTCCCCCGCAGTCAGAGCGGGAGGGCAACGGACGCTCAGACTGGTACGAAATTCTTCAAAGAGTGCTGATGGCAAGATTTTGGTGAAGATGTCGGCATACTGATATCAAGAAGGAACATGAAACACCCGAACTTGACCAGCAGCAACCAAGTCTCGAACAAAATGAATATCAATCTCAATGTGCTTCGTACACTGATGCTGAACCGAATTACAAGATAAATAAACAGCACTAACATTATCACAGTAGACAAGCGTAGCGGAAGACAAAGGTGTGTGCAGCTCACAAAGTAAATTCCGTAACCAACAAGTTTCAGCAACGACATTGGCAACACCACGATACTCTGCCTCTGCACTAGAGTGAGAAAGCGTCGATTGACGCTTAGAGGACCACGAGAGTAAGTTGTTGCCAAGAAATACACAATACCTGGAAGTCAATCTCCTAGTGGTTGGACAACCATCCCAATCTGCATCCGAATAAGCAACCAAGGATGTAGTGGAAGATGCAAACAACTGTAACCCATAGTATAATGTACCTCAAACATATCGTAAAATTCGTTTGAGAGCCGAGAAATGAGGCTCTCGAGGATCATGCATATAAAGACAAACCTGCTGAACTGCATAAGATATATCAGGTCTAGTAAATGTAAGATACTATAGAGAACCTGCAAGACTCCGATATAAAGTCGGATCAGATACCGGATCACCATCATCCCCCAGTTTAGACTCAGTATCAACAAGAGTCCTACAAGGGTTACAATTAACCATATGTGCTCTCTCCAAAACCTCAATAGCATATTTCTTCTGAGATAAAAACAACCCAGAGGAATCACGTGTAATAGAGATACCCATAAAACAATTAAGTGGACCCAGATCTGTCATACAAAACTCCTGATGTAATGAACGAATGATCTGCTGCAACAAAGTCTCAGAAGAAGCAGTAAGAACAATATCATCAACATATAATAACAGATAAGCAGTATCCGTCCCCTGTCTGTATATAAATAAGGATGAGTCACAGCGACTATGATGAAACCCAACCCGAGTAATATAAGATGCAAATCGCTGAAACCAAGCTCTAGGGGCCTGTTTGAGCCCATACAGTGACCACTGCAATAAACACACATAATCAGGATGAACAGAATCCCGAAACCACGAAGGCTGATGCATATAAATTGTCACAGATAAATCACCATGAAAGAAAGCATTCTTGACATCAAGCTGATGAATCGGCCAATGTCGAGAAGTAGCTAAACTCAGAACAGTCCGAATAGTACCCGGTTTAACCACCGGACTAAAGGTCTCATCTACATCAACCCCCTCTAATTGATTACTACCATTCGACACAAGACGAGCCTTGTAGCGACTACGAGTGCCATCAGCCAAATAGTTATAGTGAAAAAGCCACATACAGCGATTAATGTTGGTGTTCGTGGGTCGGCACAAGGGTCCAAGTTCCATTCTTAATAAGTACAGTGTATTCATCACGCATAGCATTTTGCCAATTTGGATCATTAAACGCATCATGATAAGATTTTGGTAATGGTGAGACCGAAGACTCATGCATGTTGAGACGCTCAGTGTGACGATTAATCCCGACACGATATCGTGTGACCATAGGATGAATCGAGACATGGTTTGGGTTGTGAGGAGGATCTAGAATAATGTGTTGGTGTTGGTCCGTAGTTGGTGATGGATGTGGTATATGTTGTTGGACGGCGGGTGGTGATGGGGATGGTGATGGGTCATGGGTAGCCTCATGTTGGGGCGTATGGGGACAGGTAGGAATTGGTGTTGTTGGCTTGTTTATGGGTTGAAGCACAGTGGGTTGCACAACGGGGGCAGATGGAATAAATGGAGGATTTATATCGGGTGAGTCATCCAAGAATTTGTAGTTAAGTGCCGATGTTGGTTTAGAAGTGCCATATGGAAAGACAGTTTCATCAAAAGTGAAATGGCGAGAAATGATGATTTTATTGGTGTTTAATTCGAGGCAACGATACCCACGATGATTTGAAGCTTGACCCAAATGAATGGAGGGTGTGGCACGTGGTTCAAGTTTGTGATTAGGATATAAGTAGGGGTAACATAAGCAGCCAAATGTGCGTAGAAGGCTATAATCCGGGTTTTGGCCAAATAGACGGGTGTAGGGGATTTCGTTGGCAATAGCAGTTGAGGGCAGGATATTGAGTAAGTGAACAACCATATTAAGAGCTTCAACCCAAAATGTTGGTGGGAGGTTGACTTGAAACAACAAGGTGCGAATGAGATTGTTGATGGTGCGAACCATTCATTCAGACTTGCCATTCTGTTGTGATGTTTTAGGGCATGTGAAAACAAATTGTATGCCGTTGTCGACAAAAAGTTTATGGAGGTTACGGTTATCGAATTCACCACAATGATCACACTGAAAAGACCTGATTTCAAATTTAAACTGAGTGTGAAAATAGTTACGAAATGACCTGAATTCAAATTTAGACAACACATCATATGTGTTAATTAAAGGATACAGCCAAAGAAAATGCGAATAGTGATCCAAGAACAATACATAATATTTATAACCCGATTGACTCGGAATTAGGGAGGTCCATACATCTGAGTGAATAATATCAAAGCAAGTATTAAAAACAGTGTCAGAACTAGCAACCGGAAGTCTAACGTGTTTGCCAAGCTGGCAAGCATGGCAAAGCACGGGAGGCTTCTCCTTATTACATGATATAAAATTATTTGAAATGAGACGACGTAACAGTTCGCTTCCTGGATGTCCAAGACGCTGATGCCACGTGTGTTGACTAACAAGAAGAGCTTCAGGAATTGGAGAGGGAGCCGTGATAGGATAAAGGTCGCCTGGGCTATCACATCAGAGAAGAACCCGACGCGTCATGAAATCCTTAACTGAGAAACCAAAAGGATCAAATTAAACAATGCAATTATTTTCACGAACAAATATTAAATTTTTCACAATATGGGGGGTGATAAGCACATTATTTAAGTGAAGAGGTCGAAAGGGAGTTGGCAAAATACTATGACCCGTATTGGTGATAGGAATAGAATGCCCATCACCAACCGAGACGGACGGATACATACACGTATTAAAAACATTACTAAGACTATTAACAGAAGCATTAAGGTGTGAGCTCGCACCTGTGTCCATGTTCCAGGCACCAATTGTGGGATCATGGAGTGTCCCGACAGTGAAAACATGAGGCAAAACGATTTATTCTCTCGGAGTGACCGTGTTTCCTAAAGGCCCGTTTGGTGGAGCCGTTCGGCCGGCTTGTGTTTGCTGGGCCTGTTGACCATGCGGTGTAACAAAGGGTGGAGCGGTCGGGCTAACTTGAGCCTGTTGGGCCTGAGTGGGAGGCGGTATAACATATGTTAGGCTCAGATAGTGAATCGGTGCAGTAGGTTGGATTAGGCTAGTATATTGGATCGGTGTAGTATGTTGGGTCGGTGATGATATCAAATAAGTACATTTTATTGGCATCATTTATCCTATGTTATTCGCTTGTTTTATATTATTTTATATGAGAATTGATACTTAATCACTTAATTTTGTAATTCTCAGTTATAAACAAGCATTTGGTGAAAGTTAGCTATTTTGGACGTAAATTAGAGCAAAATGGATCAAGTTGGAAAAGTCTAATAAACTAAAGTAATATACGCCGTATCATTCTAGACAGATACGCCGTACATAAAGACTTAAACGAATATGAAAACCATTGCCTGACTTTGAAGCATGCGCCGTATGGAATTATCCCATACGCCGTATATGAAACCATGGTGAACGAGAATATCTGACTTGTTTTACTCCAGATACGCCGTATTGCATTCCATATATGCGGCGTATTAATCTCAAGACTTCACCAAATAATCCAAGATTCTGAAGGACGATGCGCCGTATGAAGACTGAAGTTGCGCCGTATCTTATGATGGTGTACGAATATTCCAGAATATAATAATCTTGGACCCCACGCGAAGTTACCTAGATACGGCATATCAACTTAATGGATACGCCGTATCGACCCTGTCATCAGAAAGTATAAATACCCCATTCGACAGCCACATTCGACACACACATATACCAAGGGAGAAAAACCAGTCGAATTGGCAGCACAAGACACAACCTAAAGGACGAATTCAGAGCAGTAAGAAGGTCCTGCTAGTATTTTAATTCATAGGAAAACTCGTTTACTTGTATTAGCAATCTATTAATCGTTGAGTTAGCGTCTTTTTCACTATTTGATCAGACTTAATTGTTTCAAGCTTTTATAAAGAGTATTTGATGTTTATTTGGTTTCTTAATGCATGTGCTTTGATTAAATATTGAGTTTATCGCGCCTTGTCAACGTAGGCTCGCGCAATTACTTCATTAACATCATTTGCATAGTTAATGTAAGCCTGTAAAAGGGATAAATAATACCTGTAAAAGGGATAAATAATACCAGTGTTGCAAAACAAGGCCTACAAGGCCGATTAATCGCCGATTAGGTGCTACAAGGCCACCAACCTTTCCGATTTGCGTAAATCGGTCAAAAAACTCGGTCAATCATGGTCAATGATGGTTAATGACGGTCAACGGTGGTCAAGCTTGCACGACACCTTCAAACCTTGCTGAAAATACCCAAAACTCACCGTAAAATTGTTTAATAACTTATATTTGTTGTTTATATCTATTTTAAGATGTTTTTTTAAGAAAAATCTTGCCAGTAATACCTAAAATTTACCGAAAATACCTAAAACTTGCCGAAAATACCGAAAACTTGTCGAAAAAGCCAATCCGAATAATCACCGATTAATCCTGCCTAGACCGATTATAAGCTACAGGGGGGTCGACCGCCCGAATACCGATTCACGATTTTTGCAACCTTGAATAATACATAAACTTAGTAATCATTAAGTGTTTACACGCCTGTGTTAAGAATTCCACTGAGAGAGAATAGATTTTAGCACTCATCTTATACAACTAAGCAATTAAACGTGTGACAAGTTTTCCTACTATCGGTCAGGCCTCTTATCTGTATCTGTTTTCTATCTGTGTATGTGTGTGCTATTCGTTCCCTTGTTTTATTTACTGTTTACTTAATCTACACAATCGTGCCAGTCTCTCAGGCTGAAAACCCCCTTGCGTTAGATTAGGGCTTAAAACTAACTTAGGATTAAAATACTGATAGATATCTAGGTGTTAACGTTCCACACTTAGTGTTAGACACTCTACTTACCAACTAGCTACATTGATCGGGTACACTGCTTGTTAGTGTGTGTTATAGGATAAGTCAGCTAAATATAAATTTAAAACTTGATAATATAATCTATTCTACAACGACATACGAACGCATCAAGTTTTTGGCGCCGCTGCCGGGGAGTGAATTGTTTAATACTTGAATATCTGTTAATATTTTAATTTAGAATTAACTTAATTAGTTTTTAATTTTTAGTTTTTAATTTACTAACTTTGTTGTGTATTTGTATTATTTGCATTCATTGTATTTTTCTGCATATTTTCTGTTTTCATGTTTGTTTGTTTGCTGTAATTTTTGTTTGATTTTCATTTTTCTGTTTTTCTGCATTGTTACTATCTGCTGTAATTTGCTGAACTAAATCATACGGCGCATCTATTAATTTAGATACGGCGTATTGCGTTTTTATTTTATATACAGCGTATCTTATTTAATAATTCGAGTACGACGTATCTATCCCTCTAGATACGGCGTATTCTATTATTAACCAAGAAAATTTTTAAAACCCTAAACGCCATACGGCGCATGAGTTTTTCTCATACTACGTGTCTATTATTTATTAAAAACAAATTCGAATTCTTTAAATAAACAAGACACGGCGTATCGATTTTTGTCGATACGGCGCATTAATATCAAAAAGCTTGTATTTTGAGACATAGTGAACGTACGTCATATACGCATCTGCGTATTCGGTGTATTTATTTATATATTGATGAACTCAAATAAGTACATTTTATTACTATCATTTATCCTATTAATTCGACTTGTTTTACTATATTATGTATGAGGATTGATACTTAATCATTTACTTTTGTAATTCTCAGGTAAAAACAAGCATTTGGTGAAACTTAGCGATTTTGGACTGATTATGGAGCATAACATGCATAAAGTTAAGAGTCTACTGAAATGAAGAAGATCAAGACTAATCTGCTCCAGATGCGCCGCATCTCACTCATGACATGCGCCGCATCTCTATCAAGATATCACCAGATACGATCCAAGATACAAGAGGACATGCGCCGCATCTAATCATGGAGTTACGCCGCATCTTCTGGCGGTGTACGAATATTCCTGAATATTATAATCTTGGACCCCACGCGAAGTTAAGTACATGCGCCGCATCTACTTACTAGATGCGCCGCATCTTCCCTCAGACAGAAACTATAAATACCCCAAGACCAGACGAATTTCGTACACGCAATATAATATAACCTAAGTCCGAACAGAAGAACTAAAGGACGAATTCAGTCAAGGAGGCAGCACAAGACACACCCAAATCAAAGATACAAGAGTTGTAAGAAGGTGCTGCATGTGTTTAATTCATTAAGTAGTTTTGTTTTATTGTGTTAGCAAACTTTAATTCATCAGGATTGGTGGCTTGTGTAATGTGACAACGAAAGATTGCACTCCCTTTAATACTTGCTTTCCCATCAATTAAAGTTTATATGTTGATGTCTTTGGTTACTACTTATTAGTGCATTGATAACCTCTGTGTTTATTAGTGGCTTGCGGGCATTTGACTGCGGGACATAATGTGGCTCCCACGGTTATTACTAAATTGATCACTTAGGAATAACTTTTAGACATAAGTAATCATTAAGGGTTTACTCGCCGATAAGAATAGGACCAACGAGAAAGGGTTAACTACATACACTTCATATAAAGCTATCAATAAAACAAGTGACAATCTACTTAATCATAAGGACAACCCTCTTATTGTCTCAAGTATTTATCTGTGTACGTGTGTGCCACTTGCTGATTCGTGCCTATTGGTTTATTTTATTATTTAACTGCAACAAATCGTGCCAGTCTCTCAGGCTGAAACCCCCTTGCGTTAGGATATTAAAATACTGATTAGAATAACTAGATAATACGTTCCACTCTTAGTGATCGACACTCTACTTACCATTATCTTCATACTGACCGGGTACACTGCTCGTTAAGTGTGTGTGTTATTGATAAGTCGGCTAAATATAAATTTAAAACTTGAGTAGGCATTAAAACTTCTAAACCGCAACGACACATCACGCGCATCAAGTTTTTGGCGCCGCTGCCGGGGAGTGAATTGTTATTATCTGTTAATTTAATTAGTATTTTAATTAGGTTTTTCTTTTTTTTATTAGATTAATTGCATCATTGTATTATTTTGCATATTTGTTGTATTGTGTGTTAATTGTTTTCTTTTATTTTTGTGTGTTTATTTTCGTTTGTGTGTTTAATTTTTGTTTTTATTTTTCGTATTTTTCTGTTCTGCTATCGTTGTACTGTGCTAAATCAAACGATACGGCGCATCTGATCTCTCAGATACGGCGTATTGCGTTTAATTTTTAAAAAAATACAACGCGTTTAATTAATTCGATACGACGCATCTTTTCCCCAAGATACGGCGTATCTGTTTTTAATAAGAAAATTTTTCTAAGCGATAAAGTAATACGACGCATCTGCTTTAGCAGATACGGCGTATCTGTTTTCGATAAAAAAAAATTTTTTTTTTCTAAACGTTAACGCCACACGACGCATCTGCTTTAGCAGATACGGCGTATCTATTATTTTAATTAAAAACAGTTTGCGAATTATTAAACAGATACGGCGTATCGATCTCTATCGATACGGCGCATCTTTCTGAATCAAAAATCGATATTTATTTTTAAACGTAACGAAAGTACGGCGCATTAACTTTTGTTAATACGACGAATATAATTTGATAAATATAGTTGATTTTTGATATTTACTTTGATCGGTCCGCTACTCTCGTGTGCAAGTTGTTTATTTTCAGGATAAATGATGACTCGAGCATCACCAAAAAGGATTACATTCTGAACCAAACCAAGAGACGCTAGCTGAAGTGACCGAACATAAGACGACAAGAGTGGAGGAAAACTCAGTACTGGTAACATTGAACTTCTTAAATTCTTGAAATAGAATCCCAGGTAAACTCTACGATAATTCAACTGCCCAAAGGAAAGTTCTCTACACTATGATCTCAGTTTTATTATCCATATTATACATCTGATTCAAATCGTAATCTTAATTTTGTATGCTCAAAAACGATATTTGTTCCTAACCTCGGAATAAATCCTTATCCACTAAACAATAAGATTACAATTATTAATGAAACGTTTATGCCTATTGCTCTTATTTTGAATTCATCTATATGGTGTGCCGTTTAACCCAAATTTGATGTATAAGGAACTGTGTTGCGGAGGCCAAGGTACGTTCTTCATTTAAATTTCGTTAACTAACATAGAGATACGGCGGATCTAAATATCCAAAGCGCCGTATCCCTGACCAACTAGGACTTATTGACTAGTCAACGAAATTAAATAGATACGGCGCATCCCAATTTTCTAATACGGCGCATCGTGTCGCCCTATAAATACGACGGGAATGCGCCGCATAAACACACACAGTTAAGAACTTTCACGCACTAAAATTATACTCGAAATCCGATCATCTTTCTTAAATCCTCCTTTAATCCGATCTATAACCTTTCTCCTAATCATCAAATTAAGGTAATTATTCTATTTTGATTTAATTTTGTTTAATTATAAAAATTAGGGTTTATATGACCACTTCGATTAGGGCTTAAACGATACAGGGATATGATTAGAACTTGGCATTGATAATTTCCCCTAAGTTAATTTTAGATTTGGACATCGAATTTGGCACTAATTAAATCGAACGAAAAATAGGGTTTTGGGTGATTGTTTTTAAATTTTAGAGGGAAAGTGTGATAGAAGTTTTTGATAGGAACAATTCAGTAAATTTGGTCTGTGATATAATGCGGGAGTTTACGTCACGGATACGGATTCTTGAAAAACGTGCCTAACCCTTTATTTTATACTGATATGCTTTTAGATGCGGCGCATCTAGGTTGATTAATGCGACGTAACGACCTATTTCAAAATTGATAAAATTCTAGATACGCCGTATTGATTAATCTAGATACGACGCATCTCAATACGCCGTATCTATTGTCTTGCACCGCATCTCTTATACTTTATACAGATACGCCGCACTGATTAAATCAGATGCGCCGTATCTACCTATTTTGCAGACTGTTTACTGACTGTGAATATCTATTTCAGATGGCACTACCAGAGGTCACACTAAGGCATCAGTGGCTACAATTTGAGAACATGGGACTTACTCCTACCGCTCTAGAGGATTACTTGCATAGGCTTGACTCGATTTACTTCAAGAAAATATTCAGAGTCCAGGTTTTGAATTTTGACGATGTGGGATTGATCGGTGGTGGACATGCAGCTGCTAGTTTACAGCATCGGATGGAGATGGTAGTTGTTGGAGACGATGAGGAGGTAGTGTTTAGGTCTAGTGCTTGGGAGAGACTATTTAGGATTGACGAGCCTCTGATTAGGGAGCTCATGCTGGAGTTCTTTAGCACGATTCATTACAGGGAGACGGATTTGGAGATTGATACAGCTGACACTCTGGTATTCAGGTTAGGAGGTGTGCATAGGAAGATGTCGATGAGGCAGTTTATTTTGGCCATAGGGCTACACACTGAGGAGGAGATTGGATCTGCTGGGTTTGCCAGATACTGGGCTGAGAGTTTACGGGTTTTCCCTGACAGAGGGGTATTCAGTGACTACTGGGTTAGGATTTCTTCGATGGGTGATATCGTTACTTCCACCCCATCCTACACATTGATCAGAGAGCCGATGAGGC
Source organism: Artemisia tridentata subsp. tridentata (assembly GCA_021014915.2). Taxonomy (NCBI): domain Eukaryota; kingdom Viridiplantae; phylum Streptophyta; class Magnoliopsida; order Asterales; family Asteraceae; genus Artemisia; species Artemisia tridentata. The sequence goes on from CP139504.1 coordinate 111,211,042, forward strand.
GGCTATGCCACCGTTTGATTGCACTCACCATCGCTGGGAGGGGTCAGTCACCTGAGAAGGTGACCACTCTGGACCTCTTCCTCTTGAGGAGTATGGATGAGGGGTTGTCGGTGAACATCCCCCACTTTTTAGCGCACTACCTCCACCGATCTGCTGCAGGGAGAGATCGGAGGAGCCAGATGACTGGCGGGCATTTTGTTTCGAGGCTGGCCCGCCATTTTGGAGTTATTGGAGCAGAGATCCCAGCGGGGCTGGAGGTTATTGTGGCCCGTCTCCCGGTTATCGATAGGGACTATTTGGTTAGACTCGGGATCTGCCAGGTGGCTGCGGGAGGCCACTTTTAGGCAGCATTAGGGCCCGCCAGAGCTGCAGGGCCAGAGGCGGAGCAGGGAGGACCTCAGGAACCTCCGGCTGCTGCTCCTGCCGACGAGGAGGTGCCACAGGCACCAGTACCCCCACGCACCATTGGTCAGAGACTTGAGGCAGTCGAGGGAGAGTTGAGAGCCCTGAGGAGAGACTCAGAGTGGGTGGTCATGAGTGTGAGCAGACTATTAGAGCAGCAGGGTATTACACACATTCGTCCAGATGGTACTGAGGTTGCGGGAGTGACACGTGCATACGAGCGCAGAGTCCGCCAGAGGACTGATGGAGCCAGCACTTCCGGGACCCATCCAGACGACCACACTCACCCATGACCTTACTCTCTTGATTTCATAGACATTGTTCCACACATTATTATTACTTTTTGGATTGTACTAATCGCTATTCTTATGTTTATATTTAATGTTTCAGTTTATATTTCTTGTTATGTTTGATGAAGACTGGCATTAAGTTCAGCATGAGAGTACGAGAGGACGTATGAGATTAAACCGTGGAACGAGTCATTTTACAACAGACTGTTATCAGTCTGTTTGATCACTACATGCGCCGTATCTGCTTAAACAGATGCGACGCATCCTATCCTTTACTTCGTTTTATTTTGTTTCTAGGCCCGCATGAGGATACGGCGCATCTCAATTATGAGATGCGACGAATCTCCTGCAATGGTCATATCTTATTTTATTTTTCTGCATTTTTATTTTCGACTTTTAAAACTATTTATCAGTTTATTTTTAATGCGGCGCATCCCTGGTTAAGGATGCGGCGCATCTTTATTCTGATCCGTATTTATTCCAGGCTCGATACGGCGTATCTTCTTCAATAAGATACGGCGCATCGACTGACCTGATGATTTTCAGTTTTAATTTTTAAGTTTTATTTTTATCTAACTACTAATGTATTATGCAAGCTTGAACCTTTCTTATCTTAGGTGTGTTTTAAAAGTGTTGGTGGTATTATAGTTTCCTGGATTTCCTGTGGATACATCAAGTATGAAGCTTTAACGTTCTAATCCACAAGAAGTTGATTTTTGCTCTTATACTAATGGAGGATCATACCGAGCAAATCTCAGGGGAGTTTTTCTGTTCTAATTCTTTTATTTTCCAGTTTTTAACCTTTTATACAAACAACGAGGACGTTGTTTAACTTAAGTGGGGGGATTGGAGAATTAGAACACTTAACAATTACTTGTCCTAAACTTTTTCAAAAATTATGCTTAAAATGTGCTTAATATATCAAACTTAAAAATTTTTTAGCATGTTTTTGTTTAAGATCTAAGTTGCATAACTGCACACATGACGTTATTTTCAAAAATTGTGATTTTTCAAAATTCACAAATCTATGAGTGTGCCGGTGACTTGTAAACTTTAGAACTTGGCTTGTATACTATTCGAGACCACCATAATGAGTATTATTTATATAATTGGAATGACTTGTCTAAATTGGTAAAATTCTAGGATTACACCCAAATAGCCTATTATTTGTTATGTGTTATTAACTAACTACACTGGTTAGTTAACCCCCGTATAAACCTTTTGTTACTCTCATTTTTAGAGTAAGATACCCCTAGAAAAACCCTCTGAGCCATTCCTTTCGTTTCTTACACCTATGTTTAAAATGTTTCGTTACACCCTTACACCTTAGCCTACCCTGTAGATTAGAATCCGTGGTTGGTTGATTGCTATAGGCAGAGTGTGTTTCCTTACATTACCTATGTTCGCGTGCGTAATTCATTACCTTTGGTTAGGTCGGGAAATTGCACAATGCAATTGGAGTGAAAGTAAATATTGTATATTTTGGAGTTTATTTTTCGTGTGTTTACTACTTTCACTTTTACCATTATTTCTGAAGTTATGAAAAGTATGGAACATTTATCCAGAATTATCATTATAGTGATGTGGTGAAATTTTACACATATATGTTGATGTCAAAAAAAAAAAAAAAAAAAAAAAAATCGAAAAAAATGAGAAAAGAAAAAGAAAGAAAGAAAAGTTGGATGTTTATTTTAACCAACTTATGTAAAGTTATGTAAGTGGTCGATATCACCACTATTTGTTGTACTATATCTATGGATTGAATGGGAATTGGCAGTTATGGGAACGCCAATTAAGGTTTATTCTTTGATTAAGATCTTGTTGAGTATAATTCGTGTCTACCTAAAGCGTGTGTTTCAAGTGTTAAAGTGTGAGTTATTCTGTGATATGAGTCTTATTCATGGGATGGTTGGGATAGTGATTAACCACACTTAGGATTTTAATTTATTTGTTTTGTTTATTTTTATTTTTACACCAATTTATATCCCAAATGTTATCCATGCCCTTTATTATTCTTTATCCAACCAAACTTTTGATTTATTGAGATTAGGGATTTGAGCAATCTTAAGTATCGTAGTTGTGGATTCGGCTATGTATTTATGATTTTGTCGCCCTTTTTGATATATTATTATTGGTCAAGTTTGGACCTATCTTTAGCCTATTCGAGTTAAGGATTTGAGCAATTGCAAGTATCGTGTTCGTGGATTCGATCATGTATTTGTAATTTTGTCGCCTTTTCTGGAATTTGAGATCGATAGTGAAAGAGAATAATTAACCCTTAAGCCTAAAAACCCTTTTTACCGCTTTAGACTTGTTACTCCTTAGCTTTAGTGGAGGAGATGTGTATACTTGCCAAGCTTATGATAGAATATTCGTCGCGACTGGACAGTTAAACGATTAGATTTGCTTTTATCAAAATTATCTTATTTTACTTCTAATTCGTTAAGTGTTTAGTTGTGTGATTATGAAATAAACGAATACATGCTTAAACATAAAAATAAATCCTAACATCTTTTAGGATACATTTTCATAAGAGAAATTCTAAGGTTTACTTGGGGACAAGTAAAGTTCAAGTGGGGGGATATTTGATGAACTCAAATAAGTACATTTTATTACTATCATTTATCCTATTAATTCGACTTGTTTTACTATATTATGTATGAGGATTGATACTTAATCATTTACTTTTGTAATTCTCAGGTAAAAACAAGCATTTGGTGAAACTTAGCGATTTTGGACTGATTATGGAGCATAACATGCATAAAGTTAAGAGTCTACTGAAATGAAGAAGATCAAGACTAATCTGCTCCAGATGCGCCGCATCTCACTCATGACATGCGCCGCATCTCTATCAAGATATCACCAGATACGATCCAAGATACAAGAGGACATGCGCCGCATCTAATCATGGAGTTACGCCGCATCTTCTAGCGGTGTACGAATATTCCTGAATATTATAATCTTGGACCCCACGCGAAGTTAAGTACATGCGCCGCATCTACTTACTAGATGCGCCGCATCTTCCCTCAGACAGAAACTATAAATACCCCAAGACCAGACGAATTTCGTACACGCAATATAATATAACCTAAGTCCGAACAGAAGAACTAAAGGACGAATTCAGTCAAGGAGGCAGCACAAGACACACCCAAATCAAAGATACAAGAGCTGTAAGAAGGTGCTGCATGTGTTTAATTCATTAAGTAGTTTTGTTTTATTGTGTTAGCAAACTTTAATTCATCAGGATTGGTGGCTTGTGTAATGTGACAACGAAAGATTGCACTCCCTTTAATACTTGCTTTCCCATCAATTAAAGTTTATATGTTGATGTCTTTGGTTACTACTTATTAGTGCATTGATAACCTCTGTGTTTATTAGTGGCTTGCGGGCATTTGACTGCGGGACATAATGTGGCTCCCACGGTTATTACTAAATTGATCACTTAGGAATAACTTTTAGACATAAGTAATCATTAAGGGTTTACTCTCCGATAAGAATAGGACCAACGAGAAAGGGTTAACTACATACACTTCATATAAAGCTATCAATAAAACAAGTGACAATCTACTTAATCATAAGGACAGCCCTCTTATTGTCTCAAGTATTTATCTGTGTACGTGTGTGCCACTTGCTGATTCGTGCCTATTGGTTTATTTTATTATTTAACTGCAACAAATCGTGCCAGTCTCTCAGGCTGAAACCCCCTTGCGTTAGGATATTAAAATACTGATTAGAATAACTAGATAATACGTTCCACTCTTAGTGATCGACACTCTACTTACCATTATCTTCATACTGACCGGGTACACTGCTCGTTAAGTGTGTGTGTTATTGATAAGTCGGCTAAATATAAATTTAAAACTTGAGTAGGCATTAAAACTGCTAAACCGCAACGACACATCACGCGCATCATATATATAAGCGTATTTGAAAATTAATACGTACGGCGCATTAATCTCCATCAATACGCCGTATAATTTTTCTAAAATAAAAGTCTGAACTTTTTAACGAAGTGAACATACGGCGTATCCAGATTACTGGATACGGCGTATCGTCTGCAGATATCAGCAACTTTTATTTTTCGTATTCCGTTTTCGTTATTAGTTTTCTGTTATTTTACTTTTTCAAACCTATTCTACTAATGCTTTTGTGTTGATTTCAGGAAGTGCATGACCAGGAGTTCTACTAAAGACCTCGTTAAACCTTACAAAGAACCTAAACAAGCTTTTCATTCGCTTAGGAAAGATTTCAAGACAACAAGCCTTGATTGCTCGAGTTCGGTAGAGCTCGACTACTTTTCTGATCAAGAATCTCAGTGTGAAGAAGCAATCACAGAAACAATGACGGAACCTACTGTAGGATCGAGTGCTTCTAGCTTGATAGAGCTTGGTTAAACGAGAATCTCTAGGTGTAAGACTTGTGTCTATGCGGAAACTAAACAACAAGAATGTAAAGAAGAAAATAATAGAAGACAATGATCCTCTATGGATCAGATTATGAACTAAGAAATTGTGTTATTGAATATTGTTAATCGATACAAAACTCATAGACGGGTGTTTATTTTATACTAACAATAAACCCTAACCCTAACCCGTCATACAAGAAAACGTGTAAAGAGATAAACATGATCTCTTCTAAAAATAAATCTAACAAACATTCTAAACTTACGGGATAACAATTACTAACACCCGCAGAAATGACTACTATCAGCAGAAACAAAAATAAACTATCGGCAGGAACCAACTGCAGCAGCAATGTATAACTATCAGCAGGAACCAGCTTCAGTATCAGCAGCAATGAGAAATATTTATTTCCCAGAGTTGGTGTTTACACCTACACATCAAATGGTATTCAACTCACCATGTATCATAGACAAGAAAGAGTTGACTCACCATGAGGGTACAGCTCTGGTGTGATTGTCAAATCTGTTGATAGCTGTAATAGCTTGCTCAAAGCTATAGGGTTCTCAACTCACCCATGGTTCATTCCTGAGAGTTGAAATGGTTTTCAATTCACCATGGATTTTACTCCTTTGGGGTTTCCAAAGAATTGGCTAGCCCACAAGTGTATGGTTTGTGGTAAAGGCAGTTGGAATTCCATACTTGGTACTCAATTCACCAAAGGTTATCTTCAACCTAAGAATTGGCTAGTCCTGAGCAAACGGCTACAGGTAAAGACAACTCAAATCCGTTTAAAGTTGCTGATTTACTAAAAATCAGATGGTTATCAATGTACCATGGTCTAACACACCTAAACATTGGCTACTCCAGTAGTGATGGCTATTGGTAAAGAGACATCAAATCCATTAATTTTCAATGATTCACCTCTCACAGGAGTTAACACACCTGGATGTGATGAGAATAGTATGAAACTTAAGTGATTTGATGTACATTTTGTCATAGTAGCAGTCAAGATCAAATGAATGACATGGTGACCAGTTTATTCTTTTGAAGATGATTTCCTTTTGCTGCTGAACTATAGAAGTTGCTGCTGGTTACTTACTATTGCTGCTGCTCAAATGCAATCCTCAAGCCTGAGAAGTTAAAGCTCTATCACGTGGGAATCTTGCAAGTTAACCTAGTCAACTTCAAGATTAGGGGAGGATTGTTAGGATCTCTGAGAAATAAAGATTTCTCATTGCTGCTGATAGTGAAGCTGGTTCCTGCTGATAGTTATACATTGCTGCTGCAGTTGGTTCCTGCCGATAGTTTATTTTTGTTTCTGCTGATAGTAGTCATTTCAACTCTCGGGAATGAACCATGGGTGAGTTGAGAACCCTATAGCTTTGAGCAAGCTATTACAGCTATCAACGGATTTGATTATCACACCAGAGCCGTACCCTCATGGTGAGTCAACTCTTTCTTGTCTATGAGACATGGTGAGTTGAATACCATTTGATGTGTAGGTGTAAACACCAACACTGTACCTGCAAGATGTTACTCAAAACCATACAAATCAGCACAATTTTTTATTTTTTATTTATTTATTTATTTATTTATTTTTTAAACGAAAAAATAGAAAAGAAAAGAAAAGAAAAGAAAAGAAGAAAGAAAATGAAAAATATATATATATTTTTTTCATGAGCAGCAGAATCTGAAGCAACCAGCAGGAATGGTGTTACCAGCAGGAACGACAACACTGCCAGCAGAAACTGAAATACTACCATCAGAAATGGGAGTAGCAGCAGGAACCGTGTGATAGCAGCAGACATGAAATCTTTAGCACAGTCAACAAACATCACAGTCAACAATTCATCACAGTCAACAAACAAATCAAGAATACCCACATGATATCACATTTGATCCATGATCCCAACTTTAATGAGCGACAAACACATGAGCTGTTTGAAGATACCCTTTAAATACACTAGGCGACAACCCAGCATAAATAATCACAAATCCCATATGAAATTTATTGTACCCATGATGGAACTAGCATGAGAATTTCCAAATATATTATCACACACCGACCCATCAAAGTAATAAACCACATACAGAAACTTGCTCCTTCCCCAATAATTCAATCTCATGCGATAGATGACAAAACCAACTTTGACCAATACCAATTCACCCCACTTTTAGCATTCGACCAATTAAAATCATCCATAATTAGATAAATTGTAGTACGAGGTCAACCAATCTGATGCAATTAACCACAAGTGACAAACAATTGCATCTATCCACTTTCTCATATATCAGTTCCACAAACGAATCAGTAATTGATCAATATAATATTCAACAAAAGCAACCACTCACATAATAATAGGAAGCGACAGATTCAGCAGCAGCATTATTATAGATAGTGAACACAAATAAACTAAAAAAATGTTAGTTAGCACAAACTATACAACGATAAGCCTCCCCTTAGGCTTATGCCTTCCCTCAATTCCAGCCATTGTATCTCCAAGAACAACCTGCTGAGTATTGATCAGCAGTTTCCCATCTATTACCCCCCATATACATCGGATCATAGTAAACAAACCTATAATCATTTTGAAAGTAAGCACTTGTAGGTCTGTTAAATGGTCGAGCAACATTCCTTTTCCAACCAGCAGAATTAGTTTTACCAGCTGGAACTGGCTTACCAGAAGGAACATGTGCGGGTCTAAAAGGCCTACCAGCAGGAACAGGTGCTGGTCGTTTTGCATTACCAGCAGGAAATGCATTTGCTCTAGGGATAAATGGGGGAATATTCTCTACATTTTTCCATACTGATCTAGGTTTTCGTTGTTCAGCACACACACCCATTTTACTCTCATAATAATTACAATCCTTAATGAGATGAGAGTAACTACCACAAACAAAACATGATTTCTTTCTAAAGGATTTATTCTTAACCTGACTTTTCTTATCATGACCTTGCTCATTACACAAAGACTTCTCATAAACAGAATCAGAAACAAAATTGTTCTTAATAGGACTAAAAGTAGCTGACTTTGAATTGGATTCCACACTAGCTACTTTTGGTGAGAAGTCATCAGACTTGGGTGTGGGAGACTTATCATTTGAATCACATGAGACAAAGTTTTTGGTCTTGATTTATGAAGATTTGTCACTTTTAGAACTAGAGACAAATTCATTAGAGTCACAATCAAGATTAGGCAAGTCATTGGCCTTTTTGCCATATGTCATGTGTGATTCATCCAAGTCTAAGTCAAGGGAAGAGTGAATAGGGACAGGCTTAAAAACTCCTCTGATAGGCGGAGGAACAACATGCATTGCTCCTTCTTTGACATACTTTACAGGGATTTGGTAATTAGGCTCCTTAGGTGCAGGGTCAAACCATTTTGGCTCATTAGTTTCATTATTATACCCTAACCTTTCTTTGACCTTCCTGACCTAGTATTTTTATATTCATTGGCCTCTTCTACATCATTAGATGATTTTTCCCACCTCTTGAACCAAGCCATTTCTTTATCTAACTTAGCTTGCATATCCTGTTTTTCTAATATAATCTTAGCATTTTGAGACTCAGAATATTTAAGCTCATTAGTGGTGTTCTTTAAGTCTCTCTGCAAAACCTTAATTTTCTCTTCATAAGCTAACTGATTATTTTGGTACCAAACTTTTTGTTTTTCTAATGTATTAACAGCATTTTTATACGCTTTGACCTGTATATAATAATCCTTGTACTGAGATTCCATGTCATCATAATCTTTCTTAAATGAAGCATATAAATCATGACAACCAAAACGACACTTTGGTACCTGAAATGGGAAACCCAGCATAGCGAATTCAACAGCCACATCTGCCTCACCTTTTGTCTCATGACCAGCAACCATTTTCTCAACTTGAGTGGCACATCTTTCCTCATTAGATTTAGCATTTCCTGTCCCGTCTTCCCTTGAGTCATAAGGTAGCAAGGCTCTAATCTTCATGACAAATGTCTCCAAAAAATCATCAGATCCGAATGAAGTCATTTTATGGGGGTTTAAGAGAATGGTTTGAAAAGACTTTTTCGACACTAACAACAAAACTACTCAGAGACCACAATTAATGCCCACTGATTGACCAAAAAGGACACCACAAGCGACAACCAATAAATTATCCTCAATCAATTCAGCCCACAACCGATTTATAATACCACTCGCCCAATTCGATCAGTACGAGGATAATAAATATTTCACCGACCAATTCAATTAGTAGACTTTGAAAGACTTTCTTGACCAATCGACAATTTATAACATAAGCGACAAACAGAGCAGCCCCACAAATTCTTTATTGCCGATCAAGAACGACAAATCAGTGTATTGACCACAAAACCGATTTAATTCTTTGATGCTACTGACCGAATTAATATAATACGCCTCACAAATCTTTTATCCAATCACAATGAATAACCACTTGCCTAGTATGACCCACGAATAATAATCGCAGATTTCACAATCACAAGCGACAAGAACGAATTAAAATATACCTTTGACCAATTAATACGTTGAACAGATCGATACCAAAATAAAACAACGATTATCAAGAAAATAATCACCAGATCTGCTCATCTGCTACGGTAACACTTTTTCTTCTTTATCAGAGATCCTCACCAGGCTCTGATACCACTTGTAGGATCGAGTACTTCTAGCTTGATTGAGCTTGGTTAAACGAGAATCTCTAGGTGTAAGACTTGTGTTTATGCGGAAACTAAACAACAAGAATGTAAAGAAGAAAATAAACAAAGACAATGATCCTCTATGGATCAGATTATGAACTAAGAAATTGTGTTATTGAATATTGTTAATCGATACAAAACTCATAGACGGGTGTTTATTTTATACTAACAATAAACCCTAACCCTAACCCGTCATACAAGAAAACGTGTAAAGAGATAAACATAATCTCTTCTAAAAATAAATCTAACAAACATTCTAAACTTACGGGATAACAATTACTAAAACCCATAGAAATGACTACTCTCAGCAGAAACAAAAATAAACTATCGGCAGGAACCAACTGCAACAGCAATGTATAACTATCAGCAGGAACCAGCTTCACTATCAGCAGCAATGAGAAATCTTTATTTCCCAGAGATCCTAACACCTACTATGGAGGAATACATGTGTTGGGTCCTTCAGTACCCAAGAGTCGTTAAAACAGGATTTTAATGCAAATTAAGCTAAGTGCTAATTAAACTGAAAACATTCTAAGTCACTGAGTGAACAGTCACATAGTAAGTTACCTTCAAGATGCTCAGGACGAGTCTTAGAAGAAAGACTCACCAATTCAGGAAGGCGGTTCTCCTTGAAGTGTTACTTGAGACGAAGAAGAAGGTAATGGGATCAAAGAGCGTTAGACAAGAGCTCACTGAACCCCAAGTCTCCTCAACAAAAATAACTGAAGACTGAAGACTGAAGGCAAATGACTGAAGAACCTGAAGCCTGAATAAAAGGCGGGATAAAGCGGGAAGGTTTTGAGAAGATAAGAACAAGTCTTATCAGGGTCAGACAAACTATCCCTCAAGTGGCTAAAAGTCGAAGAAGTGTCAGGACTGACACTCGAAGACTTTTTGGCGCAATCCTATTGGTTCTTGGAAATGACAACTACTGTTGTAGTTGTCAGACACGCTTCCTATTTGTTTATGTAGTTTTAATCTTCAGTACTCTTGACATGTTTGCCTATAAATAGCAAACAGATGGAGAAAAGTGGGTTAGGTATTTTTGTGCAATAAAAGCTTAGACTTTCACAATACCCCTTTTCTCCTACATAGAGTAACATATCCCTGAGATAGCTCAGTGGGTCGAATTGTTACCACTTAAAGCATTGCTTAAGTTTAGATAGGAGACACCATACCTTGTCTATTCAATCCCAAGTGTTTATTCCGCAAAACACTTGGGTAATAGATTCTTTGATTCATTTCTAATAAGAATTTAAACGTTGAAAATACTTTATGTTTTTATATTTACGTTTCATTAACTGTTAGAATTAATCAATACATTGTATTAGTCATAAACACAAATAGATTAACTTTATAGTTAACTCTAAGCGTGTTAAGGGAACAACAAGTGGTATCAGAGCCTCTGGTTTATAAAATCTTTCAAAATTAACCAAGAGTGCTCAAGGTTTTTAAAACCAAGATCCTACTATGACTGATATAAATGTGCCCCAGCTAGTCGACAAAAAGGGTGGAAGCTTTTTAGCTATTGCCCCACGACTTGAAGCTGGTAAATTTAGCAAGTGGAAAAAGCGAATGCTTTGCTACTTGACTGGTATGGAACCATACTACATCTCTTGTGTCAAAGATGGTCCTTATGTACCAAAGACTGCTGAAGGGCTAAACAAGCCTGAGGCTCAATGGACCATTGATGAGAGGAGGGTGGTCAATCAAGACCAACGCCTAAAAAGCATCATTATATCTTGTCTTCCTGACGATATAATGGAATCAGTCATCAACTGTTCAACAGCCAAGCAAACTTGGGATGACTTGGTCAATAGCTTTGAGGGTCCCTCAGATACCAAGAAAAACAGGGTCATGGACCTGAAACTTGAGTATAATACTTTCAGGGCAAAAGACTCTGAAAGTCTCTCTCAGACTTAGGCTATGTGTAATGGTAAATGGTGTACATGGGGGCAAAATCTGACACGTGTCAGCCCAGTCAGCAAAGGGCTTGAATTGTTTAGGTGTGTAATGGTGGGTGGGGCAAATTTTGACACGTGTCACCACCTTTTTTTTCTTTTTTTTTTAAATTCAACAAATTAATACATTCTAAATTAAAACATCATTTTATTAATTAAAAAAAAAATACTACATCATTTTATTAATTAAAAAAAATTACATTAAATTTTATTCAAACAAACACTAAAATTAAAAACTACTCGTCGTCGTTGTTGTTTATCACATTCCGATTGGTCCACGCTTCCTCGATCAAATCTTGCATGAGCGTGTAATGGTTCACGTGACTTCGCATTTGAATGGAGTTTTCAATAGCTTCGTCTTGCGATAATGCCGGCATTGGTAAACCAATTTCTTCCGGCTGATAATCTTGACAATACGCGTTCCCATCATCCTCCAAAATCATGTTGTGTAAAATAAGACAACATCGCATCGTATCTTTAATCTTATCCTTTGTCCACAGACGACAAGGATTTCTCACAAAATGAAACCTTTTCTTAAGAACCCCGAACGTCCTCTCGATATCCTTTCTTGCCGATTCTTGAACTTGTTTAAAGTTGATTCTTTTTGGGTCCGATGGGTCTGTAAACGTCTTAACTAGAAACGAATACTCAGGATAAATCCCATTGCCCAAATAATATCCATGTGGATGGTAGTTATCGTTAGCATAAAACCCGAGAGTTGGATTTTTTGCAGCGATGAAGTCTTCAATAACGGGTGACTGTTCTAAAACGTTGATATCGTTGTTGGACCCGGGTACACCAAAATAAGCATTCCATATCCATAGGTCGTAGGATGCAACGGCTTGAAGAATTAATGTTGGATTTTTTTGGTCACCCCGATGGTGTTGACCTCGCCATGCGGTTGGACAGTTCTCCCACTCCCAATGCATGCAATCGATACTACCCAACATACCCGGTAATCCATGAACTTCTTGATGAACACCATACAAACGCATCAAGTCACTAGTCGTCGGTTTCCTTAAATACCTTTCCTCGTACAAATCTTTTATTCCTACAAAAAAAAAAAAAAAAAAAAAAAAAAAAAAAAAAATCCGATTATAAAAAAAAATATGTATATACGAATTACAAAAAAAAAAAAAAAAAAAAAATTTATATAAAAAAAATATATATACGATTATATATTAAAAACAAAAAAAAAAAAAAAAAAAAAAAAAAAAAAAAAACGATTAGAAAAATGTTGTACCTATTGTGAAATTTTCGAGTGTGTCCCGAGAAGTTTTTTCTCCCATTTTCAAATAGTCGTCATTGATGTCGGTAGTGAACCCGTAAGCAAGCACACGCAAAGCCAAAGTACACTTTTGAATTGACGTGAACCCCAATTTTTGAAGGGCGTTGTTTCTTTGTCGGAAATATGGAAACCGCTCTTCCAAATCGTGTGCAATACGCAAAAACAACCGTTTGCTCATTCTGAAACGTCGCCTAAATATTTCCTCGGGATACCTTGGGTTCAGGTCAAAGTAATCTCTCATCAACCGTTTGTTGGCTTCGAAACGGTCACGTTCAACTCTAGCTCTTCGTTGGATCGGTGTGTCCCTTCTTTTAGCTCTCAATTTAGTCAACGCGATCGACGCAATAGAAACCGCTTCTTGTTCCATGTTCGAGATCTCGTCGTCGGAACTAGACTCAAGAAGAAATGAAGAGCTTGGAGAATCCATAATTTTTATAAAAGTGTGTTTGAGTTGTTTAAAGGTGTGTTTGAGTTGTGAAAAATGAAGAAAAAAGGTTGGTATTTAAAAAAAAAAAAAAAAAAAAGGAGCGTTTTTTTTTTTAATTTGAAAAGTATCCGTTTGAAGATATAAACGTTCGAATTTTTCTTGGAAAGTACAATGGGCAAGGCGCGGTTTGATTCACGCCCATTCGTTTTTTTCCCCATTTGGCGCCCCTATGTAATGGGGGGGGGGGGGTGGGCGCGAATTGGGGCAAAAATGGGAAAATTGGCGCCCATTACACATAGCCTTATACCAGATACAAGACTTTGATAAACGAACTATCAAATGATGGTGTAGTGTTGTCTAAGCATGTGACAAATGTTGGCTTTGTCAACAGTCTCCCTGAGAAGTGGCTAAACTTCTCACAAGGCCTGAGGAATGCTAATCACATTCAGACTCTTGAGCTCCCTGAGATCTATGGGAAGTTTGTCTATGAATACAACTTAATCTCAAGGAGATACCCTGACTCAAAAGCTCTTGAGTCCAAAAAGGCCTTGACCTCCACACCCATATCAACTGCTTTTTATACTAATGGTGTTGTGCAGGACTTTCAAGAGGATTCTGAGGATGAAATTGATGAAAGGACTAGTGATGAGTACCTAAAAGATTTAAACTTGGAATTCCAAGAGAGGGCACTCCTTGCTAGTTCAAAACGTTTCATCAAAAGAAACCAGTCCAACTTTTCAAAAGGAAAAGCAAATGAAACCACTGAATGCTTTAATTGTGGTAAAAAGGGTCATTTTGCTAGGGACTGTTATTCTAAAACCACCTCAGAACCCTCTTACAAATTTTCAGGAAATAGTTCCTCAGGAACTAGCAAGTTTCAACCTAGAATGTTTCAGTCGACCCAACAATTTCAAAACAAGGGTCAAAAAGACTTTGAAGCAAAATATAGGAAAGCCAAGGCTAAACTTGCAATTCTTGAAACTAATCCCTCTATGTCTCAGGCTGCTCAAACATCCAAACCTGTTCAGGCAAAGAACAAGGTTTTAGTAGCTGAAGCTTATGATTGGGATGAAGAAGAGGTCTCCTCAGATGAGGAAATTAGAGTGAGTGCACTGATGGCACTCTCTGAAGGTGATCAGGTGGCTGTTGGGAAAAGCCATGCAAGGAATGGAGAGTGGGTAAACATCACCATGAAGAAGGTAAACACTTTACTTTCTATGGATGATAATTCTGATTGGCAGTCTTACATGGATTATATTTGTGTAGATCTTAAGTTTGTTGAGGAACAAAGGCTTAACCTGTTTTCAAAATATAACAATATAGTGTCAGAATTGAATAAATGTAGAGATGAATTGCTTGTACTGAAGCAAGCCAAATTAGAAACAATTACTCTACAAATTCAGAACACTGAAATTTTGAAACAAAACCAAGCCCTACAAACTGAACTTAACAAAGAAAAGGCTGTCATCCAAGGCTGGACCAAAAAGAACCCCAAGGTCTTTGATACTGTGGGTTTAATCCCTAGGAAAACAATAGAAATTGACCATCTCATGGTTAACCCCAATGTGAGTCCCAGTGAATTGACCTTTGTTCCAGCTGGCATATCATTTGAGCAAGAAATGCTACCCAAGTCAAATGACTGGATAGTCAGGGACAACCCAGTCAGTAAGTTACCAAACTTTGAGACTGGAAAAATCTTGCTTCCTGAAAGTCAGGCTTTGAAAAATATGCTTGGACTCTCAGACCAACTCAGTAGTACTGAGTTGGTAAATGAGCCTGAATCAGATTCATATCCACCACTCCCTCCACTGAATACCCTTCAGGGTGCTGCACCAAACTCAGGCCTCCCACAAATGGTCTACTCCCAACACTCTCCAAAGGAGAGGTCAGGAATGGGAAAAACAATCCTGAAAAGACCAACCCTTGAAGTCTCAGTAAATACTGATGACTCATCAACTTCAGTCCCTTCTGAAGTAATAACCCAAAGCCCTGACTCAAAATTTGATCAGTTGGCTGAAATGGTCAGGAAGCTGGGTGAGAAGATTGCATCTTCTGAGAAACCTTCTCAATCCAAGAAGAAGGAACAAAAACCAGCTTCCTCAAGCACCAAACCCCTGAAAAGATGTGAGCTGTGTAACTATACCAATCATTTCACTGATGATTGCTATAGAATCCTTTACTGCATGATTTGCAAAAAGGATGATCACAGGACCTCTGATCACAAAACACACTCAGTCACATCAAAGATGGCAGGCCTTAAAGCTCAGTCTTTAAACTACCCTTCTGATTCTAAACAGAAACAGAAACAAAAGGCCAAGCCTTTTGCACCTTGCCCCTACTGTGGGTTCAATGACCACCATCCTAAGGATTGTCAAATTGACAATTGTTGTAAAAATAGTGGAGGTCCCACTCATGACACCTCAGGACGTGATAAGGTCATTCAGGCCAGAAGAGGTATGACAAAGTCAGCCTCTCAGTCTACTGAGTCTACATCTGCAATCAAATGCATAATTTGTGGTAGCTCAGTCCACTCCATCACTGACCATAAATCAATTGTAAATGTTAAAAAGACCCCCAAAGCTAAGCCCTCCAAGAAGTGGAGTCCTAGAAAGAACTAACCTAGTTTACCATTTGTGCAGAAACATGCCAGGGATCATGTTTGGCATTTAGATAGTGGATGTTCAAGGAGCATGACTGGTGTGAAGGAGTATCTGCACAAGTATGTTGATGAATCAGGACCCAAAGTGATATTTGCTGATAACTCATCATGTCTCACTGAAGGTTATGGTTCAGTAAACTGCAATGGTATAGTCTTTACTAGGATAGCTTATGTAAATGGTCTTAAATACAATTTGATCAGTGTCAGTCAACTATGTGATGCTAAATACATAGTTCAGTTTGATGATAAACAAGGAATCATCTTCATTGCTAATAAGGAAGTTGTCCTTTTTGCACCAAGAAGACATGATGTTTATGTGTTGGACATGTCCAGTCTGACTCAGAATGGAACTTGTCTCTTTACCAAGGCCACTGATACTCTTAACTGGCTTTGGCATAAGAGACTCTCCCACCTGAACTTCAAAAACATAAACAACCTTGTGAAACAAAACAAGGTCCTTGGCATACCATCTCTTGTGTTTTCAAAGGATAAACCATGCTCAGCTTGTGAAAAAGGTAAATATCACAGAGCATCCTTTAAAACCAAAACCAACTTTTTCATCAGGAACTGCCTACATCTTCTCCATATGGATCTATTTGGACCAATCAGTCCTAGATCCATTAACCATGAGAAGTATACTCTGGTCATTGTGGATGAGTACTCAAGATACACTTGGGTATACTTCCTGATCAAAAAGAGACAGGCAGCTGAAACAATTATGTCCTTTGTCAGGAATATTGAAAATCAAAATGACATCAAAGTCAAATAGATTAGAACTGACAATGGAACAGAGTTCAAAAATTATGAACTTGAATGTTTCTGTGATGAGAAAGGAATTTCCCAAAAATTTTCCTCACCTTACACACCTGAACAAAATGGTGTGGCTGAAAGGAAGAATAGAACCCTCATTGAAGCAGCCAGGACAATGCTAAATGGATCAGTCCTTTCCAAACACTTATGGACTGAAGCAGTAAAGACTGCCTGTTACACACAAAACAGATCCATCATTGTTAAAAGACATAGCAAAACTCCTTATGAGTTATTCAAGGGAAGGATCCCTGACATCAGCTACTTTCATGTCTTTGGGTGTCCTGTGTTTATTCATAATCACAAGGATCACTTAGGAAAATTTGATGCCAAAGCTAATGATGGATACTTCCTTGGATACTCCCTTGTCTTAAAGGCCTTCAGGGTGTTCAACACTAGGAGACAGCATACTAAGGAAACATTTCATGTTACCTTTGATGAGAGCACTAATGCAATCAGTGTCTCTAACAACTCAGTGGAAGAGATAGGTATTGATGAATCATCAAGATACCCTCCTGATGAACATCATCCTGAAAATGGTCCTTCCACTCAGTTCCAAGCAAATGCTGACATCTCCTATTACATCATTCCCCACAACCTTCCTTACCCAACCATCACTGAGTTTGTTGAAGCACAAAGAAGTACTGATGAAATCATTCAGTCTGAACAAAGTACTCAGGAACCAAACAATCACAGTGATGAGTCAACCCACTCAGACACTCAAGATGCTGAAGATCATCATGTGTCTGATCCTGATCCTACCCATCAGGCCTCAAGTTCTAATCAGTATCCTAGACCTCAAGACTGTTGGACTAGGTCTCAGGATATAGAACTTGTCAATATAATTGGTGAGCCTACTGAAGGCATGCTCACAAGAAGCATGGCTGCACAACTGAGAGCAGCCTCAGCCAATGAATGCCTATTTGTGGACTTCATCTCCACAATTGAACCCAAAAGTGTCAAGGAAGCACTTAATCACCCAAGTTGGGTTCAGGCCATGCATGATGAACTGGAACAATTTGACAGAAACAAGGTAATGACCTTGGTCAAGTGTCCTGAAGATGTTTCAGTCATTGGCATGAAATGGGTATTCAAAAACAAATCTGATGAAAATGGCATAGTCATTAAAAACAAAGCCAGACTTGTAGCCAAAGGCTATAATCAACAAGAAGGCATTGACTATGAAGAAACATTTGCACCAGTAGCAAGGATGGAAGCCATCAGGATCTTCCTTGCTTTTGCTACATACATGAACTTCAAGGTGTATCAAATGGATGTTAAAAGTGCATTCTTAAATGGTTCACTGAAAGAAGAAGTTTATGTTCAGCAACCTCCTGGATTTGAAAGCCATGAGTTTCCTGACTATGTCTGCAAGCTTAACAAAGCCCTTTATGGACTGAAACAAGCTCCCAGGGCATGGTATGAAACTCTTTCAGCCTTCCTGATCCAAAATAAATTTGTTAAAGGCAAGATAGACAACACACTATTTATCTACAAGACAAATAATGATGTCATACTTGTACAAGTGTATGTTGATGACATCATCTTTGGCTCAACAAGTTATAAACTTTGCAAACAGTTTGAAAAACTTATGGCAAAGAAATTTGAAATGAGCATGATGGGAGAACTGACTTACTTCCTTGGTCTGCAAATCAAGCAGACTGATAAAGGAACCTATATCAGTCAAGAGAAGTATGTCAGAAGCCTACTGAAGAAGTACGAGCTCAGTGACTGTGCCTCAGTCAAGACTCCCATGGTACCCCCAAACAACCTTGGTCCTGATTTTACTGGAAAACCAGTGAATCAAACTCTTTTTAGAGGAATGATAGGATCACTGATGTATCTACTTGCATCAAGTCCTGATATCCAATTCTCAGTCTGTTTGTATGCCAGATATCAATCTGACCCAAGAGAATCTCATATCACTGCTATGAAAAGGATATTCAGGTACCTGAAAGGTACTCCAAACCTTGGATTATACTATCCAAAATGTTCAGGCCTTGATCTTAAAGGATACTCAGACTCTGACTATGCTGGATGCAACATTGATAGGAAAAGCACCTCAGGCTCCTGCCAAATTCTTGGTGGAAAACTAGTCTGTTGGAGTACTAAGAAGCAACAATCAGTTGCCATGTCCTCAGCTGAAGCTGAATATGTTGCAGCAGCAAGTTGTTGTGCAAATGTACTCTGGATGAAAAGTCAACTCAATGACTATGGAATTCAGTACAAGATGGTTCCCATCTTTTGTGATAACACAAGTGAAATTGCCATCTCAAACAACCCTGTTCTTCATCAGAGAACAAAACACATTGTTATTAGATATCATTTCATCAGGGACCATGTCATGAATGGTGACATAGAATTACACTTCATTCCTACTGAATATCCGCTAGCTGATATATTCACCAAGCCATTGGATGAACCAACTTTCACAAGACTGAAAGCTGAACTAGGAATGTTGGATATTGAGAATCAGTCCACTGATTGATTCCATCTAAATAAGTATAAATTCTGAAAACCCAGGTCCCTGACTCAATGTGTTCTTCAGTGAAATGAATCACTGAACCTCAGGAACTAAACCCAAGTTCCTGAAATCTTGAACCTCAGGAACTAAACCCAAGTTCCTGAACCTTAAGTCCTCAGGAATTAAACCCAAGTTCCTGAACCCTTGAACCATCAGGACTAAACCCAAGTCCTGAATAAACAGGTTCACTGAATGAAAAGTCATTCAGGGCCCTCAGATGACATTCAATGCTAACTTAAATGCTCTAAGTATCTAGTTAGTAAATGTCCGAGGTTGGTAACTGAATTCTTATTTAATATAAGAATATTTGTTCTTTTGCCTTTCTGGCATGCACCTCATGGGCCACCACATTCCCACTTGGCATTTAATGCCTCTCCAATCACATAACAGATATGTGATGACTCAGCTCTGCAAGTTATACTTTTTGCAGACGGCTCAACTGTTTGCCTAGACAGTTGCGCCAAACAGGGATAGTGGGGTGGTTAGGCATTAAATGCGGATCTCAAACGTTTTTATTCAAAACGATTTTCAAAATAATATCTTTTGAGAAAATAACCGCTTAAATGCCTAAAATACCCTCCACTTCACTTCCCTATAAATACCCCACAAACAAGAAACACACACACGTTTTTTTAGAAATCTTAAGCAAAATTTTGCCCTTTTCTTTCAAAACTAAAAATTTTGTGTGTGTGTTCTTAGCTATTAGAAACCCAGACCATTTGTTGATTACCCAGACTTTTCCAAAAAAAATGGCTTCTTCTATGGCTATTACATACGCCCCAAATGTGGAATTCACAATGGAGGGCGTAGACTTGACCAAGAACAATGTGGTAGGCAATTTTGCCTATCCCCAAAAGTTTTGGGCGTACAAGAATGTAGTTAAGTATCTACAAAACTGTTTTCTTGCTACGGCATTTACAAAGACCCCCTCAGTCATATATCATGACTACTTGAGGGAATTTTGGTGTACGGCAGTGGCAACAAGCCCTGAAGACACCAAGGACTCAATCATAACATTCACAGTGATGAATGGGAGAAGGACCCTCTCCCTTGATTACAAAACCTTTATCAAAGCCACTGGCCTTGAATTCGCTGTGAATTTTGAGCCCAACCCCACTGACCAAGAAGTTAAAGCAGAATTGCTTTTTCTAGGGCTACATGACCCCAGACAACCTGAGGTGGCCCCAGGTTCATTATTGGCTAAGGCACCAATAATTAAAACTTGGTTTCCCCCAGCCTGGAGGATCCTGATGACTTTTGTCATTCAGGTTCTGGGAGGCAACAAATCCTCCACGGAACAGTTGAACTCATCACAACAATTGATGGTGTTCAGTCTCCTAGAGGGTAGAAAAATAGACATCGGAGGAATAATCTTCCGAGACCTCGTGTCCAAGCTCTCAGGAAAGTCTAGGCAAAAACACATGTCCTATCCTAGATTCATTTCCTGCGTGCTTCAGGACCTACTTCGCACTGATTATATGAGGCCTGACGCTCAAGGTTCTAAACCTGACGTCCTACACAAGGCCAATTATACTAGTGGCGTTACTGAGGTACAACCAGTCGCCCTGACCAACTACATGCTGGTAGTCATTCAGGGTGACAAAGCTGTCTCACCCATTCCTTCTCCTGAAAAGCAGGAGAAGAAGAAAAAGAAGGCAGGGACCAAGAAGGTGGTTAAACCCAAATCACTCGCCCTTGGATCTTCTGCCTCAGAACCCTCAGAAGGGGAAACAATGGCCAAGACCTCAGAGACACCCATCATTGAGACCCTCTTGACCCTAAAACAAACGCCAACGGAGGTCACTGATAAATCATCCTCAGTGTCCTCGGGCAAACCTCAGTTTCCTCATGGCTCTACTGTCAACCTTCAACCTCTCACATCCCGATGAAGGCACTGACAAATCACAATCAGCGCCTGAGGGAGAAAAGGGTCCTGAATCCTCGGTTGGGCAGCACTACTCAACTGGGAAGGGGACCCACACCCAATCACATCCCGATGAAGGAACTGATAAATCACAATCAGTGCCTGAGGGAGTCAAGGATCCTGAATCCCCAAAAGGGCAGTACAACCCTGATGGGAAGGGGGTCCATCAACAATCACAAACTGTGCCTCATGATAGTGCTGGAAAACACCCGTCAGTACTTGAAGGCGCAAAGGGGGACAAAGACTCAGAGGGATTTAAACCACCCGCTGATACGGAACCCACCAACCAATCCAGTCTCTCGGGAACTGACCCCAAACACCAGGCTGAACAAACCTACTTAGTTATTTTGGAAGGGTCAGGACCTGGCCAAACCCCGTTGTAAATTCAGTCGATGGCGGATCTTCAGGCTGTTCTTATGTCTGATGAAGAGCTCAGTATTGAGAGTGAGGAAGAAGTGTATAAAGCAGGTGATGATATGGAGACTGATGCTCAACCCACTGAAAAATCGCATCAGTCCTCTCCACATGGTGAAGAAATAGAGTCTCAGGCTGATCATTCTTCAGACTCTGAATCATCCTGTCCTCCAGAACTCAGGAAGTATGACAACATTCTTCCTCTCACTGAAAGACAATTGGTCAAGTTCCTACAAAAGGCCAACAATGCTCTCTTTACTGGGCTAACTGAAGAAATTTTTTACCAACACTGTGAAGCTGCTGTTCATTATGTCAACCTGAAGGAATCAGTGGAATCCTATCATGATGATGTTAATGAGCACAAGTCATCTATCTCCTTCTCCCTGACAAATCTTGATGAGAATCTTAAACTGTTCAACGAAGCTCTCACCAACATACACAAGAGTGTTGCAACTATTCAAGAGTCAGTGAAAGATGACCCTGAGCTTAACAAGAAAATTCTTCAGGCTTTTGAGGTACCATCAACAGTCTACTCAGTTGACTGAGCTGATAAACATGCTGAAATCCTCCAATCTTCAGGGACTCAACTCTATAGTGGACTCCATCAAGTCTTTCCTGGGTCTTATGGAGTCACACTTGGCATCTTGGGCTACATCTTCTTCTTCCTTGGCTTGGAATCTTGGGCCAAGGATGACAGCAATAGAGGCTTCTCAGGCTTCTCTTGAGGCTAAGGTCTCAACTCTTCAGCAGGACACCTCAGACATCAAATCGATGATGACTGAGATTTATCAAGCCTTCAAAGGTCAGGCTGCTCCCTCAACTTCAGTGAGCGCTCCAACTATTGCTCTCACCATGACTCAAGCAACAGTTGAGGGGGAGAAGGTCACTGAAGAACAACCTGAACAACCTCCTTCTCACACTGAGGGGGAGATTCCTTAGACAACCCCATCTTCATCTCACCAAGACAAAGGCAAAGGCATTCTCACAACCACTGAGCCTGAGCCTACAATCTTGGTGCCTGCTTCCTCTGAAAGAAGGCCAGACCCTGATGAGCCAGTCAGGGTCCATTATGAAATAAATAGAGTAATGTATCACCTCACTGAGGCCCAAATTACTGCTCATTTAGAAAGGAAGAAGGGTTGAAGAAAGCTGCTGAAGAAGAAAGGCAAAACAAGTCTGCCATCATTCAGGTTGTCAGAGAAGAGGCTGAGAAGATTGGTCTTGAGCCAAAAGAACTTGCTCAAAGAAAGGGCGGTGAGAGCTTTGTGAAAGCTCAGGATGCTGAAATGTCAGTTCTCAGGAAGAAAAGAGAAGAAAGGCTGAAAAGGACTAAGGAGATAAGACAAAAGAGAATTGAGAAGTACCAATGGGTCATGACAAGCAGACTGAGACCTGAACCCATTACTGATGTAAAGATTCATCAGAACACCAAGCCTGCTGTCATCACTATTTTCAGAGGTCCTGATAAGAGGAACTTTGAAATTCATGAGCCCTTTAGGTTCGCTGACTTTGGGATCACTGAATTGGATGAACTAGGTCCAATCATATTCAAGAAGTCAAATGTTGCTGTCAGGGAACTAATGAAGTCCCTGAAAGTTAGATATGAAAAGCTGAATGCAACACCTGAGGAACTTGGTATTCCCTCACTTCTCCCTGCTCCAGCCAGTCAGCCTGCCCCCTCTCAGACCTCTAGAAGAAAGAGGAAGATAATTGGATCTGAGCCTGAGATCAGAGTCCCTGGCCTTGAATGCAACAGAGCCCTCCCTGAAGGAGTTACATTCGTGAACAACAAGGTCATAGAACAACCTGAGAGAGGGATATTCTTCACTAACGAGTTTGGAGATCCAGCTTTCCAAAGATGGAGTGATATTGATCCGGCAGGAATTAAAGCCATGCTTGGTTTTCTCATGATGGCCTCACCAATCCAGAGTCCTGAAAATGTGAGGTTCTGCCAAGACCTGAGAACCAAGATTTAACTTCATCCTGATCAACATGAGCTGGAATCCAAGAGACCCAAGCTTGAAGCCCTTGGATACAAACTGGACTGAGAATCTGCAACACCTCTATCATGTACATTTAGTAGTTAGGACCCTTGTAATGAAATTAATAAAATGATGTTCCTTTGTTTTGTTATTTCAGTGTCCTTATTTACTTTCTAGTACATTCAGTATAAGCAGAAGTCATTAGCTCACTCATAACTGATCAAAAACACTTAAGCATAATTTATATCCAAATAGGGGGAGATTGTTGGGTCCCTCAGTACCCAAGAGTTGTTAAAACAGGATTTGAATTCAAATTAAGCTAAGTGTTAATTAAACCGAAAACATTCTAAGTCACTGAGTGAACAGTCACACAGTGAGTTACCTTCAACATGCTCAGGACGAGTCTAAGAAGAAAGACTCACCAATTCAGGAAGGCGGTTCTCCCTGAAGTGTTACTTGAGACGAAGAAGAAGGTAATGGGATCAGAGAGCATTAGACAAGAGCTCACTGAACCCCAAGTCTCCTCAACAACAATAACTGAAGACTGAAGGCAAATGACTGAAGAACCTGAAGCTTGAATAAAAGGCGGGATAAAGCGGGAAGGTTTTGAGAAGATAAGAACAAGTCTTATCAGGGTCAGACAAACCATCCCTCAAGTGGCTAAAAGTCGAAGAAGTGTCAGGACTGACACTCGAAGACTTTTTGGCGCAATCCTATTGGTTCTTGGAAATGAAAACTACTGTTGTAGTTGTCAGACACGCTTCCTATTTGTTTATGTAGTTTTAATCTTCAGTACTCTTGACATGTTTTCCTATAAATAGCAAACAGATGGAGAAAAGTGGGTTAGGTATTTTTGTGCAATAAAAGCTTAGACTTTCACAATACCCTTTTTCTCCTACAAAGAGTAACGTATCCCTGAGATAGCTCAGTGGGTCGAATTGTTACCACTTAAAGCATTGCTTAAGTTTATATAGGAGACACCATACCTTGTCTATTCAATCCCAAGTGTTTGTTCCGCAAAACACTTGGGTAATAGATTCTTTGATTCATTTCTAATAAGAATTTAAACATTGAAAATACTTTGTGTTTTTATATTTACGTTTCATTAACTGTTAGAATTAATCAATACATTGTATTAGTCATAAACACAAATAGATTAACTTTATAGTTAACTCTAAGCGTGTTAAGGGAACAACAACATGACTAAGACCCGAGAAGACTATGTGTCGGGTATTGTTAGGCCTAAGTTCGACAAAGAGGCCAAGTTTGAATTGAAAGGTCATTTTCTCAAGGAGTTGCGTGAGAATGCCTTCAGTGGATCGGAGCATGAAGTTGCTAATGAGCATGTGGAAATGATCCTTGAGATCGCAGACTTGTTCACAACTAAGGAAGTGTCTATTGACCAACTAATGTGTTAATAAAAATATCGTCTAAAAAACGTTATTTATATTTTACGATCTTTGCTATATTTTGTTAACGACAATTATAAACTTTATTTTAGCAAAACATAAATATAGTTAAGTCTTTTATATACATAGTCACAAGTCTTTCTTAAACACAAATAGATTTTAACATAAGTTACAAATTGTTTGTTTATATAGAGCATTTTAGTCATTTTAAGAAAAGTGCCACATTAGGTGTTATAAAAAAATAAAGTGCCACATTAGGTGTCAAAGTAAAATTAGTATGTTTTACAAATAATAAAAATGTGTCTTATGATAACATAAGTAATCAAACATTTTTAGCCAACATCATTTAGCTAGCTAGTATATACATTTTACAAGTTTACTTTCATAAACATTTTAATCTAAATGAAATTGTATTTTTACCTCATGGCATGGATCATCCTATTCTAGATAATCTAAGATTGCATATCTCTTTAGGATCCTTGGAAGATATGGTGAATATTTTGTTTAGATTGTCACTCTAGAATCCTTGAAAGATATGGTGTATATTTTGGTTAGATTTGATAAAAGATTTTGAAGATTTTCTGTCAGGTCCCCGCGGAACCAAAAGCATACACGGACGGAACCTATGATTTGGTTTCGTCTGATCCGTGGGTTGCTGGCCTTGGTGCCTATAAATAGCTAGCCACACCATGTTGTTTGATCATCACTTACATACATAAAAAAACATACACTCTCAACTACATTCCCAAACACCATAAGACTAAGGGCCTTACTCCCGCACAAGTCAAAATCTTCAAAGCTCTAGAAAAACGTTACTTTCATGAGGGTAGAACCATTGACCCATCCTTTCTAGAAGGCACAAACATTCGTCAAGAACTTGAAACCATTCACTTTGATGGTCTCTTAGACATTAACGAACAAATTTGTCCTAGATTTATCTTCGAATTCTATGCTAGCATAATTCTCACTAGTAATGATAATGGACTCATGTCAATTCAATTCAAAGCAAACCAAAATGACTTCAACATACCTCTCAATCAATTTGCGGAAGTCCTTGGAATTCCATGTGAAGGTACAAGCTTTTACTCGGATAAATGGTCCCTTTCAATCCTTGACTCAATCGTTAATCGTATTCCTCCATACGACACTCCTCTAGTTGACAAAGAAATAATCTGAGACCATCTTTTCCTTCCAAGAACTTCAGATACTAGGATAAACCGTTCGGGTAATGAAATCAACCGAGACCCATTTGGCATGGAACTCAATGAACTCAGACCTCAATTCAAGAAATGGGAAAAAGTCCTTAGGGCAAATATCTTGTGTACCATAGGTAACCGTGATCACATCAATGCTTTCCTTTGTTACATGCTCTATAGTTTGTCAACCCGCCAACCTTTCAACTTAGCCTACTATGTTGCCAAAAGGATGGCTGACATACCCATGCTAGGAACCACTGCTCTTCCCTACGAGATGCTTCACACCCGTCTCTATAGAGCCTTTGCACCTATCCCTCCAAATGCTAAAGGGTTTTGTCTTGACTACTCTCTTGTCAACCACATCATGGTTCCATTAAGTGATAAGAGAGTAACAAAGACTCAAGGGAAACATCCTCATCCTCCAACTTCCTCACCATCGTCATCAAATAGCTCCGAGGATGGACTTCCTAACTCAAAGCTTCCTCCTCTTGACTACTTTCGACAACTTCCGGTACTTGAGAACCAATCAGAAGAGTTCAATCAAACAAGAGGAATGTTCAAGTACATTGGAAGGTTCCTCACCAAGATTAACAAGAAATTGGACAAGCAATGAGAGGTTTTTATGAGTGTTTGGTACAATATCTCTAAAACAATGATGTATGATGTATTTCTCTATTCCTAGGATGATAACTTGATAATTGACGATTATGTGAACTAACCAAATGTCTTGCAGGTAGATAACATCTTGATGTTATCAATTTTCATTTTTCACATTATTAGTGAAATTTCTAGCCCCTGCTTGATCTATACCCTTACATGTGTTAATACCTGTTTTATTGTTGTTTTCTAATCACAACTAATTAATTACACATGTTTTAGGAGAAATTACGGGATTTGAACGGGGTTTGGGGGATGAAAAATGCCCTATGTTAAGATTTTTGGCCCCACGGATGGGACGGAACCAAAAATTTGGTTCCGTCCATATAAAATTTTGGTCCCGCCAAAATTTTGGGTGACGGATTAGGTGGAACCAAAAACAGGGTTCCGCCCGTTCATTCGTTTGGTTCTGCCAGTTGTGCAGAACTTTCTTTTTGTTTTTCGTTAAATTCCCGCACCATATATCATTCACTTATTATCATTAGATCCTTTTTACTTGTAGTTACACACATTAGGATAATTTTAGTTCATTTGGACCAATAGGATAAGCATTTCCACCAAAATTTGAAATTTCTCAAAATCACCTCAAGGAACCTTTCTCTATAAAGGAAGGAACCTGAATTTGGTTCCTTGCAATCCGTGGGTCTCTGACCTCAAAGATTTTGTAATGATTGCAAGGCATTAACTGCATATCTTACTTCTTTCACTCAACTCACCTCCATTGGGTTGACTTTAGTGATTAGACAAGCTCCTTAACACCTCCAAATCATTAGGAAAGATCAATGTTGAATGGATTAACATCAAATCAATGCATAATCCTTCAGAAACCTTGAACATTATAAAAAAAGAGCTCCATGATGATCATTTCTCACACCTTCACCACCACAACCTGTGAATCTTAGCATCTCTTAAGCAAAGTTACTATGACTAAATCCACAAACTCATCTCCTTCCACTAGACCACCAAGAAGAACCGCTAGAATTAGTTCCAAACCATGTTGCTTCGTAAACTTGAACTCATCATCATCAGACTATGCACCTCTTAACATCTCATCACCCATCCGAGATGAAAACTTCTTGACTCTAAGTAGTCCAACACCTCCATCAACATCACCTATCATTATCACTACTCCACCTCTAACTAAAACTCCAATAGCAACCACATCACCTCCGGCTCCATCACAACCACCAAAATCACCATCACAACCAAAATCTCCAAGACTTGCACCCATTGAACTTTTTGCTACACCACCAACTTCTCCTCATCCATTTTTGGATGACTTGGAAGACTTGCCACCAAGAACATCAAGTCCACCACCAAATCTCAACCACCAATCAACCAATGCACCACCACCAACAAATGAACCTAGTCTACCGCCAAACTTTTTTTAAAGTTTGTGGACAAATATTAATCGTGTATGACTAGAATCGAACTTGGGACCAAGGGATTGCACACTTTACGTATGAATGATTAATGTAGAATAATTAATATATATAAACCATCATGTATTTAATTATTTGAACACGAAATAACGACTAACGGACGTTAAGTAATTAACGGAATTGACTAACGACCGTTAGTGAATAAAGGAAGGACCGTAGGTGAAATTAGAGGATCAAGGATGATTCTAGAACCCCTTGGGAAGGGTGGGCCAATCGGCCAAGGGTTTATCAAACCCAATTCGTATACAATGGCTAGGGTTATTGGTTTTAATTGCTTGCACTCTTGCTATAACCCTAGGCTTTTCTTCTCCTTCTTTCTTGCTAAATCCGATCGAACATACATCCCTTGGGGAGTGTCGATCAAAGTTTTATTAAAACAAAGTTTGTTTGGTTTTAATTTATGTTCTTTTACTAGCATCAAACATTAATCGGTTATAGTACGTGTGTACAAAACCTTGGTTATTAACTCACTATAGTTAATACCTCTTGGATTGAGAAACAAAACGGTAAGGGGTTTCTCGCTAATCCACTTGATTAATTAAAGAAGAAGATTTGAAGTATTGATCCTTGTTCTTGCTAGGATCAAAGGTACGTGTCTTTAATTTTTGGTTAATCTCTTATATGTTAAATATGATTCTTTGCTTCCGCTATGTGCTTTGATGTTGTAGGAATTATTTATATAATTGTTATGGTATTTAAATTCTAACAGTGGCATCACGAGCCGTTTAACATGTAATTGTATTACCGAAACACATAAAAATCGAATCTTTGATTAGGATTACATGTTAGTCGAATTTTTTAGGGTTTAGAACATTAAAAAATTTTGAACCCTAATTTTTGGGGGGGGGGGTGCGAGCCCTCTTTAATTAAAAATTAGTTTTGTAACCCTAAAATTAGGAACATGTGTGTTTATGTGTGTAAAGGGTTACGTTCCTTGACTTGTAAATTAATCCATGATATACATGCATGTTTATCATGGATTAGGGTTTGTAATTAATTGTTAAGTTATTTGCTACATGTAATAAGATAGATCTAAAATTAGGGAAGACTCCAATTAATTTAATTAATGAATCTTTTATGTGCAACATGGTATATGTTTGCTAAGACTTACGCAACCAAATTGTTTGGTGCATGTGGTCCATTGGTACCATTAGCTTGAAAACCAATGGGAGTCTTAGTTAAATATATGCATATTAAAACATATATAGATTATTAATAGGATGTTATGAAAAGGTTTACATGTGGCTATATGATTTAATTGTTAAGATTATATGTGTTATTATGTGGTTATTTATTTTTATTAAATTACTTGCTTTTTTGTATAAATTATATGTTGAATTGTAAGCAAAAAGAGGGTAATTTTTCGAATAGAAAATAATTTGACCTAATAACTATGCAACAATGATGTGATAAATTATATATTGCAAAGTTATATGTGCCGACAGTGGTTCGCTTCGCACGGTAATTTGCTCCCAGGCGAGACTAGCAATATTATAGTTTATAACATATTTTTTTTAAGACTTAGAGTCATAAACTTTTAATTTAGTGATGAGTTTTGTACCAATAGTGTGAACGGCTCACCCAGTTTAGACAAACTATAAGAGGGGTATAAGGAGGCTTGACATTAAATTGTCATCCGAAAGAGACGCGTTTTTAATTAGCCTTTGGGTGGACGTTTGTCTCTCCGCTCCTTTGTGCGTCTAATTGGAGCTACCAAGTAATGCTATTTATATGTACAAAATCATCTTAAGGGTGAATTGACCTCAATTCCACGCGCCACTTTTGTGGTAATTATCCGAATAACTTGGGTCTTTTGACTCATGCAGCAGTAGGATATAGTGGGCGATAATTGTAGGTAATTCTTTGATTGGAAAACCCAATACCTCAATTAAAACTTTGTTGGTTTAACTCTTAGCCTAATTGGTAAATAAAATTGTTTTGAAAACTTATGATACGAAGATGTGTGCATGCTTCTTCGTACATATTTTGATTGTCACATCAAAATAAATACCCTAAAATTTAAGTCCATGCTATCTAATTATAAGAAACACTTGGAGTTAATATTTAGCGTAAGTGAGACCTTGCCTAGATATTAATGACAAGGTAAATTTCCATGGCGTGAGACCGTGACATGGAGAATTTGCAGTTTCTAAATTAGACGACTTAATTAAGTTGTAAGTGAGACCTTGAAACTTAAGGCATGAGATGGGAAGAAACATGCTTACATTGCAAATCGTTTTTGGCAAATGTAATTCCCATAATGATCTAGGAGTCGGAAATTATTTGCCGATTATTGTACGACAGATTACCATATTTTGTACTTTCACTACTAGCAGATCAACTGATGTAGTGAAACTATGGAAATTTGGATCCTAGTTTTCAAGAAAATTAAATGGTTATATGTATATTTCCTGGGTAATTTTCTTTTCTTGAAAAATTGTATTATCAGAATACTAATATTTGAACTTTTTCTGTAGAAATAGCTCAACCCGAAAACGATGTACTAAGTTCTGCTTTCAAAAGTCATTTTGAAAGGGAAAAATTGACTGGCCCAAAATTCAATGACTGGAATAGGTCACTTAGGATTGTCCTGAGAGTGTCCAAAAAGCTGAAATATTTGACTAAGCCTTGCCCTGAACAGCCAGCTGAAACTGAATCTGATGATGTCAAAGCAGCTTGGCAATTGGAGTTCGATAAGCACAATGAATTTGCGTGCTTAATGCTCGAAAGTATGGTTCCCAAGTTGCAAAAGCAGTTTGAGAACTATTTTCCTAAAGATATGCTGGAAGAACTCCAAAAGACCTATGAGAAGCTAGCAGCTGTTGAACTATATGATTTGATCGATCAATTACACAGCTGCAAGCAAGGGGAAGGTAAACCCATTCATGATCATGTGTTGGAAATGAAAATGTACATGGACCAACTACATCAGATCAACTATATTTATCCTGAGAATGTGTGTGTGAACCTAATCAATAGGTCCTTGAACAAGGATTTTAAGGGTTTTGTTCAGAACTATAACATGCATTGCTCCGGGAAGACAGTCACGGAATTGCTCGCAATGCTCGTGGATTATGAAAAGGGTTTACCAAACAAGGTACCTACTCCTCAGGTATTAGCTATACAAGGAGGTAGGATTCAAAAGCCAAAACCGCAGGCGAATAAGAAGGGGAAAGGAAAGGTTGACAAGGGTAAACAAGTTATGGCCTATCAACCTATGCCTAAGAAGAACCCTCAGAAGAAAAAGACCAATCCGAACAAGAAGGATCAGACTTGTCACCACTGCCATGAGATAGGACACTGGAAGAGGAACTGTCCTCTCAATCTCGAGGAGTTGCGTCTGAAAAAGATGAAGGTTGAGGCTGGGAAAGCCAGCACTTCAGGTAACTTTTTCATGATTGAATTATTTTCATTAACTCATAAATTAAATTCCTGAGTATACGATACTGGATGTGGTATTCATATTTGCAATACACTATAGGGGTTTAGAGTTGAAAGGAGACTGGCCTATAGAGAACAATATCTGCACGTAGGCAATGGAGCACAAGCAGTTGTTGAAGCCATAGGAATATTTAAATTAGTTTTGCCTTCGGGCTTAGTAATGTATTTGAATAATTGTCATTATGCACCTTCAATTGTTAAGGGTGTAGTCTCTTTTTCGTGTTTATTGGATATTGGATTTCAACATACTATTACAAGCAATAAAATTTCTGTTTCGTTAAATAATGTTTTTTATTTTAATGTTATTGTTGTGAATGGTGTATTTGAGATTGATATGAATGAACGCAATGATTATAATTCTATGTATAGCATCAATAATAAGAGAGTCAAGAATGTCTTGGATTTATCTTATCTTTGGCATTGTCGGCTTGCTCACATAGGCAAGACTCGTATGAAAAAGCTACAACATGATGGGCTTTTGCAAGATATCAATGATGAATCATTTGATAAATGCGAATCTTGTATATCTGGGAAGATGACAAAGAAACCTTTCAATAATCGTATGGAAAGGGCTGATGATCTACTTGGTTTGATACATACTGATGTATGTGGACCACTTAGACATGTATCAAAGAGAGGTGCTAGCTACTTCTTAACCTTTACTGATGATTTCAGCCGTTATGGATATGTTTACTTACTTAAACATAAACATGAGGTGTTTGAAACATTTAAGGTTTTCAAAGCAGAAGTAGAATTGCAACTTGGAAAGAAGATTAAAGCTCTTCAATCCAACAGAGGTGGTGAATACCTGAATCAAGAGTTTAAAGATTATCTAGCTGAGAATGGAATTGTCCAGCATCTCACATCTCCATATACTCCACAACAAAATGGTGTATCTGAGAGAAGGAATCGTACATTGTTGGACATGGTGCGATCTATGTTTAATCTTACAACTCTTCCTTTATCCTTTTGGGATTATGCCTTGGAATCTGCTATTCGCATTTTAAATATGGTTCCAACTAAGAAGGTTGATAAGACACCTTATGAGTTATGGTTTGGGAAAACGCCTAACTTGTCCAATTTAAGGGGTTGCGAGGCGTTTGTTAAACGTGACTCAGCAGATAAACTCCAACAGAGATCTGTAAAGTGTATCTTTGTAGGATACCCAAAGGAAACGATGGGTTACTACTTTTACTACCCACCTAAAAACAAAGTAATTGTTGCTAGGTATGGAGATTTTCTTGAAAAAGATCTCATATCTCAAGAATTCAGTGGGAGGATCTATGATCTGGAAGATGATCAAGAGGATACATTACCTTCTGAAAACACTAGCGAACTTCCTGTGGAACCTGAAAGTCTGGGTCCTCCACCTGAAGTAATTCCCATTCGCAGATCTGTAAGGACGGTGAAAGCACCTGAACGTCTATGTCTTAAAGTAGAGGTTGAGGAAACTATATTAGGGGATCTTGGAGAACCTGCTAATTATAGAGCTGCCATGAATGATCCTGAAAAGGATAAATGGCAGATTGCTATGAATGAGGAAATGCAATCCATGAGAGATAATCAAGTCTGGATTGAAGTAGACCTTCCTCCCAATGCCAAGGTAGTTGGAAGTAAGTGGCTCTTCAAGAAGAAAACTGACATGGATGGCAATGTACACACCTATAAGACCCGTTTGGTAGCTAAAGGCTTTACCCAAACATATGGTGTTGACTATGAGGAGACCTTTTCTCCTGTAGCTGACATAAGGGCTATTAGGATTCTCATAGCCATAGCAGCGTACTATGATTATGAGATTTGGCAAATGGATGTCAAAACCGCCTTCTTAAACGGTCGCCTGGATGAAGATATCTATATGGCGCAGCCTGAGGGGTTTGTGAATCCAGAATATCCGAACCGTGTATGCAAACTTCAAAGATCCATTTATAGATTGAAGCAAGCATCACGGCAATGGAATAAGAGATTTGATGAAGAAATCAAAAGGTATGGATTTACTCATAATTTCGATGAGCCATGTGTATATTACAAAGCTAGTGGGAGTGATGTTATTTTCCTAGTCCTATATGTTGATGACATATTGATCATGGGTAAAAATATTCCAAGATTGAAAGAGGTGAAAGCCTATCTTGGGAAATATTTTTCCATGAAGGATTTAGGAGAAGCAGCATACATTATGGGAATCAAGATCTATAGAGATAGATCAAGGCGGTTGATTGGATTAAGCCAAAGTGCTTACATTGATAAAATATTAAAGAGATTCAATATGCAAAATTCCAAGAAGGGTTATTTTCCGAAGCAAGAACAACATGGCTTAAGTAGCAAAGTTTGTGCTTCAACACTTAAAGAGGTGGCAGGCATGAAGAGAGTCCCTTATGCTTCGGCTGTGGGATCTATTATGTATGCGGTGAGATGTACAAGGCCCGATGTGGCGTTTGCTGAAAACATTACCAGTCGATATCAGCAGAATCCAGATGAACTCCACTGGACTGCTGTTAAACATATTCTCAAGTATTTGAGAGCTACGAGAGATATGTTTTTAGTATATGGGGGAAATCCAGAAGCAGAACTTGATGTTACAGGTTACTGCGATGCTTCTTGGAAATGTGATAAAGATGATACGAAGTCTCAGATGGGTTATGTCTTTGTCATTAATGGAGGAGCTGTGGATTGGAAGAGCAAGAAGCAGAGTACCATAATGATGTCTGCAACAGAAAGTGAGTATATTGTTGCCTCAGAAGCTGCAATGGAAGCTGTCTGGATTAGGAAGTTCGTTTCAGGGCTTGGAGTTATGCCCTCAATCGAAAGACCTATAAAGATGTATTGTGACAATTCAGCCGCAATTACATTTGCCAATGAACCTGGAATCATGAAGGGCACCAGACATTTCCCGATTAAATATCACTATGTTAGAGAACAAGTGGAAATAGGTTAAATTGAATTACTCAAAGTTCACACAGATAATAACCTAGCTGATCCGTTAACGAAGGCTTTACCTAGTGGAAAGCTTAATCAACATGCTGAAAGCATAGGACTTCGTTTGGCAAGTAGTTTCATGCCCATCTGTGATTAGTGTTTGGATAATGGGATGTTATGAACAGTTATTATTTTAATGAAATAAAATACTTGTTATGTTTGACTGTCATTTTCTTAATAATATATCCTGTATTTGCATGTTTATATCCTTGAATATATTGACTATTCTAAATTGTCCGTTGTCGCTTAATGATATGGGAATATCATTAAATTAAGACAAATCTGAGTATTGGTAGAATATACTTGAAAGTATATTGATGCGTTGTCATACCAATTTCACATGATATTCAATGAATTAAATATAGGACTTATCCCAACTTCATGAGTTTACTTTATGGATCTTGTCATTAAGTAAATCATGTTTATATAGTTATCCTCGGACTTGAGATACCAGATAACTGTCATGGATGTAGTGCATTTCTGTGAAGCAATTTACCGCTATACGTAACTGGTAGCTATAAGGATTGTTTTCAGGAGTGTTGCAAAGTTCATGGGTTATGCTCGTAGTCAAGAGAGAATTTGTTCCTTCAAATTTATTTGAAGTTTGATATTGCTGGGCCCCTCGTAGGATTGGCAAGATGTATGTGTGGCCACACCCAAGATCTCCCCTGAATATGTTCAGAAGATTTGGTAATCTTGCTCAATCAGAAACAACGAGAAACAGAATTGTTAATAAAGAATGATTGAGATCCATATCTTTATTAATGTAGTATTAGAAACAAAAGGATGAGTATGATGATGAATCATCGAATGGTTTTCCAGAAGACCACCACCCGAGTTGTACTAGGGGCATTGGCGTGTTGCTAGACGCTAACCAATGTCATTGCACTTTTAATAGATGTCCAAGTGGGAGCTGTTAAAGTTTGTGGACAAATATTAATCGTGTATGACTAGAATCAAACTCGGGACCAAGGGATTGCACACTTTACGTATGAATGATTAATGTAGAATAATTAATATTATAAAACCGTTATGTATTTAATTATTTGAACACGAAATAACGACTAACGGACGTTAAGTAATTAACGGAATTGACTAACGACCGTTAGTGAATAAAGGAAGGACCGTAGGTGAAATTAGAGGATCAAGGATGATTCTAGAACCCCTTGGGAAGGGTGGGCCAATCGGCCAAGGGTTTATCAAACCCAATTCGTATCAAACTTGTCCTCCAAGATTGTTTCCCTATAAATACAAATGCAAGGGTTATTGGTTTTAATTGCATGCACTCTTGCTATAACCCTAGGCTTTTCTTCTCCTTCTTTCTTGCTAAATCCGATCGAACATACATCCCTTGGGGAGTGTCGATCAAAGTTTTATTAAAACAAAGTTTGTTTGGTTTTAATTTATGTTCTTTTACTAGCATCAAACATTAATCGGTTATAGTACGTGTGTACAAAACCTTGGTTATTAACTCACTATAGTTAATACCTCTTGGATTGAGAAACAAAACGGTAAGGGGTCTCTCGCTAATCCACTTGATTAATTAAAGAAGAAAAGTTGAAGTATTGATCCTTGTTCTTGCTAGGATCAAAGGTACGTGTCTTTAATTTTTGGTTAATCTCTTATATGTTAA
This sequence comes from Artemisia tridentata subsp. tridentata, assembly GCA_021014915.2. Lineage (NCBI taxonomy): Eukaryota > Viridiplantae > Streptophyta > Magnoliopsida > Asterales > Asteraceae > Artemisia > Artemisia tridentata. The sequence continues at coordinate 111,247,576 of CP139504.1, forward strand.
ATATGATTCTTTGCTTCCGCTATGTGCTTTGATGTTGTAGGAATTATTTATATAATTGTTATGGTATTTAAATTCTAACAACTTTCCCCGCCATGATTGTTCTCATTGTGAGATAACCGCGAGGATAAGTGAAAGAACCAAGATTATGGTTCATGAACTCCAAGATGAGATGAGGTTCATCCTCACTTACATCCTTGAGTGTCTTAACGCTCTCTCCCATCCTCCACCACAATAGAAGTTATTATGATGGATATTAGGACTTTTATTTGTTTTAGGATTTTATTTTTCTATTTTTCTAGGATTTTTCTTTTCTAAGTTATTTTTTTGTTTTTGCATTTCTTTTAACAATCATCATCATTATTGTCTCCCTTTATGACTTTAGTCATAAAATTTTTACTAATGTATGATGTTTATTACTTTTGTGTGTTGGTTGTGTTATTTATTTATCTTGTACATTGTATGAATGGTTGGCTTGAATTATTTATCGCTAACCTTTGTTTTGTAGCATTCAAAATCCATGTACTTGGCACCCCAACTAGGGGGAGTATTGACCAAGGGGGAGCTAATCAAGCTCGGGCTTGCACTACATTCCGCTACACTTCTCTTCTTTTTGTTTCGACAAAAAAAGGGAGAAAATATTAAACTCAAACTCACAATTTTATTCAATTTAAACATCTAATTGGATTTAAAAGTTGCATAAAACAAGTTTAATCTATATTTTTAAAGACTTGCACTTTATTTATATCATTGCTTAAAAATAAACTTTATGTTTTGTCCTCAACAAAAAGGGGGAGATTGTTAATGCAAATATCGTCTAAAAAACGTTATTTATATTTTACGATTTTTGCTATATTTTGTTAACAACAATTATAAACTTTATTTTAGCAAAACATAAATATAGTTAAGTCTTTTATATATATAGTCACAAGTCTTTCTTAAACACAAATAGATTTTAACATAAGTTACAAATTGTTTGTTTATATATAGCATTTTAGTCATTTTAAGAAAAGTGCCACATTAGGTGTCAAAGTAAAATTAGTATGTTTTACAAATAATAAAAATGTGTCTTATGATAACATAAGTAATCAAACATTTTTAGCCAACATCATTTAGCTAGCTAGTATATACATTTTACAAGTTTACTTTCATAAACATTTTAATCTAAATGAAATTGTATTTTTACCTCATGGCATGGATCATCCTATTCTAGATAATCTAAGATTGCATATCTCTTTAGGATCCTTGGAAGATATGGTGAATATTTTGTTTAGATTGTCACTCTAGAATCCTTGAAAGATATGGTGTATATTTTGGTTAGATTTGATAAAAGATTTTGAAGATTTTCTGTCAGGTCCCCGCGGAACCAAAAGCATACACGGACGGAACCCATGATTTGGTTTCGTCTGATCCGTGGTTTGATGGCCTTGGTGCTTATAAATAGCAAGCCACACCATGTTGTTTGATCATCACTTACATACATAAAACAACATACATTCTCTCATTCATTCTCTGTAACTAACTCATTCTTATTTCATTTTAGTGAGCTTCTTTGTAGCAAGAAGATCAAAGCATTACAAGCTTCAACAAAACGTTGCAAGACTTGTTTGTTTGTCATTATGTGAATTGTATTTATTCATACATCATTGTTTGTACCAAACCATCAAAAACCTCTGATAGTGATCGGTTAGTATTTTAGTCCTCAAAATACATAGTGTGATGGGAGTGGTTGTGCCCTTGTAAAAGAACTCGACATCTAGCTTTGTGTCAGAAATATTGTGTAAGCGACATGTAAAGGTTTTCTCCGCCGGATAAAGGAGTTTGTTGACTAGTGAAGAAAACTCTCGAGTTGGATACTCGAGGAGTGGATTAGGGCAAGGAAAAAGAGTCCTTGTAGACCGAACCACTATAAACACTCGTGTTGTGGTTTGATCGTCTCTATCTTTCTTGCATTTTACTTATTGTTATTTTGTTTGCATACATTAAGTCATTTTACACACAAAGATAACAAAGAAAAAGAAATTAAAAAGGGTAAAACTATTCAACCCCTTTCTAGTTTTCCACATAATGCTTTATGTTTTTCCTATTTCACTTACAGGAACTGCTAACAGGTGGCTGAGGAATGAACCAGCTGGTTCAATTACTGTGTGGGAAGACTTAAAGAAGAAATTTTTGAAGAAGTATCGCCCACCTGCTCGTACTGCTAAGAAGATGGAGGCTATCAATAATTTCAAATAGGAGTCCGATGAAACTCTTTATTAGGCTTGGGAGCGATTCAAAGATCTATTATTGAAATGTCCTCAACATTATTTGACTACTATGCAAGAGGTTATTTTGTTTTATCAGGGTCTGGATGTGCCTACTCGACAGATTTTGGATTCTAAGGGAGCTGTACCTCAGATGAGTGCAGTAAATGCTAGGAAAGCCATCCAAGATATGGCTGATTATTCTCAGAAGTGGCACGATGGGACCTCTACTAGAACTAAAAGCAGTGATACTTCTGATGGATATGCTGCTATTCAAGCTCAATTGAATAAACTTAGTAGAGATCTCAAGAAGGTTGATGAAAAGGTGTATGTTGCTCAGGTTTGTTGTGAAATATGCAAAGGACCTCATTACACTAAGGATTGCCCATCAAAGAATGAAGGAGAGACACTAGAAGAAGCATACTACACCCAATTTAGCCAACCATTTCAACCATCAGGAAGGTATAGGGCAGCTGCTCTAGGATACAACAATAAGCTCTTGAAACAAGTTACAAAAATAAGCTAAACTATAAAAACCTACTCCTACTCTACTGTTATTCTACTCCTAATAATCTAACTACTACTACTACTATGTGAAAATAACCTACTCTAATATATTTTTGTGGTATCCGGATGTGTATATTTATAAGATGAATGTGTGGTCCTTATATGAATGTCCGAATACATTGAATTCTTAGCCACATCTTTCATTCTCAATCCTACCCATAGCCAGCTAATGATTAGCAATGATTGGGACACGTGTCTCGCCTCCATTGGCAACCGACATTCTAGAACCTCGTACCGACGTGTCTGCCACCTCGTACTGCAGCGTCATATCCGCCACGTGCCACCCTGCCACCCTACCATTAGTTCGCTGCCCTGTCACCTGCCACTATACCTGCAATGATTGGATGTCAGTGCCGCAACGTGGCGGTTGTGGGACCCACCGACACGTGGCAGCACCACGTAAAGGTCAATGGTCAACCGGATCAACGGTCAACCGGGTCGGAGTCGGGTTGGGTTGCCACATGGACCAATGAGGTAGTGCCACGTGGCACTGCTAAATAATACCCCCAAATGCCTCCGGCTGGGATCGAACCCGGGTGGCTTGGGTGGGGGGTGAAGGCGTTTTCCAACTGAGCTAGCAAAGCTGTTAGGTCCTAGATTTAGCATAACACAAGTAATAACACATGATATAGATGAGAGAATAAGATGAAGAGAAGGTTGATTCTATTTCATTCGTAAGACTAGCAAAGTTTCGGTACAAATGAGAATAAAACCAACAAGTAATATGTGTTGCATACATGGGTATTTATAGGCAAAGTATTAGGGCAACACTTGCCTTAATCTTTTAGAAACTATTAACATAAACTCACGGTCCATGGGCTCCTAAGTGGACCGTGAGAATTAAAACAAACATAAAGCCCTAATAACTAAGAAACCATGTACATATTAATGACCAAGACTTGATTACATATAAAATGTGTTCCCAACAATCTCCCCCTAAGTATTGGTCATCAAGGTTGCTTGACGTCTTCTTTGCTTCTTTGGCTTCTACGTCTTTTGAATATTTGTTCTTTGTTCTTGTTGTAAGTAATATGGTAATGTCTTGATCTGCCTTTCACCAACGTTCTTTAATCACGATGTCTTTACATCTTTTCCACCATGCTCATACTTCTTTTGACTTTTGATCTTCATACTATAAGTAGTTCTCACTTCATTAGCTTCAATCTTTGACTTTTGAAAGGTTGTTTTGCCTTGATCTTTGACTTTCTTTGACTTCTTTGAACTTTTGTTATGCCTTAGTCTTTGTGAGAACTTTTCTTCATGATATTTGCATGAGCATGATGGAAATGGTGGTGGTGGAACTCTTGGTCTCCATAAGTACCTGTAATTAAACAGTTAGCAATAAATCATCCGACACTTACAGGTTTGGACTTCGAGATCGTCAGCAGCATAGTGTGAAGACTTTCTCTAATCCTTGCCAAGGTCGTTCCTGAACCGGATGCCCCCGAGAGAGCTAACTCAGATACACCGAAGTATATCAACGATTCAGGTGAGCCGCTGAAGTATACCGAAGTATCACTCCACGACTGTAGACCGTTTTGGAGCCACCAGAAACACTAAGCGTAATCCACAATGGATTACCAAAGTGACCTGCTATCAGGGTTGTTTGATGTTGACCCTGGCAGGTATTTCTGTTCAATCACTGAGAATCACAATTTGTAAATTCCCTCATGAATGTTCTCGGCAGATTACTAAGATCTGCGTAGGACTCTTGTAATTTACAACTGGTGTTCTTATTGTTGAACAACCAGTGTAGAAATGTTAAGTGTTCCTATGATATCTTTTTATGTATCTCGTGGCTCTAGACTCGATTTAGTGCTCATTGGTTTTAAGTCATCAGAGGCATGGAGCAGAGTGCCTCCTTTTCAATATCAACACATCTCAGAATGAGAGGTCGATAGATAATGAAGGGTTCTCCGTGAGAAATGAAACAAGTATCTTTTGAGAGACACTTGAGTGGCTAGAAGGTTTAGTGCAGTGCGTCACTGGGTCCATGACGGCTTAGTCTTCAATACCAGTGTCACCTTAGTAACAACCAGTAGCATATGAATTGAACCCGGTTTCTGCCCTAAGGTTGAACTTATGGAGGGCTATTTCTTTTCACCCTTTTCTTTACTTTTCTTTTTAATTCTTCAACCCCTTCTTTCTCCTTTCATTTCTTTACTCCTTTTTTCATCATACCTAAGGACTTTCTAGTTTTAAACTATTTGTATTGTCCATGGATAGATCCCTCCAGCTCTGGCGGATCATAGGACGGTTTCCTAACCTTAGTCACCTTATATCTCCATGACTATCCTATGTTGCCATAAAACCAATCATTTGAAAATTTTCTCAAAGTGTTTATGACTGTAAAACATATATTGTTTACACTTTGAGAGTTTTGCATTTTTCAGAAATACTCCCCCTTCACATGTGCTCATAAGTTTTTAGTATAAATTTGCACATGTCGGGTGGAGTTAGCACTTTTTGAATTGATTGATTTTCAGTGAATATGATCGTTGCGAGACACGTTTACATCACTAGTTAAACTAGCTTGAAATTATTACCCGTCCAGTTCATATTCAAAGAAGAATCTCTCGAAATCGGTACACTCTACTCAGACAAGTCGTTTGCGAGACACGTTTACATCACTGGATAAACCAGCTTCAAATTATTACCCATCCAGGACATGTCTTTTCGATTAAAGACATTTGATATTCGTCAATTCGATCAACTTGTTAGGTCCTAGATTTAGCTTAACACAAGTAATAACACACGATATAGATGAGAGAATAAGAGAATAAGATGAAGAGAAGGTTGACTCTATTTCATACGTAAGACTAGCAAAGATTTGGTACAAATGAGAATAAAACCAACAAGTAATATGTGTTGCATACATGGGTATTTATAGGCAAAGTGTTAGGGCAACACTTGCCTTAATCTTCTAGAAACTATTAACATAAACTCACGGCCCATGGGCTCCTAAGTGGACCGTGAGAATTAAAACAAATATAAAGCCCTAATAACTAAGCAACCATGTACATATTAATGACCAAGACTTGATTACATATAAAATGTGTTCCCAACAATCTCCCCCTAAGTATCGGTCATCAAGGTTGCTTGACGTCTTCTTTGCTTCTTCGGCTTCGACGTCTTTAGAATCTTTGTTCTTTGTTCTTGTTGTAAGTGATATGGTAATGTCTTGATCTGCCTTCCACCAACGTTCTTTAATCACGATGTCTTTACGTCTTTTCCACCATGCTCATACTTTTTTTGACTTTTGATCTTCATACTTTAAGTAGTTCTCACTTCATTAGCTTCAATCTTTGACTTTTGAAAGGTTGTTTTGCCTTGATCTTTGACTTTCTTTGACTTCTTTGAACTTTTGTTATGCCTTAGTCTTTGTGAGAACTTTTCTTCATGATATTTGCATGAGCATGATGGAAATGGTGGTGGTGGAACTCCTGGTCTCCATAAGTACCTGCAATTAAACAGTTAGCAATAAATCTTCCGGCACTTACAGGTTTGGACTTCGAGATCGTCAGCAGCATAGTGTGAAGACTTTCTCTAATCCTTGCCAAGGCCGTTCCTGAACCGGATGCCCCCGAGAGAGCTAACTCAGATACACCGAAGTGTATCAACAATTCAGGTGAGCCACTGAAGTATACCGAAGTATCACTCCACGACTGTTGACCGTTTTGGAGCCACCCAGAACATTAAGCGTAATCCACAATGGTTTACCGAAGTGACCTACTATTAGGGCTGTTTGATGTTGACCCTGGAAGGAATTTCTGTCCAATCACTAAGAATCAAAATTTGTGAATTCCCTCATGAATGTTCTAGGCAGATTACTAAGATCTGCGGGAGGACTCTTGTAATTTACAACTGGTGTTCTTATTGTTGAACAACCAGTGTAGAAATGTTAAGTGTTCTTATGAGATCTTTTTATGTATGTTGGGAACAAGTTTTGTAATATTTCAAGTATTGATCATTTGTAATAGGTTGCTTAGGCCTTTAGGTTTGTTATTAGGCCCAGCCCGTGTAGAAGGCCCATGGGGTGTGTCGTTTTATCATTTATTATTGTTATGTATGTATTAAGTTAAGTATGTTGGGCTAGTAGCCCATTCTCTTGTAAAACTATAAATACCCCTCCCATTCAAGGGAAGGGAGTTGGTTGATGAATTCATAATATTGTTCTTAAGTGTGTGTTATCATCTCCCTTCCATCTCTTTCTCTCTCTAGCTTTCTCTCTCTAGATCTAGTAGGTAATTAGTAGGTAATTAGTGGTAGCTTAATTCATAAAAGTATAAAACATCAAGTGGTATCATTCGCCTAGGGGTAATTTAGGTTGTTAGAAGGTTAGATCTAAGAAAAATTAAGAAATCCGAATTGTTAGTGTTCATCCGAGTTGTTACTGTTCGTCAGAGATATATTCATCAAATTTTTGTTCATCGAAGATTATTTGATCGAATTTGTACGTTCATCGAACTATTGATTATTCACCAAGTTAGGTGATATAATCGAACTTCTGGGTTAATCGAACTTTCGTAACCAAAATTTCACTAGTCGAACTTTTGTTTAGTCGAACTTCCGATTAGTTGAACTTTGTTTAGGCGAATTTCAGATTAGTCGAACTTCAGATTAGTCGAACTTTGCTCTAGTCGAATTTCAGATTAGTCGAACTTCAGATTAGTCGAACTTTGCTCTAGTCGAATTTCAAATTAGTCGAACTTTGATGATCGAATTTCACTAGTCGAATTTTTGTTTAGTCGAACTTCCGATTAGTTGAACTTTGTTTAGGCGAATTTCAGATTAGTCGAACTTCAGATTAGTCGAACTTTGCTCTAGTCGAATTTCAGATTAGTCGAACTTCAGATTAGTCGAACTTTGCTCTAGTCGAATTTCAAATTAGTCGAACTTTGATGATCGAATTTCACTAGTCGAATTTTTGTTTAGTCGAACTTCCAATTAGTTGAACTTTGTTTAGGCGAATTTCAGATTAGTCGAACTTTGTTTAGGCGAACTTCAGATTAGTCGAACTTTGTTAGTCCAATTTCAGTCGTCGAATTTTAGGAACTAAACAACTTTGATAGAACAAGTGTTTAACCGAACAAATAATTGATTCTTATCTAATCTTCACACAACAACCGTCTTTATCCTTTGAAGATCCTTAACCGTCACAAGCTACTACACGATGTCTCAACCACCACACTTTAATTACTACTATCAGCTACAGCAATATCCTCAGCAACAACAATACCCTCAACAACAACAACAATTTCCTCAACAATATCCACAACATCATGCATATGTGCAACAACATCAATTCAATCTTCCACCACAACTATCTCCACAACAAATAATGCAACAAAATTACCTTCAGAACAATCCTTCAGTGTCCAGAGAACCTCACTGGTTTCATAAGATGTGTGAAGCTATAAGCAGTCAGCAATCTCGTCATGAGGCTGGAAATCAAGACACTCCACCCATGTTAACACCTGGAAACTACGTGCAGTGGGCAAGCAGGTTTCTCCGATTCATTGAACTCCGCAAACCCCATGGACCGTATTTGAAGCATGTCATCACTGTGGGGCTCTTTCCAGAACCAGTAATTGTTGTTCCAGCTACTCCTGAAAGAGAAGAAACATCCACTCCTATTGCTATTTCCAGCTATACAACTGAACAAGTCTTACAACAAGAAGCAAATGGAATGGCAATGGCATTCATTCTTCAGGGAATTCCAAATCCCATCTATCGAAGTGTTGATGCTCAGAAGACTGTAAAGGACATGTGGGAGCATGTGCATCTTCTGATGGAAGGAACAGAGCTCAATCAGGAAGATCTTGAATCAAAATTGTACATGGAATTTAACAATTTTATTATGGAACCGGGAGAGACAATCGAATCATACTACCACCGTTTCACCAATGTTGTTAACGACCTTGATCGTCATGACATGAAGTTTCCAAGGATTGCAATCAACTCCAAATTTCTGGGATGCCTCGGTCCTGAATGGCAGAAATATGCAACGTTTGTTAGACAATCGAAGAAGATTGGTGAGATCAAATATGGATTGATTTATGATTTTCTCAAACAACATCAATCAGAAGTGGAAAAAGAAGTTGCAGCAAGAGGAGGTTTCATAACAGGACCACAACCTAATTCGCTTGCACTAATGGCTCAACCAAACTTCTCTCTACCGTCTCAGGAATTTGGAAACTCATCTTATCAACCAAGCTTTCAACCTCAAAATCAACTTGTCCCATATGAACCACCATCTCAACAATCAGGCAACCAAATGGTTACCTACAACAACACTGATTCCAACTTTTACACCAACAGTGAATATGATAAAGAAGAAGAAGCTTTCAGTTCTCTCAATGAAGCATTTGGGTTGATTGCTAAAGCATTCGGGAAATTTACAGACAAATCAAACAACCACCTTCGCTCATCTTCAAACACAAGGAATCAGGCAGTTGTTAATGATGGTCGGGTAGAAATTCAGAACAGATCATCGGGACGGTTCGGTTCAGGGAACAGAGGAGGATATGGGTCACAAAGGTTTCAAGCTGGAGAACAAAGGTTTCAGTCTGGGGGTAATAGGAATTATATGGGGGCAGATCAGAACAGGAATCAATTAACTGGAAAAGAATCAAAAGGCATTACAAATACCTTAGTTACATGCTACAACTGTGGAGGGTATGGTCATATGGCTACTGCATGTCCAAAGCCTCGTACTATGGGCAGTGCATATCACAAAGAAGCTCTCTTGATGGCACTTAAGGATGAGAAAGCAAGCTTGATGAATGTGAAAGACAACAGCTTCATGGCAAATGCAGACTCAGAAGATGATATGGAGGATCTTGAGGCAAACGCAGCTGTCATGCTCATGGCTAATATGCAGGAAATGAATACATCCGAGACAGGCCCGGTCTACGATACTGACGGTCTTTCTCAGGTACTTGATCCACCATGTTTACTACATGAGATTGCTTCACCTCCCGCATCTTCATTCTCAAGTGAACATTCTGTTCAAAATGCTTTATCATTCTCATCTTCTTTAGATAATCAAATCAACACTGATATATCATTTGATGATGATAGAACAGTTGTCTCATTTGATGATCTAATAGAAGATGACAATCATGATCAGATTGAACAGAATGAGAATTTGAATGATCAAGATTCGGAGCTTCAGGCCTTAATTATGTCCACCCAATTACAAATTGAAAAATGCAATGAAATCAATACAAATCTGAAAGAAAAGATTGCGTTGTTAACTAAGGACAATGAGTGCTATAAACAACAACTTTCTGGATATCAAAACCAAGAAAAACGAGAACAATCTTTTGAAATCGCTTTCCAAAAAGAATATGTCAAAGTTCAAGATTTGCAAAACCAAGTACGTGAATTAACCAATTCTAAGGCGTGCAACACCATGCAACATTCCAAGTCCAAACACATCGCTCTCAGATATCACTTCATCAAGGAGCATGTGGAGCAGGGTACCGTTGAGCTGTATTTTGTGGGAACGGAACACCAATTGGCGGATCTTTTCACGAAGGCTTTACCTCATGATCGTTTTGTGAAACTGGTTCACCAAATTGGAATGAGATGCCTGACTCCTCAAGAATTAGCGAATTTCCTCAAAATCAACTAATCGGGTCATGATCTCTCACTATCTTGTCTATATATTTAAATAAAAAAAAAAAAAAAAAAAAAAATGTGCAAAGGATTGATCTTAATCAAAATATGTTTTTTACCAATTGTTTCAAAGTTTAAAATTTTTCCACAATATCACATATTTTGAGGGGGAGAAACTTTTGCACATTTATTCATAAAATTCTTCGTCATCTTTCTAAATCATCGTATATTGTTTGTCATCAGCTTACGTTAACCATGGACTTAATATAAAAAGAAAAGCAAAGTTAAAAGGTTAAATATGTAACATGGAAAAGAAAAAAGGACAATAACAGTCAATTCATGTAAACTCAACTCTATATAAACACTACTCATTGACTTAGGTCAAATTTTTATCACTATCAAAAAATACACAGTCCCTTTTCTTCACAAAACACGCGCGCCTCAATTTAATCCTTCATATCTCTATATTCGACTATTTTGCTTTAAAAAGTAAGTCTTTCATTTGATTACTTTGCATAGGTTTTGGAGCGAACTGTGGTACTGATTCATTGTTAGATTTATATTAGATATTGAATCTGATTTAGGGATTATACTTGTGCTTATTAGTTTTTGAGAGATAATTGATTTGTATGCTTATTGTTGTGTGTTAATCTGTTTGTGTCATAGTTGATTCATGCTTAAGCGTTCAAATGAATTATCGAATTTTATTGTGATAATCGAACTTGCAATATGTGATAATGATCGAACTATAGTCGAACTTTTGGAGTAATCGATGTTTAGGACTGATCTCCGAGTTAGGAGTATTATGTCTGATTTTGATCGAACTTTGAACGAACTTCGATTTAATCGAACTTTGATTTAGTCGAACTTTGATTTAGTCGAACTTTGATTTAGTCGAACTTCGATTTAATCGAACTTTGATTTAGTCAAACTTTGATTTAGTCGAAATTCGATTTAGTCGAACTTCGATTTAGTCGAACTTCGATTTAGTCGAACTTCGATTTAGTCAAACTTCGATTTAGTCGAACTTTGATTTTTAGTCGAACTTTGATTTATAGTCGAACTTTGATTTAGTCGAAATTTGGTTTAATCAAACTTTGGTTTTTGATCAAACTTTGGTTTTGATTAAATTATGGTTTTGATAGAACTTTGGTGTGATCAAACTTTGGAATAATAGAACTTTGGTGTGATCGAATTTTGGTGTAATCGAACTTTGGACTGATCGAATTTTATTCTTGTGTTGTTTGGTCGAATTTTTTGCTTGATCGAATTTTGGCTAACTGAACTTTGCTTGCATTAAAAGAATATGATCAAACTTTAGTTGATTGAATTTTTGTTTTTGATCAAATTTAGTTTAGTCGAACTTTAGTTTGATCAAATTTAGTTTAGTCGAACTTTAGTTGATCAAATTTTGTTTAATCAAATTCCGTTTGATCGAACTTTCTTTGATCAAATTTAGTTTAGTCGAACTTTAGTTGATCAAACTTTGTTTAATCAAATTCCGTTTGATCGAACTTTCTTTAATCAAATTCTGTTTGATCGAACTTTCCTTGATCAAATTTAGTTTAGTCGAACTTATGGTTGATCGAACTTTGTTTAATCAAATTATGTTTGATCGAATTTACTTTGATTGAATTTTGTTAAAGCAAACCTTGTGTGATCGAATTTCAGTTAATCGAATTTTGGTTTTTCTTGGCTGAACTTTACTTGTTAAATAAACTCTGTTTGCTTGAACATGACTGATGGAATTTTTGATTGATCAAACAATTTATTTTTCTTCAAAGTTCAGAACTGAGTATGCATATTGGATGAGTGACTAAGTAACTTTGGCTGTTGTGAAGAAAAATATTCATATATTGAATTGTCTTTACTGGATGAGTTGGTTTCTATATGTGCTGTACATCATGTATCTTATGCTCTGCTGTTCAGAAGTTATACGTGCATTAAGGTGTTTGTTACTTAAGTGGTGATGCTAGATTATGTGATTAGTAATGAAAAGTGTTCTATTACTTATTGTCTGAACTTGTGTCTATATGATGATAAGCAGTCTATATGATGATAAGCAGTCTAACATACAAAGGGCATATCTAACATACTCACTAACACTCTTAATATATGCTCTTGCGTATTGTTGAATGTTTGTGTTATGCAGTCAAAACATGTCACGTGCATTATCTCAAGCATCACACACATCCAAGAAGGCCACTCAAGCTACGGAAAAGCCTAAGATCGTTCGTTGCAATTCAAGAGTTGACTTCGATAATCTCAAGTGTCATCCGTCATGTCAAATCATCGCAGAAATCCTTGCTAGACACTTCATTCGTCCTGCTTTAACCAAGACAGCAAGTGTTCCAATGGTTTTTCTTAATCAGTTCTGGGAATCAATGACAGTCAACAAAGACCAAACATCTATCACTGTCACTCTGGATGCTCTAGAAATCACATACACAGTTGACACTCTGAGGGCCGTTCTTGAGCTACCCAAGGAAAACTCAGGGAACTTTGAGAAGTTTCAAAATAACCCAACATTTCCAGAGATGGCTAGAACTCTAGAAATGCTGGGATATGATGAATCAACTGAAGTAATGTCTTCAATCTATAAAGTTGAAAGAAAGTTTTTTCCACAACCTTGGTTAACAATGTTCGGCATCATTAATCAATGCATCACTGGAAAAACCACCGGCGTAGATAAACCAAGATTTGAAAACCTGCAGTTTTTCTGTGGTATTGTCAACACGAAACATCTTAACTTTGCACAGTATATCTGGGATGACATGATCTTTCAATGCAAGAAATTCCAAGAGAGCACTAAAGATTCATATATCCCTTTTCCTCGTTTCACCAAACTCCTCATTGCTCGTGTTATGAAAAAACACCCAGAATTACAACGTCCAAATTCTGAGCAGATGCATACCGAACAACATGATCATGTCCTCACTCGCCTCAACATCCAGATGACCGATACAGACAAACAAGGTGCTCCAATCCCTGATTATTTCTTGAGTGAAGAAATTAGGAACACAGCAGCTTATCTTACATATGACAAAGCATTTAAGGCTCAGAAAGTGGGGTTTGTTCAGAAAAAGGAAGCATTACCCAAAGGACCAAAGACTAAAGGGAAGAGTCATTCACTTCCAGATCGAGCCACTACTTGCCGATCCAAGAAAGCTGAAACTGCTAAGAAAGGAAAACAAGTCACCAAAGCTTCATCAGCATGGCAACTTCGTGATGAATCAAGTGATGAAGGAAATGACGATAATGTTGGGATAAAGAAGGTCAATGCACAGAAGGAGCTTGAAAAGCTGAAATCTATTATGGGTCCATCTGATGAGAAACTAAAACAAGGCAAGGGCAAGTCCATCAAAGCAACAGATGTTAGTTTTTCACCGATTCGACCAAATGAAAGCTCAGAAGAAGAGGGTGACGAATCAGATCAACACACTCATACCCCATCGGGTTCTGAAGCTGAAGCATCAGATGATGACAGACAAAGTGAAGATGATGAAGACAAAGATGAAGAAAGTGACAAGGATAGCAAAGACAAAAGTGTGAACAACGATGAAAGTGATGATAAAGATGAATCTGAAGATGACCAAGATAATCCAGATGCTCAACCACACACAACCATTCTTCAATCACCACCTACATCTTCAGTGGCTCAATCATCAACTGCCATAAGTCAGCTAGAAAGTAAGCAGAATCAAGTATTGAGTAATCAAGAAGCCCGTGAAAAGGAATATCAAGTAACTAAACAGAAACTGTCGAGTCTTCAGGAGCAGGTGGACAAACATTTACTGAAGTGTAATAACGTTGATTTGAAAAAGGAAGTTGCTGAACTGGTTCCAACTGAGGTCTTCAAGACTCTTCAAGAGGCATTTCCTGACATGCTCAACAACTATGCCAAGAAGAATCTGGAGGAGGTTGTGGCAAAGTTGATGCAGACAATACCAATCACTATCAGGACGTTACCTCCACAACCATCTGGATCAATTCTCAGACAACAACTTCTTGAAGAAATTCGAGAAAATCCTGCAGAAGATGAGCTCAGGCAAGCATTACTTAACTCAATCAAGAGAGCTGAAAAACAAGATGAACCATGCAAATCAACCAAGTCATTGAAGCGACGACAGGATGACCCAGAAGATCAAGGAAAGAAAAGACGGAGACCTTCATCTTCAAGCCATGGTCCCATAGCACAATCATCCGGAAAAGGAAAACAATCAAGTGGACCAGTCTTCAGTCCCATTGGAAGTGGTCAATTTGAGGACGTAGAATTTCACGAGAACATCATTGCAGATGATGAAATACCTTATGTACCTACAAGTGTTCAAGAAGCTGTGGTTCCTTCTGGTCAAGTTAATGATGTACCATTACCAGAATGGGTCAATCCAAGAGCCTCAAAATACGACTGGTTTGAAAACATGGTTGATGCTTACCCTGATGAAGTTGACAGCACACCCGTGGAGGGATCAATTGTAGACTTTACCAAAAGATTGAAAAAGGCTATCAAGGTTCAGAAGTTGGGGTTGACAGATATCATTCGAGTTCGCAGCTCAGGTTTCACTGAATTCAAGACGGTCACTACTACTGAAATAGAGTTTGAGTACAATCTTGAACAAGTTGCTCGAGCTCTTGGAGATAATATAGCTGATGAACAAACCCATAAATCTAAAGAACCATTGCACTACAAGGACTACACTAAACCCTTACCCCTCATCGGTCACCCAAAGAATCCTAAGTTACCAAAAGAATACTTCTTCAATCGAGACCTAGCCTATCTCATGAGTGGAAGCACGGATCCTATACGATATGCAACATCACTTTCCAAGTATCCAGCAGCTTCATACTCCATAGAAGATTTGGAAGAAAAGGTTGACGACTTATGGAACCATGACGTTTATGTCTACAATGATGATGCTGTTTTTGGGATTCTTCATTGGCGACATATGAGGAGATTGTCCTACAAATACTTGGTCACCACGAAAGTTTCAAGAAACATCGATAGGAAGAACCCTAACAGAATTCTATCCATAACCAATGTTGAAACCGAACCGCTGTACGGGTATAACTTTCTAACCAAGATCACCGTGAGAAGATCAGATGACAAAGAGTACTCGTTCTGTGAAGCTGACTACCCATACTTGTCCCGCAATGATATAGAAGACATGTACCTACTGAAGATTCAAGGGAAACTTGAACATCTTCCTGGCCGTCTTCAGTATGACATTATCAACTCCATTCTCATATTCATCCGCAGCATTGTCATAAGGCATCGAGTTGAGGACATCCAACTTGGGGTAGAAAGCTACCAAAAACGAGTTAATCTCATCAAGCCAGATCTTGACAGGCCGGGTATTCATGGTCAGCCTCCTTATACGTTCATGGATAGACCGTTTGGAGTGGTTTACAAACGGAACAACTGCAGCCCACATTTCATGGGATTTGAAGAACTGAGAAAATTTGGGGATACGACATTGGAAATGGTCAAGAAAGAACTTGAGTCAATCTTGGATATATACTACAAGGGTTCAAAAACGGGAATAATGCAAGAGGTCAAATGGAACAGAAATGATGCCAAGCAAGCAGTCAAGTTCATCAAAAGAATCAATGACAAGCTTCAGTTTCGGACTCAAATGCGAAGATTGGAGAGTTATGTGGGAGGACGAGCAAGAATTCCAAACATTCTCACCTTCCGACGTCCTGCCTAATTTGTGGTACAATTTGTGTTATTTGATCATCATCATTTCATTTCATTTTTCATCATTCACTTTCACATATATCACTACGGCTTGTGCACACATCACAGTGTACAACCCGCTCTTGTAAAGAAAGGACCCTGAGGTACGCTTCAGTGCCTCAATCCTGAAAAAGAAGCGAAAGCTTCTTACTTATGAGCAGAATTAAAACCAGAATGTTTTCTAAAAAGTTTTTCAAACATTCTGCTCATAAGGACAAGTACTCCCTTGTTAAGGGGGAGTATTTGAAAAATCTTTGTTCAAAACTACCAACGTTCTTGACATTCTTCCACAAACACCTCAAAAAGAGCATATTTTAATCAACAGTTTTTTCAAAAACAACATTACTATGCTATTTTTGAGGGGGAGAATGAAAATGTGATTAAAATATGGTATCTTATTGCTGGAATCTCATGAGTGTAAGACTCAAGAATTGACCCTCGAATTGACGATAACAACAGTCAGTAGTCGAAAAGGTATATCCGGGACGGGTAATAATTTCAAGCCAGTTCATCTGGTGATGTAAGCGTGTCTCGCGAAGGATATATCTGAGTAGAATGTACCAATTTCGAGCGACAATCTTTGAATATGACCGGGACGGGTAATAATTTCAAGCCAGTCCAACTGGTGATGTAAGCGTGTCTCGCAAAGGTCATGTTCATTGAAAGTCAATCAATTCAAAAAGTGCCAACTCTTCCCGACATGTGCAAATTTCAAAGTAATTTACATATGAGCACATGTTAAGGGGGAGTTCTTCTGAAAATAACAAAACTCTCAAAGTGTTAACAAAATGTGTTTTACAATCATAAACACTTTGAGAGATTTTCAAAAGGTTTGGTATATGGCATCATTAGGATAGTCATGGAGTTATAAGGTGACTAAGGTTAGGGAAAACCGTCCTATGATCCGCCAGAGCCGGAGGGATCTACCCAAGGACAACACTAATAGTTTAGAACTAGAAAGTCCTAGGTATGATTAAAAAAGGAGAAAATGAATGAACGGAGAAAGAAGGGGTTGAAGAATTAAAAAGAAAAGCAAAGAAAAGGGTGAAAAGAAATAGCCCTCCATTTGTTCAACCTTAGGGCAGACACCGGGTTCAATACATAATCTACTGGTTGATCAAGAATCACCGGTATTGAAGATCAAAGTCGTCATGGACCCAGTGACGCACTGCACTAAACCTTCTTAGCTACTCAAGTGTCTCTCAAAAGACATTTGTTTCATTCACACGGAGAACCCTTCATAATCTATCGACCTCTCATTCCGAGAGTGTTGATATTGAAAAGGAGGCAATCTGCTCCACGCCTCCGACTACCAAACAAATGTGCACTAATTGAGTCTAGAGCCATGAGATTCATAAAAAGATCTCTTAGGTACACTTAGTAATACTCTGCTGTTCTACTTCATGGGCAGCAGATGTAAAATTAAGAAAGTGTCCTTCGCAGATCTTAGCAATCTGCCGAGAACATTCATGAGAAAAGTCACAATTGTGATTATCAATGATTGAATGGAAATCCTGCCAGAGCAACATCAAACAACTCTGACAGCAGGTCACTTCGGTAACTCCTTGTGGGTTACGCTTAGTGTTTTGTTCCAAACGGTCTACAGTCGTGGGGTGATCTCCAGCGACTCACTGAATCGTGGGTGCACTTCGGTGTGTCCGTGTAAGCCCTCTCGGGGGTATCCGGTTCAGAACGGCCAGGGCAAGGATTAGAGAAAGTCTTCACACTATGCTGTTGACAATCTCGAAGTCTGAGCTTGTAAGCGCCGGTTGGTTCGTGCTGCTGCTGCTGAGGAGCTTGGAGACCTGGAGTTCAACCATCACCAAGACTCCATCATGTTCATGTCCTGAAGATTAGTTCTCACCAAGACTCAGAATAATCAAAAGTTCAGAATATGTTTAAGAAAAGTCTAAGTTCGAGCACTACAACCTTTCATATGTTAAAGATTGAAGAAGTGAGAACAACTTGAAGAACGAAAGTCACAAGTCATATGAACATGATGGAGAGGACACGAAGACACCAGTATCAAAAGATCGTTGGAATACGGCAGACCACCACCATATCATATCACATCATTTTCAAGAACAAAAGAACAAAGATTATGAAGACGTCAAAGCCAAAGAAGCAAAGACGACGTCATGCAACCTTGATGTAATATTTCAAGTATTGATCATTTGTAATAGGTTGCTTAGGCCTTTAGGTTTGTTATTAGGCCCAGCCCGTGTAGAAGGCCCATGGGTTGTGTCGTTTTATCATTTATTATTGTTATGTATGTATTAAGTTAAGTATGTTGGGCTAGTAGCCCATTCTCTTGTAAAACTATAAATACCCCTCCCATTCAAGGGAAGGGTGTTGGTTGATGAATTCATAATATTGTTCTTAAGTGTGTGTTATCATCTCCCTTCCATCTCTTTCTCTCTCTAGCTTTCTCTCTCTAGATTTAGTAGGTAATTAGTAGGTAATTAGTGGTAGCTTAATTCACAATAGTATAAAACATCAATGTATCTCGTGGCTCTAGACTCGATTTAGTGCTCATTGGTTTTAAGTCGTTGGAGGCATGGAGCAGAGTGCCTCCTTTTCAATATCAACACATCTCGAAATGAGAGGTCGATAGATAATGAAGGGTTCTCCGTGAGAAATAAAACAAGTATCTTTTGAGAGACACCTGAGTTGTAACACCCCAACCCGACAAGGGTAGAGATGTCACAATGATGGTTCCATATCAGAACAAACACAAGCATATGACATAAATAATACAATAAGAATTCCAATGGTTACAAGAGAAAATCTGAAACTACAAGGTTACAAATGAGAAATACAATAATTACTAAGTCTGAATATAAGCTCTGCTAGTCATCTGATTCAAAATAGCTAATAAGGTCTTCTAAGTCCAAGGTACTCTCCACTCATACCCAGCTTCCAACTAAAACCTGCCGCAGGAAAAGAAATGCGGCTGAGCATAAAAAGCCCAGTGAACAGATATAAAGGTAGCAAGCAGTAATAATGGAATGGTGGAGTAAGTGAAACAATGCAAGGTATAACAAGAGTTAGGAAAGAAGGAAAAATAAAAGGTTAAGTAGATATATCAAGAGTTAAGAACTAGTTACAATAGATAAGAGTAAAGGGAACAATAATCCCAACCCGAGCCCAAGTCAAATCAAGTCAAGTCAAGTATTAAGTCAAGTGTCAGGTCAAGTATGTATCCGGAGGGGTGACCTCAGGATACTAAGTACAAGGTTATAAGGTAAAGGAAACAGTAATCCACTACGAGCCCAAGTCAAGTCAAGAAATCAATTAGTAGCAAGGTGTACGGAGGGGAGACCTCGGTACCAAGTACAATATGAGGGGATACCTCCAAGGGGTGGAGTCATGAGCTCCCAAGATGTGAAAGACGTGTATCGCACACACCATCAGTCACCAAGTATAACAAGTAATATAAACAAGTCAAGTCAAGTCAAGTCAAATCTAGGATGCATCCATACGCCCCAGGTGGCCAAAGTCTGCCTCTACGTAACAAATCAAATCAAGTCAGGGACGGGACAGGTCATCACTCTCCTGCCCTAGAGTCATGCCATCGGTGCATCAATGACATGGACATGAAACCCTCATGCCTAGTTATGGCTCGTAATCTCAAACTGTGGGTCAAGGGTCAAGTATCAAGTATCAAGTTCAAGTTCAAGTTCCATATCAGTTGTTCAAGTCAAGTTTCCCATTTCAAGTGGTTCAAGTCGAGTTTCCAATTCAAGTGTATCAAGGTTCAAGTCAAGTTTCCAATTCAAGTATATTAAGGTTCAAGTCAAGGTTCAAGACAAGAGATCATAGCAAAGGTTCAATTTAAAAGTTCATTTAAAAGAAATCCTTTAATAATGGTTTTAGTAAAAATGATCTTTCAAAATAGTTTCCACAACAATGGTCTTTCAAAACAATTTTTTCATAAAGATAGTCCTTACAAGTTATTTTCATAAAACATTAGTAGAATTACATTTAAAAGTGGTATCGCATCGTTTTAAAATAGCTTTTCTCAAAACATTTTCATATATAATTAAGAAAGTTCCCACATCCAGTTTTAATATCAAGTAAATCTTATAGGTGTCCAAGGATTTGAATATTCATGTCAAAGGTGATGAACGAAGTATGTCAAGTATCAAGGGAACATGGCAAGGTTCAAAACAAGAAATCAAGGCAAGGGTTCAAAGCAAGGTTCAAATCAAGTGGATCATATCAAAGGTTCACAATACAAGGGGAAACATAGCAATGGCTTGGGGAATCCTAATGAATCAAGATCAGAAGTCAAGAGAACGAAAACACCCTTACTGAGAAAGGGTAGAATATATGTACCTTATACCGCAAGTGATAACACATCAAGAAGTATAAAGATCAGAAACAAACTCCACCTTCCGCGAATCTACACGAATACATTGTCGTCTTATTATTAATATCTTATTTAAATCCGATTTCTCGTTTTAGTCGGCTTTCTATTTTTAGCAGGTTTCCAAAATTAGTAAGTTTCCATTTTTAGAAAGTTTCCTTATTTAGCAAGTTCCCATAATCAGCAAGATTTCCAAAATTAGCAAGATTCAAATTTTATAATTTAAGTTAAGTCATTAAATAAGTATTATTATGGAAATAGGGTTCATTTTAGCAAGTTATAATAGTTTAGGGTTAAATATGACAACTTTCCATATTTTAAGGTTTTAAATGCAAATATGTCAAAGATAAGGTCTAAAGTGCAAATATTACAAGTTATTCAATTTAATCCATAAGTTATCCATAATTACAAATACAATCCTTTAACTTTACCAATTTTACAAGTTAAACCCTTTAGTTATATAAATTACAAATTAGACCTTATAATTAATTAAGTTACAAATTAATCCTTACTATATTCATAATTACACATTAAGCCTTCAATTATTCAAATTAACACATCACACCCCTTATATTAAATCTTATACGAATGACCATTTAATTTCCAGAATTTACAAAACAAGTCCCTCCATTTGAAGTATTTCCAATTCGATTTAGATAATTAACTAATTTACCAATTAAACCTTTTATTTACAAAATTAACACGTAATACCCCTATATTATAATTTTTACGAGTTACCCCTGGTCCAAAACACATTACAAAAATATCCCACAAGTTTATAAAATTACAAAACATACCCTACACTTTTAATTTCCCAATCGGTAATAACCAAAATTCCATAAACACAAACCCTAAAATTTCCCAATCATTACCAATCATTCCATCATCATTAAAATACATTAATTACAACAAATCAAGTACCAAAAGTCCAAACCCTAATTTATTCGATCGTGTTCTATATTTTTAAACCTTTTCTTTTTCGACCCGGTTTGAACAAAAACTCACCAAGCGTGATCTAGGCTTCTATAAATTCAAGTAGCATTTTTCTAGTGTTATATGACATGTATAGGACCTGAGAAAAATAGTCTTGGAGGCCACAAAATTCGTAAAAACCGATTCACCATTTATTTAGTTTTTAGGGTTTCGATTCGTATTTTAATTCAAACGACCTGAGTATCATGCATGGATCATTATAGCCATTTTATACAGATCATATATGATGTAAAGAGTGTTATAAAAATACCATATAGCCTTTAGAATGATTGGATGAGTGGTGTAAAATTCATACCTCTCGGTAAGGATAAAACACGAGCAAAAACTCAAAACCAACGAACCATGCTTCAAGAATTCGAACCCCTATTTTTCTAGCCTTCCTTGTACTTGTAAGAACCTAGGAAAATATCCAAAAACATTGAAAAAATCGTGGAGGCCGGATGGGAGTTTTTTTGTGTGTGTTTAGGGTTTAAAACTATATGACACCAAGAAAACTCCCACGATCATTCTAGCGACCCAATAGTCTTGGAATGATTTTTAAAACCTTCTTTGATCTTGAAAGAACCCAGGAAAATTATGTAGTAGCCTCCCAAAAATCGTGTGATGTATGTGTGATTTTTTGGTTTGATTTTTGGTATTTTAAGTAATAAATCAAAAGAACTAAAATAGGAAACAAATAACAAACCGTGTGAAATGGGGTGGAGAGGCATGAATTTTGGTTCTAATGTGATTTGATGAGCTTGTAATTGATTTTCAAGGATTCCCTTAATTTTGTAGTGTTTATCTTGTATTTTATTGGTTTTATAAATTATTTAACAAGAATATAAATACATAATCGGTCCATATAAATTATTTTTGATGTGACAAGTATTTTTAGGACATTTAGAATATTAAAATGTTCATGCAAAAATTATCATACTTCATATGTTGCTAATTTACAAGAGTTTGTGATTTCTTTGATGTTTTATGTACTTATTAATTGAAATTCAAAGTTACAAGGGTAGTTTGGTAATTTTGCACGTTTTGAAATTTTGGGTATTACAACTTCTTCCCCTCTAAAAGAAAATTTTCGTCCTCGAAATTTGAAGTCGCAAAGTTAGACGAAGTCGTAGCAAGTCGCAAAAGATTGTCACAAACATTCTCATGCCCGGGGAGGTCCTTCCAAAAGGATCTTCAGACCAAATAGTTTCTCATGACTCAATCAAACAAGGTGGGTTCAAAATTCCTCAGAAGGAGACAGAATTGGTTGGTTCTGATCAAAAGGTCCATGCACATAAAATGAATGATAGGTGAATCTTCTGGAAAATTCATATGGAGTACGAACAAAGTTTCAAGTCAAATTAACTGTATCAACAATAGAGTGCTCTACAAGGAGTTTAAGATTTATAACTGAGGTCAACAGAACGCAAAACGAGAGTCCAAACTCATCCAGATATCTAATGAACAAGGGCAGAGTATACGCACAGGTAGAATGAACCTAAAGTCTCACTAATCACGGATACTCCAAACGGAGATCAAACTCTAAGCTTCTTAGGTACTCCCCAAGATATCCTATGGCCACAATGAGTGCACGTTATATGGTGTAAGTATTATCATGTTGATCAGGCGTCATAATACTAGCACCACATAAATATGCCTTCATGATGATCATACTTTATCTCGAGTCATGAGCAAAACAACCTATCTTAATTCACCTAGTACTTCTACAGTCTTAGAGGTCATCCGAATCAATGTCATAGTCAAGAGGGAAAACAAAACTAATTGCAAGAGTATCGGAATCTCAGATTGCCTAGCAGAAAAGGTACGTCGTCCACAAGCATCAGATCTTCCACAATTCGCCAAAATTCCCCAAGACAAAGCCATCATCGAACATACGAAAAATAAACACGGAACTGAAATGCTTCTAGGGAACTTAATTCATTAGAGGGTCTCATTACTATATAACGAAGCTTAAGTGAGTCAATGGAAGTGAAAGTTAATCGTCAATAACTTCGGTCTTCACCGAATCAATTCTTCCAAACATGAAAGGTCTGTTTCTAAAATCCGTTCACTCAAAACATCCACTTCCTTCAAGTCCGGTTAACTGTCTTCGTTTGTCCATCTATCTGGAAGCGAAACAAAATCGTGAATTTGTGTCTGGTTCGTCAAGTCTCCTGCAGTTTTCCTTGGAATGTGATGGAGTAATGTGAATTCCTGGCACGATCTTCAAATCCCTTCATCATCCAGTCTGCTTCCGCTCTCAATTCATCTTAGTACAACCAAGATGAATAGGGAAGTTAGACTGCATGTCTTCATCAACTCCAGGTTCGCCATCTTGACTAGATTTTCTTCTTCTGCATCACCAACACTTCTGTCTTGTAAGGAATGTCTTCACTCTTCAGGGTAGCCGCCGTTGTTGTCCACTCCAGGTCATGCAGTGAAGTAATGCTTCTAGTTGTCTCAACAAATACCAACCTCCCAGAATGTACAAATGATCGTCAAATTTCTAACAAGGTGCAAAAAATGATTTTCATGCTCTTCCTCGTCTCCGAATGTACTATTAAGTCATACAATGACCCTTTGTCCAAGTACTCACGAGAAAATATTATTTATCAATTTCACAAAACAGTTAGAGCTTTAGCTAATACTATCAGCGTCACTAACTGTAATAGCAGTCGTTACGAATACGGAAAGCGATTCCAAGAATATCCTCAATTTATACTTTCATCTGAAGGAAACTTCGTGCTCTGAAATTGAACAGGTACATAGTCGTTTCAGGGTGGAGAAATAACGGTTCCTAACAGCTATACGGTTCAGCTTCCAGAAATTAGTACATATCTCCTGTCACCATCCTTCCATATAGCGAACGAAACTGAAACATGCCCAAAAGATACACTAAGTAAACTCACTTCCTGGTCTTCGGTTGCTGCTCTTCCCGGTTGCTCAAATCAACTGGTATGATCTGAAAGACATCTTCGCTTGCTGGCTAGACAATCTCTCAGTATCATGTCAAATCCTACTTCACACTCCAGTGGAAAACTTGGTGGTTCAACCAGGAATCATATTCAGAAAACTCAGGGTGCCAATAAATTTTCAAGATAAGGTTCATTCATTGGTGTACGAAGTGGGTTCTAGGGAAAACTTCATAGCCGCGAAGGTTACACACGAGTCTCCAGAGTAATAGTGATAGCCAAAAGTTTAACAATCGGTGATCATGGTAGGGAGTTCAAAATTGTTTCAAGCGCCAAAGGTGAGACATAGGAGGATAGTTGTCAATATTTTGAATGCTCATTCAACCAATCCCTTATCAGAATAAAATTGAAGTTAACTATCCAAAGAAAGACAGATCAATATAGCAAATCTTATCATTCAAAAGTGAGAGGGAAACGTTCTTATACTCGTGGTTAAACACCACAAGACTTCTCATAGGGACGGAGATGGGTAAGACGAAATCAATTAGCGTCGGAAGATTTATAGATGCTTATCAAAAACAAGAGACAAATAACAGAATGTATCAAGTACGTCATCGCCATGGAGATTCTCAGAATGCCCGAAGAGGCATCAAAGTGATTAACAAAAGGACCAGAGGTCAGAGTCGAAATCTGAAGATAAGGATCAAATAGTGTCAGGCAATTATTATGCAATTCTCAAGGCCTTCAAGATTCATTTAGGTTTCAAATTTTAGGTGGTGCAAAGCATAAGCTTTCAATCCCCAAAAGTGATCTCCACAGGCTTTAATAAAAACAAGGTACGAATCAGAGTGATGCGGAAGCAATGATACTTAAACAAATGCCTTATAGTCTACCCATTCCTCACTGGTCAAAACTTAAGTTCATATTATGAAATCCTAAAGCAAGTTCTCAAGGTGTTCTCCTATGTTCTTACAGTGGAAGCCTAATGGTCCAAAACTCACAGGTCAAGGGTAAATGTATTACGAGTCGCAGCCTGTCTCTCTGATACCATAAATTGTAACACCCCAACCCGACAAGGGTAGAAATGTCACAATGATGGTTCCATATCAGAACAAACACAAGCATATGACATAAATAATACAATAAGAATTACAATGGTTACAAGAGAAAATCTGAAACTACAAGGTTACAAATGAGAAATACAATAATTACTAAGTCTGAATATAAGCTCTTCTAGTCATCTGATTCAAAATAGCTAATAAGTTCTTCTAAGTCCAAGGTACTCTCCACTCATACCCAGCTTCCAACTAAAACCTGCCGCAGAAAAAGAAATGTGGCTGAGTTTAAAAAGCCCAGTGAACAGATATAAAGGTAGCAAGCAGTAATAATGGAATGGTGGAGTAAGTGAAACAATGCAAGGTATAACAAGAGTTAGGAAAGAAGGAAAAATAAAAGGTTAAGTAGATATATCAAGAGTTAAGAACTAGTTACAATAGATAAGAGTAAAGGGAACAATAATCCCAACCCGAGCCCAAGTCAAATCAAGTCAAGTCAAGTATTAAGTCAAGTGTCAGGTCAAGTATGTATCCGGAGGGGTGACCTCAGGATACTAAGTACAAGGTTATAAGGTAAAGGAAACAGTAATCCACTACGAGCCCAAGTCAAGTCAAGAAATCAATTAGTAGCAAGGTGTACGGAGGGGAGACCTCGGTACCAAGTACAATATGAGGGGATACCTCCAAGGGGTGGAGTCATGAGCTCCCAAGATGTGAAAGACGTGTATCGCACACACCATCAGTCACCAAGTATAACAAGTAATATAAACAAGTCAAGTCAAGTCAAGTCAAATCTAGGATGCATCCATACGCCCCAGGTGGCCAAAGTCTGCCTCTACGTAACAAATCAAATCAAGTCAGGGACGGGACAGGTCATCACTCTCCTGCCCTAGAGTCATGCCATCGGTGCATCAATGACATGGACATGAAACCCTCATGCCTAGTTATGGCTCGTAATCTCAAACTGTGGGTCAAGGGTCAAGGGTCAAGTATCAAGTATCAAGTTCAAGTTCAAGTTCCATATCAGTTGTTCAAGTCAAGTTTCCCATTTCAAGTGGTTCAAGTCGAGTTTCCAATTCAAGTGTATCAAGGTTCAAGTCAAGTTTCCAATTCAAGTATATTAAGGTTCAAGTCAAGGTTCAAGACAAGAGATCATAGCAAAGGTTCAATTTAAAAGTTCATTTAAAAAAAATCATTTAATAATGGTTTTAGTAAAAATGATCTTTCAAAATAGTTTCCACAAAAATGGTCTTTCAAAACAGTTTTTTTCATAAAGATAGTCCTTACAAGTTATTTTCATAAAACTTTAGTAGAATTACATTTAAAAGTGGTATCGCATCGTTTTAAAATAGCTTTTCTCAAAACATTTTCATATATAATTAAGAAAGTTCCCACATCCAGTTTTAATATCAAGTAAATCTTCTAGGTGTCCAAGGATTTGAATATTCATGTCAAAGGTGATGAACGAAGTATGTCAAGTATTAAGGGAACATAAGATCTAGCCCATCTAGGATTAACAATAACAATGATTCATACGCAGCGGATAAACACAAGACAATCATTATCATTGAACAAGGTTGTGATTTATTTAACGAACGGCGCCATTTTTATTGAATAATAAAAATAAAACTACTAACAACTACTAGAAATGTGTACAGACACACATTTCTAATCGACTCTCATTGTCGATCTACATTTTTTCTATATCGATCTAGGTTGCTTTTGTTGAACACAATTACTCATTTTACTCTCATAATAATCACAATCTTTAATGAGGTGAGAGTAACTTTTACAAACAAAACACGATTTCTTTTTAATCTTTTTGTTCTTAACCTGACTTTTCTTATCATGACCTTGCATATCACACAAAGACTTCTTACAAACAGAATCAGAAGCACAATTGTTTTTAACAGGACTAAAAGTAGCTGACTTTGAATTGGATTCCACACTAGCTACTTTTGGTGAGAAGTCATCAGACTTGGGTTTGGGAGACTTGTCATTTGAATCACAGGAGGCAAAGTCATTGGTCTTGGTCTCAGAGGACTTGTCACTTTTAGAGCAAGAGACAGAGTCTTTAGAGTCACAATCAAGATTAGGCAAGTCATTGGACTTTTTGCCATAGGACATGTGTGATTCATTTAAGTCAATGTCAAGGTCAGAGTGCATAGGGACAGGTTTAAACACACCTCTTATAGGAGGAGGGACAGCATGCATTTCACCTTCTTTTACATACTTTACAGGTATTTGAAAGTTTTCCTCCTTAGGGGTAGGAATAAAATTTCTTGACTCAGAAGAGTCATCTGTTTTAGGACATCCTAGACCCCTCTTACACTTTACATATTGAGAACTTGAATTCAATTTATCTACAAGCCTAGTTGATTCTTTATATGAAGCACATCTAATCTCTTCACTTTCCAACTTAGCTTGTAATTCATTTTTCTCAAAAATTACTTTATCATACTGTCTCTCAACATGTTTTAACTCATTAGAGGTGTTTTTTAAGTCCCTCTCTAAAACCTTTATCTTTTCCTCATAAGCTAACTGATTCTTTTGATACCAGATTTTTTGTTGTTCTAATGTTTTAACAGCATTTTTATACGCTTTGACTTCAACAAACAATTTATTATATTTAGGCTTCATTTCATCAAAATCTTTCTTAAGCAAAGCATATAAATCATGACAACCAAAATGACACTTTGGTACCTGAGATGAAAAACCCATCAAAGCAAAGTCTCCAGGCACTGATATGTTGAACTCCTGGACCTCCTGCTTGAGCATGGACTTCTTGAACTCATCATTCTCTAAAAATCTGGTTTTTATAGCACGCCAGATCTTCCTTGCATCATCCAAGTGTTTAAAATCACCCATGTGGTCTGCTGGGAGAGCCTGAAGCAAAAGAGTTCTTGCTTTGGTCTCCCTTTGCACAGCAATCTGCTCCTCAGCTGATACAGGTGGAAGTATGATTATTTTCCCCTCCTGATCTCTCCCAATACTCTTCTTGCTATTCCCATTAAGAATAACATTCCAGAGGTTATGATCTCTGTTGGAGATCCATTGTTCCATCTTCTTAGCCCATTTCTCATATTCATCAGTTCCGGATGAAGTCATTTTATTATGGTTTAAGAGAATGGTATGAAAAGGCTTCTTTGATATTACCAACAAACTGCTCACAGACCAGTATCAATTCTACACTGAATGATGTAACCCAAATCACCAATAATCTTCAAACAGTACCCAAGATTAAATCCGTACCACAAAAATTCTTTATTACTATCACAAATTAATTTGCAATCAGTCAACGCCAACCTAAAGATCACAAGCGACAAACCAAAAATTTAGAATATCTGCACCTAGTCCACGTGATCACAAGCAAAACTTATCCTCACGTGATATTCCTCCAAGTGACACGTTAACAGCAGCAACAATAATTATTCCAACGTTTGACCAATTTATATCTTCAACGCCTCACAAATCTTTTATCCAATAAGAATGAATAACCACTTGCGACAATCACAATCACAAGCGACAAGTGAAATCAAGCAGCCATGAACAGAAGACGACAAACCTTAACAATCAATTGTTACCGACCAATTAAATGATAAATCATCGACGAACGCAATCAATGAAGAAACAATAAAACCAATAGCACTTAAATTCACGTCACCCTCTCAACGAATTAGAATTATACGAGGCAACCAATCAGATCTGTTCCAGAAAAAAAATAAATTGAATACCTCAAATATTTTCAAGATCTGCTGCTGTACGATACAATCAACTCTTCTTCGATAGAGATCCTCACCAGGCTCTGATACCACTTGTAGGATCGAGTACTTCGAGCTTGATTGAGCTTGGTATAAACAAGAACCTCTGCAATACAAGTGTTTATGCGGAAACTAAACAGCAAGTATTATAAAGAAGAAAACTCTAAAAGGACAATGATCCTCTATGGATCAAACTATTGAACTAAGAATCGTTTATTGAATATTAAAAGATGTTCAAGGCGTACATAAACTCATAGACGGGTTTATCCTTTATACTAACAATATAACCTAACCCTAACCCGTTCTACAAGAAAACGTGTAAAGAGATTAACAACAATCTCTTCTAAAAATAAATCTTAACAAACATTCTAAATATACGGATAACAAATAATACTATCCGCAGCAACAATACTATCGGCAGGAACAAGATAACACTGTCGGCAGCAATGAGCTTTCAGCAGGAACCAAAGCTATCGGCAGGAACCAGCTTTACACTATCGGCAGCAACAATGAAACTCTTATTTCCCAGAGATCCTAACAAGGTTCAAAACAAGAAATCAAGGCAAGGGTTCAAAGCAAGGTTCAAATCAAGTGGATCATATCAAGGATTCACAACACAAGGGGAAACATAGCAATGGCTTGGGGAATCCTAATGAATCAAGATCAGAAGTCAAGAGAACGAAAACACCCTTATTGAGAAAGGGTAGAAAATCTGTACCTTATACCGCAAGTGATAACACATCAAGAAGTATAAAGATCAGAAACAAACTCCACCTTCCGCGAATCTACACGAATACATTGTCGTCTTATTATTAATATCTTATTTAAATCAGATTTCTCATTTTAGTCGGCTTTCTATTTTTAGCAGGTTTCCAAAATTAGTAAGTTTCCATTTTTAGAAAGTTTCCTTATTTAGCAAGTTTCCATAATCAGCAAGATTTCCAAAATTAGCAAGATTCAAATTTTATAATTTAAGTTAAGTCATTAAATAAGTATTATTATGGAAATAGGGTTCATTTTAGCAAGTTATAATAGTTTAGGGTTAAATATGACAACTTTCCATATTTTAAGGTTTTAAATGCAAATATGTCAAAGATAAGGTCTAAAGTGCAAATATTACAAGTTATTCAATTTAATCCATAAGTTATCCATAATTACAATTCCAATCCTTTAACTTTACCAATTTTACAAGTTAAACCCTTTAGTTATATAAATTACAAATTAGACCTTATAATTAATTAAGTTACATATTAATCCTTACTATATTCATAATTACACATTAAGCCTTCAATTATTCAAATTTACACATCACACCCCTTATATTAAATATTATACGAATCACCATTCAATTTCCAGAATTTACAAAACAAGTCCCTCCATTTTAAGTATTTACAATTCGATTTAGATAATTAACTAATTTACCAATTAAACCTTTTATTTACAAAATTAACATGTAATACCCCTATATTATAATTTTTACGAGTTACCCCTGGTCCAAAACACATTACAAAAATATCCCACAAGTTTATAAAATTACAAAACATACCCTACACTTTTAATTTCCCAATCGGTAATAACCAAAATTCCATAAACACAAACCTTAAAATTTTCCAATCATTACCAATCATTCCATAATCATTAAAATACATTAATTATAACAAATCAAGTACCAAAAGTCCAAACCCTAATTTATTCGATTGTGTTCTATATTTTTAAACCTTTTCTTTTTCGACCAGGTTTGAACAAAAACTCACCAAGCGTGATCTAAGCTTTGATAAATTCAAGTAGCATTTTTCTAGTGTTATATGACATGTATAGGACCTGAGAAAAATAGTCTTGGAGGCCACAAAATTCGTAAAAACCGATTCCTAATTTATTTGGTTTTTAGGGTTTCAATTCGTATTTTAATTCAAACGACCTGAGTATCATGCATGGATCATTATAGCCATTTTATACACATCATATATGATGTAAAGAGTGTTATAAAAATACCATATAGCCTTTATAATGATCGGATGAGTGGTGTAAAATTCATACCTCTCGGTAAGGATAAAACACGAGCAAAAACTCAAAACCAACGAACCAAGCTTCAAGAATTCGAACCCCTATTTTTCTAGCCTTCCTTGTACTTGTAAGAACCCAGGAAAATATCCAAAAACATTGTAAAAATCGTGGAGGCCGGATGGGAGTTTTTTTGTGTGTGTTTAGGGTTTAAAACTATATGACACCAAGAAAACTCCCACGATCATTCTAGCAACCCAATAGTCTTGGAACGATTTTTAAAACCTTCTTTGATCTTGAAAGAACCCAGGAAAATTATGTAGTAGCTTCCCAAAAATCGTGTGATGTATGTGTGATTTTTTGGTTTGGTTTTTGGTATTTTAAGTAATAAATCAAAAGAACTAAAATAGGAAACAAATAACAAACCGTGTGAAATGGGGTGGAGAGGCATGAATTTCGGTTCTAATGTGATTTGATGAGCTTGTAATTGATTTTCAAGGATTCCCTTAATTTTGTAGTGTTTATCTTGTATTTTATTGGTTTTATAAATTATTTAACAAGAATATAAATACATAATCGGTCCATTTAAATTATTTTTGATGTGACAAGTATTTTTAGGACATTTATAATATTAAAATGTTCATGCAAAAATTATCATACTTCATATGTTGTTAATTTCCAAGAGTTTGTGATTTCTTGATGTTTTATGTACTTATTAATTGAAATTCAAAGTTACAAGGGTATTTTGGTAATTTTGCACATTTTGAAATTTTGGGTATTACATGAGTGGCTAGAAGGTTTAGTGCAGTGCGTCACTAAGTCCATGACGGCTTAATCTTCAATATCGGTGTCACCTTAGTAACAACCAGTAGAATATGAATTGAACCCGGTTTCTGCCCTAAGGTTGAACTTATGGAGGGCTATTTCTTTTCACCCTTTTCTTTACTTTTCTTTTTAATTCTTCAATCCCTTCTTTCTCCTTTCATTTCTTTACTCCTTTTTTCATCATACCTAAGGACTTTCTAGTTCTAAACTATTTGTATTGTCCATGGGTAGATCCCTCCGGCTCTGGCGGATCATAGGACGGTTTCCTAACCTTAGTCACCTTATATCTCCATGAATATCCTATGTTGCCATAAAACCAATCATTTGAAAATTTCTCAAAGTGTTTATGACTGTAAAACATATATTGTTTACACTTTGAGAGTTGTGCATTTTTCAGAAATACTCCCCCTTCACATGTGCTCATAAGTTTTTAGTATAAATTTGCACATGTCGGGTGGAGTTAGCACTTTTTGAATTGATTGATTTTCAGTGAATATGATCGTTGCGAGACACGTTTACATCACTAGTTAAACTAGCTTAAAATTATTACCCGTCCAGTTCATATTCAAAGAAGAATCTCTCGAAATCGGTACACTCTACTCAGACAAGTCGTTTGCGAGACACGTTTACATCACTGGATAAACCAGCTTCAAATTATTACCCATCCAGGACATGTCTTTTCGATTAAAGACATTTGATATTCGTCAATTCGATCAACTTGTTAGGTCCTAGATTTAGCTTAACACAAGTAATAACACACGATATAGATGAGAGAATAAGAGAATAAGATGAAGAGAAGGTTGACTCTATTTCATACGTAAGACTAGCAAAGATTTGGTACAAATGAGAATAAAACCAACAAGTAATATGTGTTGCATACATGGGTATTTATAGGCAAAGTGTTAGGGCAACACTTGCCTTAATCTTCTAGAAACTATTAACATAAACTCATGGCCCATGGGCTCCTAAGTGGACCGTGAGAATTAAAACAAACATAAAGCCCTAATAACTAAGCAACCATGTACATATTAATGACCAAGACTTGATTACATATAAAATGTGTTCCCAACAATCTCCCCCTAAGTATCGGTCATCAAGGTTGCTTGACGTCTTCTTTGCTTCTTCGGCTTTGACGTCTTTAGAATCTTTGTTCTTTGTTCTTGTTGTAAGTGATATGGTAATGTCTTGATCTGCCTTCCACCAACGTTCTTTAATCACGATGTCTTTACGTCTTTTCCACCATGCTCATACTTCTTTTGACTTTTGATCTTCATACTTTAAGTAGTTCTCACTTCATTAGCTTCAATCTTTGACTTTTGAAAGGTTGTTTTACCTTGATCTTTGACTTTCTTTGACTTCTTTGAACTTTTGTTATGCCTTAGTCTTTGTGAGAAGTTTTCTTCTTGATATTTGCATGAGCATGATGGAAATGGTGGTGGTGGAACTCCTGGTCTCCATATGTACCTGCAATTAAACAGTTAGCAATAAATCATCCGGCATTTACAGGTTTGGACTTCGAGATCGTCAGCAGCATAGTGTGAAGACTTTCTCTAATCCTTGCCAAGGCCGTTCCTGAACCGGATGCCCCCGAGAGAGCTAACTCAGATACACCGAAGTGTATCAACGATTCAGGTGAGCCGCTGAAGTATACCGAAGTATCACTCCACGACTGTAGACCGTTTTGGAGCCACCAAGAACACTAAGCGTAATCCACAATGGTTTACCGAAGTGACCTGCTGTCAGGGCTGTTTGATGTTGACCCTGGCAGGAATTTCTGTTCAATCACTGAGAATCATAATTTGTGAATTCCCTCATGAATGTTCTAGGCAGATTACTAAGATCTTATTATTGAACAACCAGTGTAGAAATGTTAAGTGTTCCTATGAGATCTTTTTATGTATCTCGCGGCTCTAGACTCGATTTAGTGCTCATTGGTTTTAAGTCGTCGGAGGCATGGAGCAGAGTGCCTCCTTTTCAATATCAACACATCTCAGAATGAGAGGTCGATAGATAATGAAGGGTTCTCCGTGAGAAATGAAACAAGTATCTTTTGAGAGACACTTGAGTGGCTAGAAGGTTTAGTGCAGTGCATCACTGGGTCCATGACGGCTTTGTGTTCAATACCGGTGTCACCTTAGTAACAACCAGTAGCATATGAATTGAACCCAGTTTCTGCCCTAAGGTTGAACTTATGGAGGGCTATTTCTTTTCACCCTTTTCTTTACTTTTCTTTTTAATTCTTCAACCCCTTCTTTCTCCTTTCATTTCTTTACTCCTTTTTTCATCATACCTAAGGACTTTCTAGTTCTAAACTATTTGTATTGTCCATGGGTAGATCCCTTCGGCTCTGGCGGATCATAGGATGGTTTCCTAACCTTAGTTACCTTATATCTCCATGACTATCCTATGTTGCCATAAAACCAATCATTTGAAAATTTCTCAAAGTGTTTATGACTGTAAAACATATATTGTTTACACTTTGAGAGTTTTGCATTTTTCAGATTACTCCCCCTTCACATGTGCTTATAAGTTTTTAGTATAAATTTGCACATGTCGGGTAGAGTTAGCACTTTTTGAATTGATCGATTTTCAGTGAATATGACCGTTGCGAGACACGTTTACATCACTAGTTAAACTAGCTTGAAATTATTACCCGTCCAGGTCATATTCAAAGATGAATCTCTCGAAATCGGTACACTCTACTCAGACAAGTCCTTTACGAGACACGTTTACATCACTGGATAAACCAGCTTGAAATTATTACCCGTCCTGGACATGTCTTTTCGATTAAAGACATTTGATATTCGTCAATTCGAGGGTACAATCTGAGTCGATCTCATGCAAGATTTCATCTTTTCAATTACCATATTTTAATCACATACTTATTCTCCCCCTCAAAAATAGCATATTCATGTTGTTTTTGGAAAACTTTTGATTAAAATATGCTTTTTGAGGTTTATGGGAAGAATTTCAACAAGAACTTTCGTGGTTTGAACAAAGATATTTTTTTCAAGTACTCCCCCTTAACAAGGGCGTACTTGTTCTTTTGAGCAGAATTTTGAAAACATTTTCAAAATTTTGATTAATTCTGCTCAAAAGTAAGAAGCTTTTGCTCCTTATCTTAGGATTGAGGCATTGAATCGTACTTCAGGGTCATTTCTTTACAAGTACGGGTTGTACACTGTTATCTGTGCACAAGCTATTATAAACAATCACACAAGCAAGATATATAAATCAAAAAATGTTTCCAACTCTTACATCAAAAAATGTTTCAATTACCATATTTTAATCACATACTTATTCTCCCCCTCAAAAATAGCATATTCATGTTGTTTTTGGAAAACTTTTGATTAAAATATATTTTTTGAGGTTTATGGGAAGAATTTCAACAAGAACTTTCGTGGTTTGAACAAAGATATTTGTTTCAAGTACGCCCCTTTAACAAGGGCGTACTTGTTCTTTTGAGCAGAATTTTGAAAAACTTTCCAAAATTTTGATTAATTCTGCTCAAAAGTAAGAAGCTTTCGCTCCTTATCTTAGGATTGAGGTACTGAAGCGTACCTCAGGGTCCTTTCTTTACAAGTACGGGTTGTGCACTGTTATCTGTGCACAAGCCATTATAAATAATCACACAAGCAAGATATATAAATCAAAATATGTTTCCAACTCTTACATCATTCCGTGCTTCTGAAGACAGTGTAAACTAGATCAGGTCTTTGAAAATTCCTGATCGGGAATGATGGCCTTCCTCCAACATAACTTTCAAGCCTCCTCATTTGATCTCTATGAAACAGCCTTCTCTCGATCTTCTGGTCTTGTATAACTCCCGATCTCGTACTCGTATCACCAACCCATCACGAACTTTCTTGAGCGTGTGGTCGCAGAACTTGTGAACCTCTTTGTACCCCATGAAGCAGTTGATTATAAGATCACTCTTGTAAACAAACCCGAAAGTTGGTTCTTTCTTCATGGTGTACTGGGGCTCTTGGTTGATCTCAGGAAGATATAGAACTGGAGCGGTTAGATTAATCTTCCTTTGATAGCTCTCGACCCTAAGCTGCAAGTCTTCTACACGTTCTTGTATAATCTTCCTTCTGATGAAGTGTAGAATTGAAGTGTTGAACGCGTAATTAAGATCAGTCGAGAAGTGCTGCATTTTCCCTTGAACCTTAATGAGATACATGTCTTCAAGGTCATTGAGGTTCAAATCTGGGAAATCTGCTTCTGAAAATGTGTATATCTGTTGATCGTGTCTTCTAACCTTGATTTCAGTTAAAAAGGTATAATCATACCTCTTTTCTGCTTCTAGACTGACCACAGCAAGTATCCTGAGGTCACTCATTACTGGAGTTGAAGACTTCTTTGTGAGTTTACTTTTATACCATGTCTTCCTCTTCTCAAACCAGTGATAAATACCTAGTTGCGCATCTTGATCATACTGCACTCTATTTGTAACGAAGAGTCTTGTAGCAGTTTCTTCGATGGCTGGTTGTAGGTAGCTTGCTACGGGAATCAAGGTTATGGAGGTTGCGTACTTGGGTTGACATTTGATACCGTGTACGAGGAGTTCGAGATCGTTTTTGAAGAAGAACTTATAAGGAACAGCAGGTTGATTACCGGTAAAGGCTTCGTCCAATCCGTGATGTGTGGTTGGTTGGGTTGAGAAGTGCTATCAACCACATGCACATCCGGATTGGTCCAGCTGAACTCACTAGACATAGCTCGCGTAATTTTTCCAGGTGATATTCAAGCTCAGCTGCACTGGAAGACCTATCTTTGAGCAAGTTGAAGGCATCATTCTTGATACGATGAAGTTCTCCTTTTGTGAGCTTCTTGATGCGTTGGTCACGTTTGAGTTTTTGTGTGAACTCAAGCGTGCGACCTTCAATCATGGAATCATCGTCTACCTGAGGTTGAGCACTGACAAGCTGATCGAACCATTTATTCCCTTTTTTCATGTCTTCATCTAGCAAGGAGACAACAGTTGGTCTTTTGGAAGTTGTCTTCTTGCCAGATTTAGATGTTGTTTCTTTAGTCTTGGGAGGAGAATCTGGTTGATCTTGGTGTTGTTGAAATTCAAATTCCTCAGTTGTAGTGAACTCAAATTGATGCCCCATTGCTTTAGGTCCGGAGCCTGAAGCCTTGGGTGGTTGAGTGGCTGTAGTGGTTGCTGAAGGACCGACTGGTTCTTTAAATTGTGAAGCAGATCCACCAACACCCTTTTGTTTCTTGGCTTGTGTGTTTGGATTTGGGTCTTCGTCCTTTCTTAGACGTTTACCTTTGTCGGCCTCAGCTTTGCACGACTCCTTCTCTATATTTTCCTTTATAGCCTCAATGATGGCTATTTCCTCAGGAGTTGGTGAGGTAAGACTTGTTAATCTTTCAAAGAATTTGAGTTAGAGCTCTTCCAGAGTTGGTTCTTTAGGCTGCGTCGGTTGGGATTGAAAGACAAGTGGAACTGTAGCCACAATATTCTTGACTATTACTTCGATGTTCGGATCAAGATACTCTTCCACCTTCTTAGACGCAATCTTAGGCAGGTACTTCTTCTCGTACTCTTTAGTGTTGCCCTTGATCGCAGTGAGCATTCTTTCTTGAACATCGTCGGTAAGGAACTCATCGATACGAGCTTTGGTGTCTGGTAGCTCGTTCACTTCTCCGACAAGGCCGGTGACTATATTAGTTAAAGTTTCCACTTGGTCACAAAGTTGGTCATCTTTCTTGATCATGCCAGCTTTGCAGCCTGTTTCACCCTTTTTGACGCTTGGGAGATTATATCATCCCTTTTCAGCCTAGTCATCTTCCTAGATTTCTTGCTTGTCTTGCTTGTTGTTGCTTTTGTTGGTGGTGGTGAAGTGTGTGTGGATGATTCAGGAGGTTGTTGAACTTTGGGTGGAGACACTTGCTGAGATACTAGAGGTGATTTATGGACAATGGGTGGAGAATGTGGAGGAGTGGTTGGTGGTGTTTGAATATATCAGTCGGCTTCCTTTTCCTCAGTCAACCTTTCTTCTTCCTCCCTTTTCTTCTCCAATTCCAGCTCTGCAGCAGCTTTATTGATCTCTTCCTCATCACTAAACACCTTTTCTGTTACTTCATCCTCATCCATGTCAAAGTCTTTCGCCTGTTTATCTTCATTCTTTTTCTCGTCATTACCGGGTTGATTAACCGGATCAAGACGAAGTGAAGTAACTTCTTTTTCAACCCCAGACCCACCGGGTTGATTAACCGGATCGACAAAGGTCTGGTCTTCACCAAAGTCTTTGGCTAATTCCGCTTCCATTCTCATTTGTTATTCAAGCATCATCTGCCTCCGCCTTTTCTGATCAGCTTTATAAGACTCACGGCTCTCTTCTAAAGCAATCTGTGTAGCTATTTCTTCTTTATAGATTGTTGGTTCTTCATCGGTCTCCGTTTCAGAATCGGATCCCTCTTCCTCAACAATCTTTTCTTCTTCTGGTTCGGGTTTAGCCATCTTAGCCAGAACTCTCCTCTTGATGTACTTAGGAGCAGCTGGCTTGATCTTCTTAGATGTGCTAGAAGTGCTGCCTGACTTGCTTCCTTCCTTTGATCGAGTCCCAGCTGGAGCAGGCTCATCATCGTACTTGCAAAAGCCGACATATCCTTCATTGTATGCTCTATCATAACTTTTGTATGCTTTTGTTTGCTTTATCTTATCAGTCAGTAGAGCTTCAGGTAGTCTCATCCCTTGTTTACCTATGCTTCCTCTAGGGATGTAGACTGAGCTGATGGTCTTGTCCATAGCAAATAGGTGCATTTCTTGGTCTTCAAGACGTTGAGGGATGTCAGTGTTGTCGTCAAGTAGATGACAGATGATAAGCTTGGTGTATCGAACAAACGGGATTTTGGTGAGAGGTTTGCTGTAATGACTTTGAATTTGGTAGACTATATCCTCCCAGATAAGTTGAGCATAGTCAATCTGCTTCTGATTAACAATACCCCAGAAGATTTGAAGATGAGACAGACGAGGGTTCTCATGACCACTTTCCCTTCCGGAGACTGATCGAGCTAAGATGTAATAAATTGTTCTCCAAGGTTGTGGGATAAGCTTGGCTTCAACCCTTGAGAATCTATTCAACGGTTTGTTAGGTTGTACATCGTAGCCAATCTCTATCTTAAGAACTTCCTCTTCAGAAAGTGTTGGATGGAATTCCTTGGCAGGTTCAGGAGCTTCTGCCAATAGCAAAGCCTTGCGGAGGTAGTTCACATCAACAGTCACTTCCTTTCGGTCCAGCTTGCATGTGAAAGATTCTTCTCCCAAGTCTAGCTTCATAGTGTTCCACATTTGATGAATGTAGATTTCAGGAATAGAAGCTGACTTGTCCAGCATGCTCCTGCACTTATGTAGCTTGAGAATCTCTATAGCTATCTGAAAAGTTGGTTCCGCACACTTAACCTTGTGAAATTCCACCCGAGCATTGTTCTTGCCAATTTCCACAGTGTAGTCTTGTGGAAGAATGTCAGCCTTGGTAAGCATTGGGAGTGGTTGTTGTGCAGCCATTTGTGATATCTGAAACATCAATCAAAAAACAGATTTGTAGGATACATGAACGTTAGCAAATTGTTAATTTTGTTATCATTCATGTGACCGTTAAGTTGCTTAATTTGATTTTACATGTTTAAGTATTATGAGTATAGCAATTTACGTCTTTGGAAATTGTGTTAATTATTAGTTAAAGTTGATTTCCTTTTAAGGTCCATTGAGCAATTTCGACAACTTGTGACTTGTATGAATTTCGACAGTTATAATGAATTACGACAGATTTCTTCAATTGCAACAGTTTTGAACAATTCCAACAGTTTTTTAAATTTCGACAGATTTATGATCCAATTCCGATGACTTTTGAATTTCGATGACATTTTATCAATTCCGATGGAAAAATCTGAATTGCGATAAGTCATGTCCAATTGCGATGGAAATCTGGAATTGCGATAATTTTGCCCAATTGCGATGAAAATTTTGAATTTCGACAAGTTTTGTGCAATTGCG
Organism: Artemisia tridentata subsp. tridentata; assembly: GCA_021014915.2. Classification (NCBI taxonomy): domain Eukaryota; kingdom Viridiplantae; phylum Streptophyta; class Magnoliopsida; order Asterales; family Asteraceae; genus Artemisia; species Artemisia tridentata. The sequence goes on from CP139504.1 coordinate 111,287,652, forward strand.
ACAAATGTATCCAATTCCGATGAATTTTGCAATTCCGACAAGACTTATCCAATTTCGACGGATATTGCAATTTCGACAATTTCTTATACAAGAAATTGCGACAAACACTGTAGACGTACATTTTCTTGATTCTTTGTCGAATTTTGGCTTTCCTGTCCAATTAAATCATATCACAAGTTATAATATTACATTCATCTATTCACTCCTAAACACTGTATATCAAATTTGAAAGCAATTTCGACAAACCCTATTACTCAGAATCATCGAAATTCACTAAAACATGTTAGAAGTTTGTTTGATTGATTCCAATATATTCCTATGATGTTTCAGAGTTCATTGGTCCATATTTTAACACTTTTTATCCATGAATTTGAAAGATTGAACTTGTTCGAGTTCATCTTAAACCCTACGTATCTAAATTACTTCAAATGTGTTTCTGGGTTCGATTCGATGGATAAATCATGTTATATGACATATATAAACACTATCCCAACAAATTAATTAGACCACAACACATTCATATGAATTTCCCCAATTTTATCGTATGAACCCTAATTATGAACATACATCAATTCGAGTTTCTGGGTGTGATTAAACACTCATAACACGTTTAGGACTCAATTCCGACCATTTCCCACCACTCAATTTAGTCTCAAACACTCAAAATGATTTTATCCCAATTCGACATAAACCCTAATTTTATTTTAATCGATTTTGAAAGATTTAGCCGTTGGATCATTAAATCCTTAAAAACCATATCTTATAATCATGCAAACAATGTTTAAACACTCACATATATGAAGATTCTTGATCGGATTTGCAGATTAAATGTGAGTCGTGGATTGAGTTGGTGAAAAGTAATTACGGTTGGTGAAGGAAGTAAATGTGGTTTGGTGAATTGCAATAACTGCATTTCAGATGCAGTTATTGCAATTTTACCTATGTTTTAACTTTTCAACTTTGATATAATAAGTCCCTTAACCACATGATTTTAAAATAGAAGTCCTTACTCTCAACTTATTAACTAGTTTTGACATGTCTTTGACAAGAACAATTTAATACTCCCCCTTGACTTATGAGTATTTGAAAAACATTTTAAAAGATCAAGGAGGGTATCACACAGATAGTATTACCACCACTTTATAAAGCAACATTTTAAAGAAAAAATATGCAAGTACAAATTTTAATGAGAATTTTAAAATTCGAATTTCATGCTCCCCCTCAACACTTGTTCTGAAAGAATTGGTAATGTGTTGAAATGAACAAAATGTTGATAGAAATTTTGTATTTGCATGGTTTTTTTTTTAAGATGAAAAATAGAAAATCTTTTTGTGTTTTTGATAAAATATTTACAAAGATAGTTTTGGTGTTTGACTTTCTTAGTTGTTTGTAAGAAAGTTGTTTAAATTCTCTGGAGTCAAACACCTCATACCAATCTGGTGAACTAATTCCACAAATCTTGCATGGGGCAAGGCTTTAATGAATAAGTCTGCCAATTGGTATTCTGTACCCACAAAATATAATTCAATAGTACCCTGTTCCACATGCTCTTTGATAAAGTGATATCAAAGTGCAATGTGTTTAGACTTCGAGTGTTGAACTGTGTTGCACGAGATGGCAATGGCACTCTTGGAGTCGCAGTACATGGGAATCTTGTTGTAAACGTAACCGTAGTCCATCAGTTGTGATCGCATCCAGATGACTTGAGCACAACATGCTGACATGGCTACATATTCAGATTCTGTTGACGATAATGAGGTACAATCTTGCTTCTTTGACTGCCAAGACACAAGTTTATCTCCAAGAAATTGCACTCCCCCAGATGTACTTTTACTTGTATCAAGGCATCCTGCATGATCAGCATATGAAAAAGCAATTAGTTCAAAGCCAGAATCCTTCGGATACCAAATCCCCAAATGAATGGTTCCCTTTATGTATCGAAGGATTCTTTTAACCTCAGAGAGGTGTCTTTCAGTAGGTTGAGACTGATAGCGGGAGCAAAGATATGTTGCAAATACAATATCTGGTCGGCTGGCTGTTAGATACATGAGTGACCCAATCATACTTCGGTATTTGGTAGGGTCAATTGGTGTCCCATGTAAATCAGCATCCAGCTTTGGAGATGATGCAGACATAGGAGTATTATATGTGTCACAACTTGTCATGCCATGTTTCTTTAAAATCTCTAGAGCATATTTGGACTGGTTTAGAAAAATACCACTGGGGGATTGATGAACTTGCAGTCCTAAGAAGAACGTAAGTTCACCCATCATAGACATCTCAAAATTTTGTTTCATTAGTTTAGCAAAAGCATTTGAATACTTTTTATGTGTTGAACCAAAAATGATATCATCAACATAAATTTAAACAATTAAGATGTCCTCCCCGTGTTTTTGAATAAACAGTGTAGGATCAACAGATCCTTTGGTAAATTGATTAGCTATTAAGAATGCAGACAGTTTATCGTACTATGCCCTCGGGGTTTGTTTAAGGCCATAGAAGGCTTTCTTGAGCCTGTACACATGGTTTGGATGTTCTGGATCGATGAAGCCCTCTGGTTGTGTGACATACACTTCTTCACGGAGTTGCCCATTCAGGAATGCAGTCTTCACGTCCATTTGATAAATGGTGATGTTCTTGTGGGCAGCATACACCAGAAACATGCGGACAGCTTCAAGTCTAGCCACTGGTGCAAAGGATTCTTCAAAGTCAATGCCTTCTTCTTGGCTGAAACCTTTGGCAACCAGACGAGATTTGTTACGAATAACTGTTCCATCGGCATCCAGTTTGTTTTTCCAAATCCATTTAAGTCCGACGACGTAGACTCCATCAGGTCTTTCTACCAGTTCCCAAACTTCAAGACGTTTGAATTAATCAAGTTCTTCTTGCATTGATTCAATCCAATTGTCATAAGTTAAGGCTTCTTTAATATTCTTTGGTTCTGCTTGACAGACGGTAAGTGCATAAATGCATGTTTCACCATTTGTGTAAAGTCTTTTCCGTGTCATGACTGGATTGTCTGGATTACCAATCACATTCACTAAAGGATGATCTCTTGTCCATTTGTGGGTTGAAGGGTAATGTTGAAAATTGTTATGCATATTAGACGAATCCATGTTGCTCGTTGACGACTCAGCAATATCAGGAACGGTTGGAGCAGAGCAAATGGATTAAAGAATGCATTTTCATCATAATTTGTGGGTGTGGGTACTTCTTGATGTGGGAGATCTTCAGCTGCATTCTCAGTATTGGAAGCTGTTTGTTCTACTGTTGATGGTGATTCTGTTGGAGGTGCATCTGCAGCAACTGTTGTTGTAGTAGTAGCAGGTGTATCATGTACTGGAATATGAACAGGTTGTGCAGTGGAACTGGTGGATACATCTGGTGCACGACTAACAAGAGAATCATCGAACAGTGGAGCAAACAAGTTTTCCAAATCCTTACAGTTGAGAAAGAGTGGTGCAGCTGATTGATCAGGAAAGTTTAGACGGTTAGTTGCGGGTCCTAAGTTGTTTTGCTCATAAGCCATTTCTGTGAGTTCATCAAAATTAGCATGTATTGTCTCTGTAGAATATGACCATCTTGATTGTGTGGATGATTCGGGTGGTCTAGTGTTATGAAAGTATAGATCCATGGTGAGTTAGTAGAGAGATGTTATTGAGAGAGAGGGGAAACTCAAAAACAGAAAAGATTAGATTAATGTGAATGTGAGTTCCACCCTTCCCTTGTGTGGGAAGGGTTATATATATAGTACCTAATATTGTGCCCCTAGTGGGCTGTGGAGTGAGCTGACAGTGGGGAAAGCCCCGACCCACTCCACAAATATATTTAACTACACTAATAATACTGATAATACTAATAGTACAAAACTAATATAAATAAGCCTACGAGCTATGTGAATGCTAAATAGATGCTCAGGGTGACCGAGCCTTCATCTGAATATTTATATTCCTAACAATCTCCCCCTAAGGGAGGTCACCCCGGAAATAATAATTTGACTTCTAGCATTCCGTCTTCAGAACTTGTCTTCATAGCTCGTAGTCATTGATTCTTCAACGTCTTTGATCATTGTGCTTTCAGCAGTGAACTTTTGATGACTTTTCCGTTGTCATGGATGATTTTAAGTGTTCTTTGAAAATATCATCCAGAATGTATCTTCTAGCCATCATTCAGTAGTATGTCTCCTTGTGATGTGATATTCTTTGAGCCGACATGCTCATACTATTTGGTGTCATGATCTTTAGCATCAGAGTTTGCAGAAGCCGTGTTAAAGGTCTTTTAGGTTGATCATGACTTTGTTGAGTTACAATGATGATGTAGTGTGAACATGTGGTAGAGGATTGGCATCTTTACTGCAACCAGCTACAACTGCAATCAGCTACAGCATCCAACAGCTACAACCGCCAGAAGTTCCTGCATACGACAGTTAGCAACAAATCGACCGGTACTTACAAGTTTGGACTTTGAGATTGTTAACAGCATAGTGTGAAAACTCTCTCTAATCCTCACCAAGACCGTTCCTAATCGAAAACCCACAGAGGGCTTTTTAAGATCGAACCGTAGCACATCAACGATTAGGTGAGTCGCTGGAGATCACTCCACGACTGTAGACCGTTTGAAACCGCCGTGACCACTAAGCGTAATCCATAAAGAATTACCGAAGTGACCTGCTTTCAGGGCTGCTTGATGTTGACCCTGGCAGGAATTTCCATTCAATCATTGAGAATTACATTTGTAAATTCCCTCATAAATGTTCTGGCAGATTGCAAAGATCTGCGTAGGACTCATGAGTTTACAACTGATGTCCTTAATGTTGAACAACCAGTGTAGAAATAATTCGTGTTCCTATGAGATCTTATTATGCATCTCGTGGCTCTAGACTCTATTGTGCGTTTTGATTTGGTGATCGGAGGCTGGAGAGGACTGCCACCTTTTCAATATCATCTAACTCGGAGTGAGAGAGACGATAGAAATGTATTGAGCTCCGTTTCAATTGAAACAAGAGTCCTTTGAGGGACCTTGAGTGGCTAGGGAGGGTTGTGCAGCGTATCACTGGGTCCATGATACTTTGTCTTCAATGCCAGCAATCATCTAAGTGATTCTGACAGCATATGAATTGACCCGGTTTCTGCCTAAGTTGTAAGGAGGGCTTCTTTCTTTTCACCCTTTATCTTTACAATTCTTTTTCATTCTTCAACCCCTTCAGTGCTTACCGAGACTTCATAACTAGCACCTTGTTGGGTTTGTTCCAGTACTAGCTCCATCTCAGTCGGCACTTTTCCCTTATCCACTTTTCTCCCTTTTAATCATACCTAAGGACTTCTACACTAACTAGTGGATTGTCCCTGGGTAGATCCCTCCGGCTCTGGCGGGATCGTGGGAACTTGAGCCTAACCTAACCATCCTTATAACTCCATGCATTAATTAAAATGGTCGGTCTTTGGTATTCATCCACGATTGCCAAACCAAATCTTTGAAAAATCTCTCAAAGTGTTCATGATTCTGAAACACATTTTTGCAAACACTTGAGAGTTTTATATTTTTCAAATGCTCCCCCTCAACATGTGCTCAAATGATTGTTTTATAAATTTCCACATGTCAGGTGAAGCTCGCACTTTTGAATTGATTGATTTTCCAAGAACATGATCATCGCGAGACACGCTTACATCACTAGATAAACTAGCTTGAAATTATTACCCGTCCAGATCACATTCAAGGAAGATCGATCGAAATCGGTACATTCTACTCAGACACGTCCTTTGCGAGACACGCTTACATCACCAGATAAACTGGCTTGAAATTATTACCCGTCCAGGACATGTCCTTTCGACTACTGACTTTAGCTATCGTCAATTCATTGGTGAAGTCTGAGCCTTGCTCACATAAGATGCATGCCAAATCCTTTTTGTCAATTCGCTCCCCCTCAATATGTGCATCGATATACGAAAGAGTTTAGCACATATGGGAGAGCCTAACGTTTAAGTCCAAAACATCACATTTTCATCAGGTTTCATATTTAAATCACATTCTCTCCCCCGATCAAAAATTTCAAACCTTTTGAGATTTGTGATCCCAATTGATTTAAATAATTTAGAAAACATGGGAGAAAATGTGGTCAGGTTTAACATGTTCTGATGATGAAACATACTTTGCTCCCCCTTAATCTAAGAGGGAGATTCACTGCTTCTTATGCACAAGATGACTTTAATGACACGAATGATATTGACCTTTTTGCACAGATGATGTGATCATCCGCTTCTCTGAAGGGAGTCATTGGTCAACATCGATTATCCATCCACCAACAAGAACGTCCAAGTATTGTAGATCCCCACTTGGCGAGATCGGAACAAATATTGCTTTGTTTCACTGAAGGTGGTGGTGGTGATGACGGTGGTGTTGTTGTTGTTGCTGCCATTGTTGTTGTCGTGGTGAATTCTGAGCCAATTAATAGAGTTTGACCGTCTGATCAAATGGTTAGAGTGGGAACTGGCACATTCATTTTGGCTATGGAATCTGCATAAGAATATCAACACAGATATACATACATAAAGATACACTATTCCTTAATAGCTACCCTTCAGCAGCTTGCCACATTATAATGCCAAGTTCATCTTATAATCAAACCACAATCAGGGACTACGTCAAACCACTATCTAGCATGAAGAGCAAATAGCAATCATGCACATGGCAATTCACACAGATATCAATATTCAACTCAGGATCTTAGGAACATGATTCTAACATGATAGCAATATACCTAAGCAAATCCTGAGAACATATGCACAATATCAACAACAATTAAGCAGCAATTGACTTAACAAAAGTCAAACAACATTTGAAACTCATTCATTCAGATCATACAAATGTCATTGGAGTATTCAAAAACATCAAACATAACTGGTTTTCTAACTTCCTTTAGGTTTTCAGTCTTAAAGTACTTAGGGGATTAAACGAGGATTCCAAAGTAACACAAATGAGCCTTCTAGATACATAAAGCTAGGAAACTATAAGTAAGTTGCACATAATGTCCTAAACTTTCTAGCAATTAACACATTTGGCCATTTGATAAAAATTTTAGCAATCTCCTCTTCAACTAATACCCTATTAACTACAAAACCTTTTCAAAGAGTTATGAATTTAACAAGAAACCCGTTTGATGATATAAAATTTGAATTCACTCTCCCCCTCAATCAATGACCTAGTTAAAGGTTTGTAGTCGTTGATTGAGTGACAAATTTTATGCATAATCCAAGTATAAACAAATTTCATACAACACATATCCACCAAGTGTCTCACAAATAATTTTCAGAAGAATCATAGAATGAAAACTATTTGCATACAAAGAAGATTTCTCTTCTTTTTCAAGAAATGATGCACTGAAACGTACATCAGATCGAAGAAACATGGATATAAAGTAATCCATGCCCAGGTGAACATCACCCAGTTGGAGGAACAGCCGTCTTTTTGGCGACGTGTTTTCCCCATTTTGAAGCGCGGGTTGCTATCTGAAGTAATAGCAAGCCATTTAGACATGTTTTAACCATCCATTTTAACTTCTGCTCGAGCTTCATTTAAAGACCCGTGCCATTATTGAATGACATTTCTAAGTCCGTAAATGTTATCGATAAACAGAAGACATGCCAATGTGAAACTATTTTTGGTCTTTTCTAATTTAATAATTTTTTTTATTTATTTATTTTTAATGGTTTTTCTGATTTTACGATTCTCTATTTACAATTAGCAAGATTTCTATATATATCTATCTGCAGAATGGATTGAGATATATACAAGAATGAATGAAGAAAAATATATACAAGGATACGAACCGAAAACCATTACTCCTCAGCATCCTGAGTCTTCTCCGCATTCATCACATGACTTGCTGAAGAGCAATATGAGCACTTTTAATCAGGGATTGATTCTGGCTTTTCACTCTCCCCTAATTAGTGCTCTCCCCCAATCTGACAACCTTTCTGATGAACACCCATAATAGGAAGAAGACTTTGGATGAACGCCCATAATATGAAGAAGTCTTTTGATAACCAAATGCATGCCGTCTTTAGTCTTCTAACACTCCCGTCCTTGAGTAACGCCGTCAAAAACCTTAGGCATCTTTTCGATAGTTTAAGTTGAGCCTCAACTGAAATCTAGCTTAACCCCACAACTCATCAAACAAGAACTGTCATGAGGTTAAGCTAAACCACAAATTTAAGCCCAGTAACAACTTGATTTCAGCTTAACCTCACAACTCATCAAACAAGAACTGTCATGAGATTAGGTTGAAATCAAGTTGGACCTAACCTTAAACTACAGAACAACTTGAACCTAACTTAACTCCACAACTCATCAAACAAGAACTGTCATGGGATTAAGTTAAATATCAAGTTGTAAGAAAAGAACTCAACATTTTTGAATGTAGAGAAGACTGTAGACTCGACCTTCTTCAAGATTGCCCAATGTGGAGGAACAGAATACCAATTATCTTCATCTCACCAAATGCCTTCCAGTATCCTTACATATAACCCATCAGCCCGCAGCGTACACATGAGACGATAACACACAGCAGAGAATGAAGAATAGACTGAAGACTCGACCTTCTTCAGTCTTTAGTATAACACCAAAGTAACAAGTTGAACCACTGATCATCTATAGAATGTATCCATATTTGGATATTAATCCTGATCACGTGAACCTGTTGTGCGTCCTTGATGTACACATTCTCTCTCCCCTGATGGTTACGGTTAATCATACCATGACGTAACATTGAAACGTTAATACCAAGGTGACAAGTTTAACCACTGATCATCTCTGCGGCTTTTTAACACCGGGATACACGATTAAGCTCGATCACGTGAACCTTTTGTGCGTCCTTGGTGTACACATTTCTCTCCCCCATGATGGTTACGATTAATCGGAATCATCATCATTATGTGTACATGTAGCCTGATGACGTATACATGAAGCATTGACTAGAAACCCTTTGTTACTGATTGAATCAGCCCGTGAGACGATGTCGATTAGCATTCCCTGACCATGTTCTTCAACACCTTAATAGACGAAGGAAGAATAGTGTTGGAGGAACATGGTTTGCACGACTCCTGAACTGACGTATTCAGGAGTCGTATGACCATTTCTCAATCATCAATCAACATGTAGATTAATATTCACCCTTCCCCCCCCCCCCCTCAAAAATTGCATATGCCTGCCAACTGCAATTTTTGATGATTGAACTAGTGAATATGAATACCATCAACGGTAAGTAGCTCCACTTGACGGTTCTTGAAGACTGACATGTTGTTTATTCACCCTTTCCCCCCCCCCTCAAAAATTGCATATGCCTATCAACTGCAATTTTTGGTTGAATATGTGAATAAAAGTATACTCCAATATGCGCCGATCCACTTGAAGATTGAATAAGCACGGGAAGAGCATGAATCTTGTTGATGAGAATGGCCATAAATGAGAAGACTCCTCTTCTTTTAAAGATAAAGTGCACTCAAGCGTACACTTTTCTTTTCTTTAAAGAACGAGGCCTGAACTGATGTATTCAGACGTCATAATGATGAAGAGCGAGGCCTGCACTGATGTGTACAGACGTCATTATGATGAAGAGCGAGGCCTGCACTGATGTGTACAGACGTCATAATGTTGAAGAGCGAGGCCTGCACTGACATGTACAGACGTCATTATGTTGAAGAGCGAGGCCTGCACTGACTTGTACAGACGTCATATCTCTCTCTTTACTTCTTCTCTCATCCAACTCGTTACCAACCCCATTATCATTCTATCAGCTTGATGTTGTGACCACTGATGGAGTAAAACTCAATATGATGAACTTGAGACTGAAGTAACATAACCCGAACTTGTGACTTAAACTTGTACTAATGCGAGACAAAGAGCGGTGCAGAGACTTCGTGCAACATCGAATCCCTAAGTACTCTATACTCTTCAACCAACCAACCATCAAGTATAAGACGTACATCACCTCTTGGATATCCACAACTTCGTGTGACACTGAGCACTACAACGTGACTCCTTAAAGTGATAGTTATTTTGTAATAGGAAGAAAGAAAAAATAACTAGATATCCAAGTCCTCGTCATTGTATTGAAAGCTCGAACAAGGATCTCGAAGAATCTTCATCCAACCTCCCCGATATCTTCAGATACTAAGTACACACACCCATGAAATTTCACTTCAGCCTCAAATAAATAATACTGAACTAACGCCGTAGTCACATCTTGTTGATTAAATTCCCCAATCCAGCCATTTGTGATGTTTTAGCTGATCTTTGATAATGGTTTTAACCCGATCATGGTCAAGAGCGCATAGCCCATCATCACGGGATTTTACAAATCTATGATTTAAACCGAGAAATAAGTTCTTTCGCGAGATTTTACAAAACCAAGAAGAAACCGTGAGACACTAACAGGTTGAATGTGGCATGACTGATTTGGTTTTGGTGATCATCAGTTTGGGTTAAGAATATCCCGTAAGAATTACCGAGCACATCACAACTTTTAAAACCTTCGTCCAACTAACCAACCTCGAACACAAACAACTAATTGTGACCACTTGATGAAGGAAACCCAATATACCAATACTGCGAATGAAGTAGAATTACTCAAATTTGTTACCCAAGCTTGCATTGTTGTTGGAAGAACGGTGTTAAGTCTCTAAGTACGTAATGTTATCCTGACAAAGTATGAGACTTTCATCACCTCTTGCGATTATCCACAACGTCTTCTACGTGTGACACTGAGTACTACAATGTATCTCCTTTAAGTGATAGTTAACCAGGTCTTCAACCATCCACCCCGACTTCTGGAAACTAGATAACCCAAGTCTTCAACTTACATCTTAAGCGCGAGCAAGTTATCATTGAAATCATGCATCCAACCAACCCCGATGTCAAGATAAAGTAGGTAGACGCCTTCGTGAAATTCAACTTCAATTTCAATTACGGAATATCAGAATGACCTTCGTGATCATCTTGAGCGGTTGACTAGCCAAAGAGAGAAGAAACATGCGCTAATTCTCCCCCTCAAAAAGGGCATGCAATGACCTTTTTGCCAAAAGCTGAGAGTCCGTGATGTTTGTGAATTTGTCAGGTACAATACATGGAAAGAGACAAATAAAACTACTGCAACGAAGATGGTGATTAAGACTCTCTTGTAGTAACCCCTCATTTGTGTGTACCGGGTTAAAACACGTCTCTGAACAAACCACCTCCCGTCTTTAAGTCTGACCACCTCTTGAGAAGATCTTGTGCTACAATCCCATTAGAAGCATGAGAAACAACAATCACTTGATGAAGCTTGATAAAGGACAAGTTCGCGACTTATACTTGCACTAAATTTGTGATTTAGAACCTATATTGAGCACAACAACGTAACTCCTTTAAATATAGGTAGTGATATATACCCAACCTTCCATCCTTTATTGTATATATCCATTTCTTGAAGATCCAAGTCTAATCATCCAAATTTGTGATTTAGAACCTATATTGAGCACAACAACGTAACTCCTTTAAATATAGGTAGTGATATATACCCAACCTTCCATCCTTTATTGTATATATCCACTTCTTGAACATCCAAGTCTAATCACCCTAAATATGCTCGAGCAAGGGTCATCAAACATCGTGCATCCATCCACCCCGAGATGTTTGTGACACTAAGTACACCAACCCGTGAATTAACAAACCAACCAAGTCACCATAATTTCCCAATTCCTGCCGATCTCGAAGTACAAACTTATACCGAAAAATTAGTCACACCCCGTAAGTTTAATTCTGCCTAAATCCAAGTCCAGCCTACTTGTCCAAAATTAATTTCACGGGATTTTACAGCTCTTGAGATTTAAACCGAGAAATCGAATCTTTCACGGGATTTTCTAAAACCTACAAGAGAAACCGTAAAATCAACAGGAACAATTAAGAGTGAATTGCAATACTAATCTTTAAAATTCAAGTCAAAGAAGTCAAATCACAACTTGATCAGATCGCAACAAGTCAAGTCACAGGTTGTCAAATTGCAACAAATCAGATTGCAATCGACCAAATCACAATTAGTCAAATCGCAAGTGTCAACTCGTAACGTCAAATCGCAACTGGTCAGATTGCAATCAGTCAAGTCGCAACAAGTCAAAACGCAACTTAACAAATCGCAATTTAAACAAATTGTTATTTGTCAGCTATAGCTCAAATTGCAAAGATCAAATTGCAGGCTCACTCAAGTCGTAGGCACTAATAGAACAATGATATCAAATCCACAACTCTGTAATCACGTTGACGTTCATATACCCAACTACTAGCCGTGACGAGTGAATCCTTGTAAAAATTTGTACCACCAAAATATACTACACTTTTTGGCCGAATAATTATAAAAATTTGTGTCCAAAATTTTATAAGAAGCAATCGGATAACAAAGTTTCTTGTTCATAATATTCGGCCCACAAAGAAAAAACAGTCCAACCCAAGTAAGGTAAGAAATTTGCAGCCCAATGCATCATCAACGTTTATATACGTTATAACCAAAACCAAATCTAAGTCCAACTATTATTGTGTTAAACTCTTAAGTCCATTGGCCCTAACACAAGCTTAAACCCGATCCATATCTCCAAATCTGCTAACATAACGGGTATAACACACTTATCCCTAAATATTTGTCACCTACTTAAATAGCAGTCAAACATAATTCTCGAATAACAACATGAATGCCCAGCCCATGATATAGCAACTGCAAACACAATCCGTCCACTACACACCTAGGGCCCGGTCTAGTTCAACCTATTATCCCTAATTGGTGTGTATTATATACCCTGAATCCCTAATTTTTTCTCACAATCAAACCCTAATTACATCCTAAGAAACTACGCCCCCATCTCAGTTTTCACTCCCAAATCAGACTACACGCCCGCTTTGTCACAACCTGAACCATCTTCCTCTAATCTCATCTCATCTTAGAATCATCATCATCATCAATCAATCGAACCATAACATGAATCATCTCAACCCAAGTCAAATACAAACCCACCAGTACCTTTACTTTTGTCCTCATTTTTATCTCCAAGGCGAATCAAGAATGCTCCACGGCTTCAAGATCCATAAGTGGGTCTCGGGTAGTTATTGATTATATCTATTTTTGTTTTCTTTAACTCCAACGAACAAAAGAGACAATCAAAACATAATTGTTTTGGTTATTTCTTTATATGATTCGGATATGACTTGAAGTGAATGCTTCGAAAATGATCTATGATGATAATCTGTTGTTGTATGATGGATGTGATGAGGGGAGTTAGATTGGTAATGGGTTTGTTTTTGTGTTGGACTGTAAATTTGATTAGTTTTGGTACTATGGTTGAGGTTATGGTCTGTTCATCATCTTGTGGTTGCTGGTCTTGGTCTTAGTAGTTGCGGTTTTTGTTTGGCTCAATTTTGTTGGACTAATGATGTTATAACATTGAGGTCAATGAGTCATTGGAATTTGGTTTGCGGTCAACGGGTATGGTCAAAGTTACTTAGCTAAACCGCTACTCCAGGCAAACAGCCAGAATATAAAATTCATAAATCAGTTAAACCGCTAACGCAGATAAACCGCCAGAATAAAATATTCAAAAACCAGTTAAACCGCCAGGACCCAAACCGCTGAATATTAAACCGCCAAAAAGTCAAACCGCCAGGACTGGTCAAACCGTTGTTGACTGGTCAACCCGCTGTTGACTGGTCAAACCGCTATGGTACCTGACAAAACAGTCATTTTCACACAGTTCGTCTTCATTCCGGTTTTAGCAAAATCAACAAACCGCTGGCGCAAGAGGACAAGAACGCAGCAGGTTGGTCCCTTTCACCATTATGTTTTCTATCCCGATTTAGCTACTATCCAAACTGCTATCCCAAGATTCACAAAACCGCTAGCAAGAACAATAATCCACAGCCAAGAACATCTTTTCCAGGTGCACATTTGGCCACTATGAACACCCATCAAAACCGACAAGTAGCATAACCCAACGTAAGGGTCACAAGCAGCAGCCAAACTACAACCGAAAATGTTAACCAAATGTTTGACACAACAAAATTTGTACACCCAACAAGATGATGTTCAGGCATATGACACACCCAACAAATAAATGTGTTGAACAAGAGAAAAAATGCGTCAAACAAGTGAAGCCCAAGACACCAATGCACACAAATATTTGAACACAACCAGTAGTGAAGCCCAAAATTAGTTAAACCCAAAACGAAATTCATCAACATGTGACCACAGTGAGTAGTGGTTCGAACAATGATAGGTAATTTAAACAGCTTGAGCAAACTGATTCGAACCAAAGAAAAATATAACTCATCCGCCCACCACTTCTATCCATGTTTCTTGAAACATTAAGACAAGCAATGCGTGAACAAGTAAGTGGAAACCTTAAACAAACAAACCAAATTCTTGAAACGTGAATGCGCTGAGATGGGCTTAAAATAGTAAGCAAAGTGAAATACTTGTACGAACATGAAGAGATGAAAACAAGAAAATAAAAACCACAATTCGAACCAAAACAAATGGAATCAACACACAATCAAACCGAACCTAACCATGGCTCTTGATACCAATTGTAGAATATGACCATCTTGATTGTGTGGATGATTCGGGTGGTCTAGTGTTATGAAAGTATAGATCCATGGTGAGTTAGTAGAGAGATGTTATTGAGAGAGAGGGGAAACTCAAAAACAGAAAAGATTAGATTAATGTGAATGTGAGTTCCACCCTTCCCTTGTGTGGGAAGGGTTATATATATAGTCCTAATATTGTGCCCCTAGTGGGCTGTGGAATGAGCTGACAGTGGGGAAAGCCCCGACCCACTCCACAAATATATTTAACTACACTAATAATACTGATAATACTAATAGTACTAAACTAATATAAATAAGCCTACGAGCTATGTGAATGCTAAATAGATGCTCGGGGTGACCGAGCCTTCATCTGAATATTTATATTCCTAACAGTCTCTTGAATTTCTCTAGTGTGACGGTTCCAGATACGAAAACCTTTAGAATTCTCACAGTATCCAACAAAGATTCCAATGTCAGCTTTAGCTTTCAGTTTTCTAAATTCATCACGATCATTATTTGGGTAACAGAGGGCCCCAAATACATGAAAGTAATTTATGTTCGGTTTACGGTTATGAACAAGCTCATATGGAGTTTTGTGATGCCTTTTGTTGATCATACAACGGTTTTGAGTGTAACAAGTGGTTGAGACAGCTTCGGCCCATAGGTAATCAGGTAATTGAGCGTTGATTAAAATCGTCCTTGCAGCTTCCACTAACGTCATGTTGCGTCTTTCGACAACCCCATTCTATTCTGGACTTCTGGCAATAGATGTTTGGTGTTCAATCCCCACTTTCTCAAAATACTCACGAAGAGTTTGATTCTTAAATTCGGTTCCTTTATCTGTTCTGACTTTTCTAACTGTATTACGAAGTTGAACCTGAATTTTAGTGAGAAAGGTGATGATCATCGAAGGAGCTTGATCTTTGGTACGTAGAAAGTAGACCCAAGTCCATCTGGAAAAATCATCGACGATTACCAAAATGTAGCGTTTCCCGTTGATTGTTTGAACACTCATCGGGCCACACAAATCCATATGGAGAAGTTGGAGAACATGATTGGTATTGTGCTCAGTTTTAGAAGGAAAATGAGCACGAGTACTTTTCCCTTGTTCACATGCTGGACATAGGTGATCTTTAGCATACTGAAACTTTGGAAGACCGTCGACTAGTTTATGATGAGCAAGATCTGTCATGGTCTTGAAATTCAAATGAGACAGTCGTTTGTGCCATAGCCAGGATTTTGTAGAGTGTGCTTTGGAGAGTAAGCATATAGGAGAAGAAGTGGTCATGTCAGACATAGAAATGGTGTAGAGACTCGTTCCGCATTTTCCCGTCATGAGATCGTTCCCTTGTAAATCACGAACGAAGTAAGTTTTCTCCCTAAAAGCTACTTCCAAATCACCATCACAAAATTGCCCTACGGAGAAAAGGTTGTGTCCAAGGCCTTCGACATAGTATACATGGCTAATCTCGATGTTGCCATTAACATAGTCCCCATAGCCCATTATAGCAGCAAAGTGATCATTCCCGAATCTGACAGTTCCTATGAACTTTGCAACAAAGTTTACAAGAAGTTTGAGGTTGCCTGTCATATGTCGGGAACAACCGCTATCAACAATTCAAAGAACTATTTGAATCACCTGCGTCACATGAAGACAATGCAGATGGAGAGATGGTAATGGTGGAACCCGTTGGGTTAGTAGCACAGTTATTAAGCATTTTGGGTAACCAAGTAAAACTAGGTTTTCTCTGTAGCCAACGTTTTCATGTCCAACTAGATTCAACTTTCTTCTTAGTAAATGCACTTGGTGATTGGATTGTTTTATTAGCAACTATGGTTTTGTCTACGGCAGTCTTAGAAACTACACTTGGCGGTTTTCCTAATATTGACTTAGAAGCAGTAGTGGGCCTAGAGGAAATGCCATATGTACGTTTCTGATTACGAGACAAAAGAGACTTTGCAACACACTTTTTATGATCACCAGACAATATACTTGTACGACAAAACACACAAGAAGCATCAACATTCATAACATTCAAAGTCTTAGCATTTGTTACATCACGATTAGAATTACAAATTTTTAAGTTTGATTCTACATCAGACACAACATGCTTTATATTCAAACTCCTAAGGTGGTCTTCTACTTCTTGGTCTTTTAGTGTGCCGCTCTTACGTTGCCAGATACTAGTCTTCTTTTTGGTGCTCTTAGGCCTGGATATGCTAACGCTAGGAGGAGTGACTATTCCTGTAGAAGTCAAAGAATTCACATTAGTAGTCTGAGGAGATGCTTTCCTAGGTGTTTCATCTAATTTATACATTCCTGGTGCAAGCACATTTGTGTGAACAAATTTCCCTTTTTCAAGTAATTTAATTTTCTATTTTAATTCAATGATGATGTGATTCTTTTGTTGAATTTTGGAATCCAATTCTCGATTTAAGCGAACAGTGTCATTCCGATTTTGGCAAACTTCATCAATGTCCTTTCAATATTCGAAAATTTGACCTTTTAAAACAGCATTTTCTTTTTCAAGATTCTTAACTGTTGAGGCGTGACTGTTTTGAAAGGACATTGATTCTTTTTGACTTTGTAATTTTAACTCAAACTCCAAACTTTGAGTTTGACACCATTGCAACTTTTGATTGAGTTGAAAATTTTCTTTTGAAAGTTTGTTTTGCACATCATCATTGATTTTGCTAATTCTCTCATTTTCTCTTTTCAAATTTTCAATTTCAAGTCTCAATTTTTCAGTATCAACATAATGATCATCAACAAGCATTGCATTGCAAGACACATAAATGGAATTCATGAACACAGATATTATATCAGAACATAGAACATCTTCCAAGAGTTGATCTGCTTCTTTTTGTAAAACTTTGTTTTTACGTTTTTATTTTGAGATCGCATTTTCAGTTGCATTGAAAGTGTTCATCATGGATGTGACTTCTGATTGAAGTTCCTGTTCCTAGTATGTAGCTCAAAGACGCAAGTGTTGAACATATGGCAAGAATTGTTTTTGAAAAATTTCTCCCTTTTCTTTTTCATAGGGAGAAAGAAAAGTAGAAACTGTTATCTCTGAATTACGTTCAATTGCTTGTTCTAAAAATTTTATGTCTTCTATAAACGTATTAAAATATCTAAGTACAAGACATTTTTTTGGTAATGGTGCAATTATACCTGAATTGGGTAAAGGACCATTTGCTTGTGCCACTGGTTTGACTGGACCAACCTCAGAAGATTAATTCATTTGCATTAAAAACCATGATTGTTCTATTTTATCTTGTTGAGGAACGAAGGTGTCGGTAATATGAGGTACTTTTGAGTAATCAAATGGTTTATTAAATTTGACATTGCTCATTTTAGATCGACTATCTTCTTCTTGTTCCATTTCTTCTTCACAATTATGAACAACAACACGCATAACAGAGTCATTAAAAAGATGTTCTGCACTATATAACTTTAGATTTTCCTTGAGTGCTTTATGTAAAAAACGTGGTTTGTCATCCCTAATAGCAAAGCCATATCCTTGGGGATTTTGCTTTAGAGTAAATTTTTGAATTGTTGTTACTGACTCACCAGTTTTATAAACAACTTTTTGATACTCTTTTAGTTTACATTCCAACTCTACGATTTCCTCAAGATAGGAATCAACCCGTTTCCTTGATACTTGTTTGTGTTCAGAAAACTTATCTTGACAAGTTGACAACTCTGTTTTTCTTTTTGAAAGTTCGGAGTGTAGGAGTTCAACCTGTTGTTTAAAATCTAATATTTCTTGTTCCATTTGAGAAATCAAGTTATTTTTGGAAACAGTTAATTCTCGTATCTGATGTTCTAACTCTTGTTCTCTCACATAAGATTGTTGGAATGCAACTTCAAAACTTTTTTCTTGTTTTTCTTTTGTTTCATAGTTTGAAAGTTGTATTTTATAGCACTCAAGATCCTTAGTCAATAATGCAACTTTTGCTTTTAAGGTTCTATTTATCTCATTGCATTTATCAATTTGGGATTTCTGTGAGTCCAACTGGGTTTGGGTAGTCAAGAGCAAGGTCATGAGTTCTGGATCTGGACCAAGCAAAAGATCATCTTATTCAAGTTGATCATTATTATCATCATCAAGAGGATCATCAAATGTAACAACCGGGTTAATTTGATCTTCATCAAATGTAACTATTGTGTTCATTTGTTCATCTTCTTGAGAAGATAAGAATGAGTCATCTTGAACAACGTGCTCTTTGGCTGATGCAGATGCAGATGGTGATACAATTTCATGTATGAGACATGTTGAATCAGGTACCTGAGACAAGCCATCAGTATCATATACTGGGCCTGTTTCACTCATGTGCATTTCTTGCATGTTGGCCATCAACATCACGGCTGCATTAGCTTCTAAGTCTTCCATATCATCATCAGAGTATGCACTTGCCATGAAGTTGTTCTCCTTTTCAGTAAGAGTGCCCCCAGATTCATCCTTAAGTGCAAGAAGTAGTGCTTGTTTGTGGTACTCACTGCCTCTTGTTCTTGGTTTGGGGCATGCACTGGCCAAATGACCCTTTCCATTACAGTTGTAACATCTGACCATTGTATTTCCAATCCCTTGATTCCCTGTTTCAACAATCTCAGCCCTTCTCTGTGGAGTACCAGCACTGTTCCTACTGCCACCTATTGCATTAAACCTCTGACCAGTTCCTGAGTTTCCCATGTAACCTCCCGATCCATTTCTTCCATAAGCTCGGTTCTGAATCTCAACTCTTCCATTTTGGACAACAGCTTGATTACGAGTGTTGGATGAAGTACGAAGACGGTTGTTGGATTTGTTGGAGAACTTGCTGAATGCACGAGCAATTAATGCAAATCCTTCATTCAATGAATTGAATGCATCATCTTCATCACTGTTGGCATTGGAGTAAAGCATGGTATTCGTGTTGTCATAAGGAACAAGTTGATTGTTAGTTGATTGTGGTGTAGATTCATATGGAATGAGTTGATTCGATGAGGTTTGTTGAGGATAAGCAAAGTTTTGTTGTTGTTAACCAAAAGCCTGGTTTGATTGTGGAGCAAAATGGGATTGAGCTATCAATGCTAGTGAGTTTGGAGTTGTTGACGGTGAATAACTACCACGAGCAGCTCTATCTTTATCAACTTCTGACTGATGATGCTTTAAATAATCATACAACAACCCATAGGATGGGTTGTGTAGATTCTTTGCTTGACGGACAAAGGTGACATATTTCTGTCAGTCAGAACCATGACAACTGAGGAACTTTGTGTTTACTGCAATCCTGGGTAGAACAATGTTGTGTCTGTCCAAGTCGTTTATGATGTTGGTGAACCTATGGTAATAATACTCTAGTGATTCTCCTGCTTCAATCATGAACATGGTGTATTCAAGATAGAGTTTTGATTTCATATCTTCTTGGTTCAATTCAGTGCCTTCCATGAGGAGATGAACGTGTTCCCACATGTCCTTAGCAGTCTTTTGTGCATCAATACTTCTGAAGATTGGATTAGGAATTCCTTGAAGGATGTAAGACATTGCAAGTTCATTGGCTTCTTTATGAAGTACTTGTTCTGCTGTAAGCTGAGCATCAGGAATAGGGGTCACAGTTGCTTCTCTTGGAGGAATGGCATTTGGATCTCCAGGAACCGTTGTTGTTGGCACTTGAAATGGTCCTTCAATGATAGCCTTTTTCATGTATTTGCCATGCGGTTTCTTGAGTTCAATGAACCGTAAAAATCGACTTGCCCATTGCAAATAGTTACCCGGAGTGAGCATAGGAGGTGTGTCTAAGGATCCAGCCGCATGTCTTGATTGTTGACTACTAATTGCTTCACACATCTGATCAAACCAGTGTGGTTGTTTTGCTGGAAGTGGGTAGGACTGCATTGGTTGTTGTGGATATGGTTGTTGTTGAGGGACTTGTTGTTGAGGGAAAAATTGATGTTGTCGCATAAAGAGTTGTTGTTGAGGATATTGTGGTTGTTGAGGATATTGTTGTTGCTGATGATACTGTTGTTGTTGATTGTAGAAATAGTTGAAGTTCGGTGGTTGAGACATTCTTGTGTTCTTGTGGATCTTGTAGACAATTGAGAAGTGTGTTATGAGTTATAAGGTTTGGTTTTGGTTAAATGTGAATTTAGATGTTTTACTGTTCAATTCTGACAAAGCACTGTTCAATTCCGATGAAACACTGTTCACAGTTGCCAATTGCGATGAGTTCACTGAATTGCGATGGTTTAACTAAATTCCGATGAAATTTTACAATTCCGATGGATTATCCAATTCCAACAAAAATGGATGAATTCCAATGGACTATTTAATTTCGATGGATCTGGGAATTGCGATGGACTTTGCAATTGCGACAGAAATTTGCGATTCCGATAACTTATCTGAGTTGCGATAGAACTCGGCAATTTCGATAACGCATCTGAATTGCAATTCCGATAATTTTCTCACTACCTTATACAAGATAGGAGATTTTCCTCAAAGTCGAAGAATTTTCACAAGCTTGTACAAGCAAGGAATCTACTGAGTAACAATTCCGATAAGCCTTAAGTCTGCAAATCCGATAAACCCTAACTGCTTCAATTCTGATAAACCCTAATAACAATTCCGATAAACCCTCAAAACGAATTCCGACAAACCCTTTTTCACCAATTCCGATAGAAACACAGATCAAACTAAGCACTTTTTAACAATCAAAAACGATGTTTAAACTGAATTTCTTTGGATCAAAACATTTAAAAACACTTAAATAATAAGAAAGTTTCAAGCTTTAATGTTTTAAACGAAATTTTGTGAATTCCGATGAGTTGCAACTATGAAATCGAGTGTAAATCTAGTGAAATTCGAACAAGATCTAAACTTTTGACTCTAAATCAAACTTCTAATCACTATAATGATCTTAACACTTTACAAGTGTGAAGAGAAAGTGATAGAAATGAGATTTTTGTCACAAATCAACTACAAAACCAAACGTACACTAAAAATAAGCTTCGAACTAACGAATAACACACAAATCAACTATCTTCTAGCGAATGATACCACTTGTTAGGTCCTAGATTTACCTTAACACAAGTAATAACACACGATATAGATGAGAGAAAAAGAGAATAAGATGAAGAGAGGGTTGATTCTATTTCATACGTAAGACTAGCAAAGTTTCGGTACAAATGAGAATAAAACCAACAAGTAATATGTGTTGCATACATGGTTATTTATAGGCAAAGTGTTAGGGCAACACTTGCCTTAATCTTCTAGAAACTATTAACATAAACTCACGGCCCATGGGCTCCTAAGTGGACCGTGAGAATTAAAACAAACATAAAGCCCTAATAACTAAGCAACCATGTACATATTAATGACCAAGACTTGATTACATATAAAATGTGTTCCCAACAAAAGCCTTCAACTATATTATCACACAATATTTCTTTTAAAGGCTAAATTGAACTGGTCCGTTTTGTAGCAATTTTGACCTGCCATTTTAAGGAGTTTTGGCCAGGAAAAAAAATAAATAAAGTACCGTCGGACTCGTTTTTTCGTGCTCTTTCCAATGGTGTGCTCGGGGAATTTTTTTCCAACTTCGTCTGAACCTCGTAAAACGCAAAAACATCAGGTTGGGGTGTTATCGAAACTCATCCGAAAATCACCGTTTTTGTTTTGTTTTCAAACCCTTGTACCTGCAAGACATCATAACACATTCCAAACATATTTGCGATATAATTTCACACATTTTATGGTTATTAGTCTGATTTAGCGTGTTTTTCGGTATAAAAATGATGTGTGTTTAAGCACACATCATTAACCTGGAGTGAACTATAAGTTATGAAGCAAACTACGACATACGAGTCTATAATTTAAGACTTTATACAATTTGGTACAATATATATGGAAACTACAAGAAATGAAAATCCTAAACCTAAGCTACAAAATATAAACGACACAACTTATACTACTAAGTAACATCACATGTTTAATTGTCACATATAGGGTCGAATATACTTTTGTTTTGGGACTTATCATCACACGTTCAACTATAGTATAGAGGGTCCGATTCTTTTATAATTTGTACACAACATCATGGGCTGAAATTATTTGAAAAGTAAAGAAAGATTTGGTCATCCACTATCCCCATATACTCGGCTTCCCACTCTCCCTTTTCCTTCTCACTTATATCAACCGAACTCCACACATTCTCTTCACATCAAGCCCTAAAGAAAATTGCTAGAGACGGCAGCTTCTATTTCTCACCAAAGAATCAAGTAGATACGTGGGCGTTTGGCTGAGGTGGTGACGGATTCGTGGTGTACAAGTTTAGGTATTCGTTGGTATTTCTTGTGGCGGGATCGTGGGTGTGATTTGGTTCGAAGGGTGTGGGATTGGTTCTGTGTTCCTGGTTTCGTTCTATACGTCCGACCCAAGGTATCATTTGTCTTCGTTCTTGTGTTTTGCTCGACATGTGAAACATAGATATACGTTGGAACATGTAACATAATCTCTTTATTCGTTAAATAAAATTATACGTATGGACATAGAAATATACGATTGAATGAATATGGTAAAGGTCACATAAGATAATGAACTATATAACATATAGGTCGATCTCATTTCTGTTTTGGATCTTTCGTATCTATTTAAGATATAAGTTTCTATTTTGGCTTTACGAAACTCATTTCAATCTCTAAGATACATATTAAAAACTGATTATAAACGTGATATATAAAGACGGGACATGTGTATGATATATATAGTATGTATTAAGATCTGGCTATAAAACTCTAGAAATATAAGATGGGAAGTATATGTTTTTCGAACGTGAATAAAGACTGGAATAGGTGTGAGTTTATGCAAATGGTTGGGCTTGTTTGAGTGTGTATCGTGTGTGTGATAGTAGTGTGTTGGCTGTCATATATGCATGGTAGGGCGATGTGTGTGTCGTGGGGTGATATTAAATAAAAGTGAAACGTGAATATTGTGTGTAACTGTGAAATCTGTTTTGGGATCATAATATGTGTGTGTGTATGCATGCGTGTGTGTAATTGAATATGGATAGGGTAGAGCATGAGGGTTCATTTTGGTCTCATTATGTCATGTGTGGTGTGGTTATATTGGCTATCGAGAAGTGTGTTTGCATGAGTGTTTCTGAGTCACAAAGCGTGTGTCTAAACTATTTTGGAAGAGGGTCGAGAGTTGTGTTGGGCTGGGTAAACAGTTGGATCGGTTGGGCTTGGTTGGGTTGCAAAAGATGAACGTATGAGTGTGTGTGAAAAGAGTATGTCGAATAGGGTGTGTTTGTTGTATACGAGAGTGTTAAGTGTGTATAAGCGTGTTTTGCTCTAGTATAACTAATACGTAATATGTTCAAAAGGTGTTCTCTAATTCGGCTAAGTATAAATCGGTCATTATGGAATTAATTTACATTTCAAACCCTAAGCGTTGGAAATTGACATAATAAACCATAAAATATGATAATTGTCATTATGAACCTTTAACTTTAATTAATTATCAATAGTAACCCGAATTTATGAAAGTTACTAATTCGGGAAAGTTACTAAGTATGGAAAGTTACTTAATTCGGAAAGTTACTAATTTGGTAAAGTTACTAAAAATGGAAAGTTTCTAAAAATAGAAAGAAACCCTATTAAAATGAGCTTGTAAATAATACGTGATCATTAATTCGAGTAGATTATGTGAAGAAGGGGTAGCTCCTGTTTCCGTGTGTTTCCTGATTTGTTTTGCTTGCTTTGCATAAGGTACAGATATTCTACCTTTTATCAGTAAAGGTTTCTTATGACTTTTCGATCCTTGACTTTGATTCATTTGCTATGTTATGAGTCCATTTGATATGATTCCTTTGCTATGATTTCCCTTTGATATGATCATTTGATTTGATATTCGTTTTGCTATTCGTTGATATGATATCCGTTTACTACCCGTTTGCTATGATATTATTCCATACAGTTTGATACGTTCTATTTGGATATGATATGATGACTTGATATGATATGATATGTTTTGTTCTGTTCTGTTGCCCAAGCTTGTCATTGATTTAACTAGTCATGGAGGTACCATGACCATGTCATTGATGGCACCAATGGCATGACACTATCTGTGGCGGTGTGATTAGTCCACGACATTCCCCTTTTGATATGATTATGATATGGGTACACTTGGCCATTATATGTGTATGTACTTGTCTAGAACAGGTATATATATGATTTGTTTTGTAGGGAGCGTATGGATGCATCCTAGGTACTTTGTTTCGTTTAGATGTGATTGGTTTGTGTGTGCCTTACACCCCTCTCACTTTTGGTACTTAGAGGTCTCCCCTCTTCATGCAACATATGATTTGACGGATATGTATATGTGATTATGTTGTCTATTCATGTATCATGTTTAGACATTTGAGCTCGTGGGCATTCCTATGTGATTCGTTTGTTTCCTTATGATTATCTGATTCGTATTATCATTTGACTCCTTATTCCGTTAACTCATTTGACTTATGATATTTGTTCATCTGATTCGTATGTGTCACACCCCAAAAATCAGGTCCAGCGGAAGCATACATGTCACTGGGGTGCTACTCAATTGGTATCACAACACAAGGTAGAAAGAACGGTTTTTACCTCAATCATTTAGAATGAAAATCATTAACAAAAAGTGTTAAATTTACATTATTCCAAAGTAATGCGGAAATATTCCCATTAGATAAGTAAAGCGGTCCCAACAAGTATATCAGAGTCGTCTATGACCGTGCCCCTTGCCAAGCGCCTCCAAAAATAACCTATCGCCTTAACCTAAAAATACATGCTAAAAGTGTCAACACGAGGTTGGTGAGTTCATAGGTTTTAGTTAAAAACAATATGGTTGAACCACAAGGTTTCGAGTTTCAAACATCATTCACAAACAAGTCAAATTCAACGTAGGCTCACGCTGCCTAAATCACAGTTCCAAAACCAATCCGCAAACAATATCATAATTCAAAACATCTTGAACCA
The DNA here is from genome assembly GCA_021014915.2 of Artemisia tridentata subsp. tridentata. Lineage (NCBI taxonomy): Eukaryota > Viridiplantae > Streptophyta > Magnoliopsida > Asterales > Asteraceae > Artemisia > Artemisia tridentata. The sequence continues at coordinate 111,313,249 of CP139504.1, forward strand.
TAATCAATCATACAGATACTACACTCATATAGTGACGTGCCAACTGAACCTATGGTGTTCATCATACTCATAACCAATATCACGTGGGGAGCTACCCCGATAGATCTATCAACATGTGGGCTCTCAAAGAGAGTTAACAGTTGCACCAACTGAACCTATCAAATTGTGGGCTCTTGATTTCTGTCTTTTTAGGGGCAGATATGTCAAATATAGTATAGTGAGTTTCCAAGGTATTGCAAAGGAAATATGCAAACCTGGGTCGTTCTTCCCAACGAGGTGTGAACACTGTAATATAACGAATGTGTGATCGGGTGAAGTTGAACAGGAAAGGGGTTATGACTAATTTTTATTAAGAAATAAAAGAAAATAGCTTAAATAAGCTACATGAACAAAAACTAGAAATTAGAAAACCTAAAAATGTAAAAGGAATTAAAAACGTACGTTTAGTTTAAATAAACGTAAACGTACAAAATAAAAAGTGAATTCTGTCAAATATAACTCCCACAAATGTGAAAATTATATTTTTGGAATCCTAAAAGTAAATAAAAATTATTGGAAAAAGAAAATAAATTATTACACTATTTAATTAATTATTATAAATTAAAAACTAAATAAAACTATTTAATAATTACCTAAAAAATAAGAAAATCTAAAATAAACCTAAATAGATGAAATAAAGAATCTGAAAAATCTAAAATGTTATAAAATGAATTTTGAAACTGAAAATATATTTATTACACAATTATTCTATTTATTATTAATTATTTACTATTATTTAATTATAAAAAACAATTATTGAATTATTAAAAATATTAAACAACCTAAGAAAAATCTGAAACTTTTTACATAATTCTAAAATAAATAAAAGAACTTAGGAAAAATATAAAAACACTATGTGCTTAATGAAAATAAGCAAATAAGCAATAAGCTTCTAAATAGAAGCTATCACTTAGCTTTAAAATGGTTCTTTTTGGTTTTTCTTTTTCTGGAACTATTTGTACACTAATATTATATAAGTTTAACAAAGATAAAACTTTACAAACTTAGAAATAAGCAGATTATGGGCTTATGACTTATTCAGTATAGCTTTTGGGCTCACAGTGAAGTCATAAGCTTAAATGAGCTTGAAAAAGCTTTATTCATGAAACAAAAGATAAAATAAGATAAAAATAAGCTAGATGGACAAGACACAAGCACTAATAAGCTCTGAATAAGCAAATCAACAAGGTACTGCTAGAGCAAAAGCAAGGTACTGCTAGTTCAAGCAAGGTACTGCTAGAGTAAAAGCAACCTGCTGATGATGTAAGTGATTCTGCTGATAGTGCAAGTGATTCTGCTGATATGCTCAGTGTATACTAAGAAAATTGGGACAAGTTAAAAGCTACTTGCAGCCCTAGCAGATGAACTACAAAGGGAAAATTAAGCACAGGATCATTGAGTTGGGTGGATGAGCTTCACATAAAGCCAAAACACTTAAGCTCAAGATCACTAGATAGCTTTATAAAGAAGCTTGTGAAATAGGCTGAGCATACTGATTTCTCAATATACTCAGCAAAGGGGCAAACAACAAGCTCTTGATTAACTTATCAAATAAGCTTGTAAAAACTCAACAAGCACTGAGCCATTGAGTGTGATGGATTAGCTTCATAGGAAGCCAAAAATCACAAGCTCAAGGTCAATGAGGAGCTTTTATGAGCTTAGGAAAAAGGCTCAACTTCACTGTTTGCTCAGTGAAGTGAGTAACTTGGGACAAAATAGATGGAATGAGAATTACTCTAAATAAGCTATAAAAGGAAAATAAGCACAAACGTAAACAACTAGGCCATAAGGGCTTCTAAGAACAACAACAATAACAGGCACAAGTCCAGGATTCAACAAGCTACAAGCTTGTGAAATTGGACATGTGACTGAGAAACAGGGCAAAAACAACTAATAAAAAGCTTGACTTTTAACTTAAAACACATAAGTTTGACTAATATGAATTTAAAACTAAATCTACTGATTAATTATGTTATATTAAACAATAAGAACATGGAATAAAACAATATAAACAACTATTAAACACATATGCAGAGTTCTAGGTCATGACAATCTTACAGTGCTCATATGAAAAGGATCAAGTGTCAATTTGACTTCCCACATGCTACACCACTTAATTGAAGTTATCACTGAATTATTTAAGTCATATTGGCGTATAATCAAACAAGAACAACACCTCACATAACCTATAACACAGTTAAACCATCAAATCCAAACAACCCTTAAATGGAACAAATTGAAATTTTCATAACATATCACTGCATACACCTATCATATCCAATCCAGAAGTCTCAATTTGTCAAAATGGACCTTTTTTAGCTTAAACAAGTGGTCAAACAGTCTAGGCCTAGGATGATCAAAGATTTAGCATATGGACAGTTAAATGAGATTCAAAGCAACAATCCAATCCAAAACATAATTAACTAAGATTAAGCTATAATATGACTAAAAAACAACAAGGAAACATGAAAACATAAAAATCAAAGCAATTAAATAACTAGAAAAGTAAAATGGCAAAAATGATAAAAAGGCTTACAAATTGAATCCTGCTGAAAACCAAAGAACCAAGGGTACAGAACACATCCTATAGCTTACCAATAAGCCACTAAACCAAAGGCAATCCACAATTAACCTTGCTCCATGCAGTTTTCATCATTCATCACTGATTTTTGTTTGTTTTTCTATTTTCTTGATTTTTTGTTGGTATTTTCCCTTTTTTAATGACTATAACTTGTTTTGATGTATCTAAAAGCTTAGTGAGCTTTGTCAGGAGCTTATGTGGCTTATAGAGTCCAGTAAACAACCATAATCGACATTAATTTAAATGACATGAATTTAAATGGTACGGATAAGAAAAACATGAAATTTAAAGATAGATTGAGATTAAAACTGTAAATAAGGTTTGTTATACATTGTCAATGTTTAACAAAACACTTGAAAGCATTAAGATGACATTTAAATAAAGAAAGCAGTAAATTGATTAACTAGAGACCATGGCTAATCCATGATCCAGTAAAATTACAACTATGTGACCATAGCTAATCTAATGGTGGCTCCTTTCTTTGCCTCCTCTCTGATCTTTATATTGACCTCTTGGACTCCCCACATGACTCTGAACTTTTCCACTTCAAATCTTAGCCTTTGGTTCTCTGAAATTCATCCTAGCCATTGAAAATGCTTTTCGCGCCAAAAGTATCCACAGCAGGTTAAGGGCAATTAAAGATTTTTGGTTAGATGTGGAGGTGGAGGGGAAGCATTAATTGCTTTTGGTTTGTTAGGTAAGTGGGATAGGAGAGGGGTGGTATTACAGAGAAACCTGTGGGTGTGGTGGTGGTATTGGCGGGCAAGTTGGGGAAGAAGACGGGTCAAACTTGAGTTTGACCCTGATATTTAGCAAAGGAAAGGTGGGTCGGGTTTGGGTTTTATGATTGGGCTGGGTTATTGTTTAAGGGTTATTTGTTTGTTGCTGGGTTTATTTTAGTTAGGATAGATTTGGATTTTAGGTAAACTTTAGGGACCAATGTTGTATAATGCTGAAAATCCAAGGACCCATGCTGCCAAAATTCCAAACTATTTCCAAGGACCATTTGAGTCAAGTTTCAATAGTACAAGGGTATAATTTGATAAGTTTCCATTTTTAAATACCCAAGGACTATTTTTGCCAATTTTGAAACTTGAGGGGTAAAAGTTGCCATTTGTAGAAAACTTTCATCCAGGGACTTATAGTGAACAAGTTTGATTTCCCAAGGACTAAAGTTGACTTTTCTTTCCAAAATAAACCTTCAGGGACTAATTCTTCAAATTTGTGAAATTTCAGGGACTGAAAATGACAATTATGCAAACTTTGTATGTTTTCAATTGTTTTCAATCTTTTTGTACCTGAATCACATAAAAACACATTTCAATGATATTTGTAACATTTAGATGGTCATTTGTGTGTTTTTGGTCGTTTTTATGGGTTTAAACAAGGTAAAATATATGTGTATTTAGACACATATCAAATCCCCCACACTAAACTATTGCTAGTCCCTAGCAATCTTTTATGAAAATTTAATGGATTTTATCTCTTTACCAAAAGCCATTACTTCTGGAGTAGCCAATGTTTTAGTATGTGATACTTTGGTACAATGATGACCAAATGATTTTGAGCAAATCATCAGCTGTCAACGGGTTTGATTTGTCTTTACCAGAAGCCGTTTGCTTCTGGACTAGCCAACTCTTAGATAAGATACAGTTATTATCTTTGGTGAGCTGATTACCAATTATGGTTTTTCACTGCCTTTACCACAAGCCATAACCTTGCGGGCTAGCCAACTCTTCACTTATAAAGATATGGGGAGTTGAATACCATACAATTTTCGGCAAATTGTAAGCCATAAACGGATTTGAGATATCTTTACCAAGAGCCGTTTGCTCTCGGAGTAGCCAATCCTTACGTGGGTTAGACATGGCGGACTGATAACCATTTATTGCGTTCTAAGTGAGAAATTTTTTTTTTAATTTTGGCCAAAATGGGGGTACTAGGGCACACATGTGACAAAATTCGCCAGAATTCCCCCCCACACTTAGAACTGAATATTGCCCTCAATATTCAAAGTACCGGCTGTTAAGCCAACACTTAGAACGTGAAAAGGCAATACTAATAGCCATTATTTATTTATTATTATTATTATTTTTTTTTTTTAAAGATATGTACATATATACAACATGTGGGGCATCTCCCCCACACTTAGGTGTTAGAAAAGAGAAAGAAGTCAGAGACATAGGTGAAAACCCATGTTGTGCTACTGTTTTTGATAACCGAGTCGCTAGCTTGACTCGACCCCGAATTAATTGGTTCATGGGGAAATCCTCGACCTCTTCCAAAATGGAATCATTTCCCTCATCCGGCGTGAGAGAAGAGGAAAAGTCGGAAATGATTGGATGAGAAATTGGAGTGGGATTGCCACTCACAGAATTATGAATGATCATCACTTAAGATGAGTCTAAGAATCCTTTAGAGTGAAGGAAACTCAGAAAAGGTAAGAAGAATCTTTTTTTGGATTTTTGATTTTATAATTCTGCTAAGAAAATAAGAGAATATGAAAAAGGATGGTAAATATACAATGGATGTATACTCAACAATCACTAATGCTTCAAATTCGTTAAACGCAGCACACCTCCCCGGCAGCGGCGCCAATTTGATTTCTGTCTTTTTAGGGGCAGATATGTCAAATATAGTATAGTGAGTTTCCAAGGTATTGCAAAGGAAATATGCAAACCTGGGTCGTTCTTCCCAACGAGGTGTGAACACTGTAATATAACGAATGTGTGATCGGGTGAAGTTGAACAGGAAAGGGGTTATGACTAATTTTTATTAAGAAATAAAAGAAAATAGCTTAAATAAGCTACATGAACAAAAACTAGAAATTAGAAAACCTAAAAATGTAAAAGGAATTAAAAACGTACGTTTAGTTTAAATAAACGTAAACGTACAAAATAAAAAGTGAATTCTGTCAAATATAACTCCCACAAATGTGAAAATTATATTTTTGGAATCCTAAAAGTAAATAAAAATTATTGGAAAAAGAAAATAAATTATTACACTATTTAATTAATTATTATAAATTAAAAACTAAATAAAACTATTTAATAATTACCTAAAAAATAAGAAAATCTAAAATAAACCTAAATAGATGAAATAAAGAATCTGAAAAATCTAAAATGTTATAAAATGAATTTTGAAACTGAAAATATATTTATTACACAATTATTCTATTTATTATTAATTATTTACTATTATTTAATTATAAAAAACAATTATTGAATTATTAAAAATATTAAACAACCTAAGAAAAATCTGAAACTTTTTACATAATTCTAAAATAAATAAAAGAACTTAGGAAAAATATAAAAACACTATGTGCTTAATGAAAATAAGCAAATAAGCAATAAGCTTCTAAATAGAAGCTATCACTTAGCTTTAAAATGGTTCTTTTTGGTTTTTCTTTTTCTGGAACTATTTGTACACTAATATTATATAAGTTTAACAAAGATAAAACTTTACAAACTTAGAAATAAGCAGATTATGGGCTTATGACTTATTCAGTATAGCTTTTGGGCTCACAGTGAAGTCATAAGCTTAAATGAGCTTGAAAAAGCTTTATTCATGAAACAAAAGATAAAATAAGATAAAAATAAGCTAGATGGACAAGACACAAGCACTAATAAGCTCTGAATAAGCAAATCAACAAGGTACTGCTAGAGCAAAAGCAAGGTACTGCTAGTTCAAGCAAGGTACTGCTAGAGTAAAAGCAACCTGCTGATGATGTAAGTGATTCTGCTGATAGTGCAAGTGATTCTGCTGATATGCTCAGTGTATACTAAGAAAATTGGGACAAGTTAAAAGCTACTTGCAGCCCTAGCAGATGAACTACAAAGGGAAAATTAAGCACAGGATCATTGAGTTGGGTGGATGAGCTTCACATAAAGCCAAAACACTTAAGCTCAAGATCACTAGATAGCTTTATAAAGAAGCTTGTGAAATAGGCTGAGCATACTGATTTCTCAATATACTCAGCAAAGGGGCAAACAACAAGCTCTTGATTAACTTATCAAATAAGCTTGTAAAAACTCAACAAGCACTGAGCCATTGAGTGTGATGGATTAGCTTCATAGGAAGCCAAAAATCACAAGCTCAAGGTCAATGAGGAGCTTTTATGAGCTTAGGAAAAAGGCTCAACTTCACTGTTTGCTCAGTGAAGTGAGTAACTTGGGACAAAATAGATGGAATGAGAATTACTCTAAATAAGCTATAAAAGGAAAATAAGCAAAAACGTAAACAACTAGGCCATAAGGGCTTCTAAGAACAACAACAATAACAGGCACAAGTCCAGGATTCAACAAGCTACAAGCTTGTGAAATTGGACATGTGACTGAGAAACAGGGCAAAAACAACTAATAAAAAGCTTGACTTTTAACTTAAAACACATAAGTTTGACTAATATGAATTTAAAACTAAATCTACTGATTAATTATGTTATATTAAACAATAAGAACATGGAATAAAACAATATAAACAACTATTAAACACATATGCAGAGTTCTAGGTCATGACAATCTTACAGTGCTCATATGAAAAGGATCAAGTGTCAATTTGACTTCCCACATGCTACACCACTTAATTGAAGTTATCACTGAATTATTTAAGTCATATTGGCGTATAATCAAACAAGAACAACACCTCACATAACCTATAACACAGTTAAACCATCAAATCCAAACAACCCTTAAATGGAACAAATTGAAATTTTCATAACATATCACTGCATACACCTATCATATCCAATCCAGAAGTCTCAATTTGTCAAAATGGACCTTTTTTAGCTTAAACAAGTGGTCAAACAGTCTAGGCCTAGGATGATCAAAGATTTAGCATATGGACAGTTAAATGAGATTCAAAGCAACAATCCAATCCAAAACATAATTAACTAAGATTAAGCTATAATATGACTAAAAAACAACAAGGAAACATGAAAACATAAAAATCAAAGCAATTAAATAACTAGAAAAGTAAAATGGCAAAAATGATAAAAAGGCTTACAAATTGAATCCTGCTGAAAACCAAAGAACCAAGGGTACAGAACACATCCTATAGCTTACCAATAAGCCACTAAACCAAAGGCAATCCACAATTAACCTTGCTCCATGCAGTTTTCATCATTCATCACTGATTTTTGTTTGTTTTTCTATTTTCTTGATTTTTTGTTGGTATTTTCCCTTTTTTAATGACTATAACTTGTTTTGATGTATCTAAAAGCTTAGTGAGCTTTGTCAGGAGCTTATGTGGCTTATAGAGTCCAGTAAACAACCATAATCGACATTAATTTAAATGACATGAATTTAAATGGTACGGATAAGAAAAACATGAAATTTAAAGATAGATTGAGATTAAAACTGTAAATAAGGTTTGTTATACATTGTCAATGTTTAACAAAACACTTGAAAGCATTAAGATGACATTTAAATAAAGAAAGCAGTAAATTGATTAACTAGAGACCATGGCTAATCCATGATCCAGTAAAATTACAACTATGTGACCATAGCTAATCTAATGGTGGTTCCTTTCTTTGCCTCCTCTCTGATCTTTATATTGACCTCTTGGACTCCCCACATGACTCTGAACTTTTCCACTTCAAATCTTAGCCTTTGGTTCTCTGAAATTCATCCTAGCCATTGAAAATGCTTTTCGCGCCAAAAGTATCCACAGCAGGTTAAGGGCAATTAAAGATTTTTGGTTAGATGTGGAGGTGGAGGGGAAGCATTAATTGCTTTTGGTTTGTTAGGTAAGTGGGATAGGAGAGGGGTGGTATTACAGAGAAACCTGTGGGTGTGGTGGTGGTATTGGCGGGCAAGTTGGGGAAGAAGACGGGTCAAACTTGAGTTTGACCCTGATATTTAGCAAAGGAAAGGTGGGTCGGGTTTGGGTTTTATGATTGGGCTGGGTTATTGTTTAAGGGTTATTTGTTTGTTGCTGGGTTTATTTTAGTTAGGATAGATTTGGATTTTAGGTAAACTTTAGGGACCAATGTTGTATAATGCTGAAAATCCAAGGACCCATGCTGCCAAAATTCCAAACTATTTCCAAGGACCATTTGAGTCAAGTTTCAATAGTACAAGGGTATAATTTGATAAGTTTCCATTTTTAAATACCCAAGGACTATTTTTGCCAATTTTGAAACTTGAGGGGTAAAAGTTGCCATTTGTAGAAAACTTTCATCCAGGGACTTATAGTGAACAAGTTTGATTTCCCAAGGACTAAAGTTGACTTTTCTTTCCAAAATAAACCTTCAGGGACTAATTCTTCAAATTTGTGAAATTTCAGGGACTGAAAATGACAATTATGCAAACTTTGTATGTTTTCAATTGTTTTCAATCTTTTTGTACCTGAATCACATAAAAACACATTTCAATGATATTTGTAACATTTATATGGTCATTTGTGTGTTTTTGGTCATTTTTATGGGTTTAAACAAGGTAAAATATATGTGTATTTAGACACATATCAAATCCCCCACACTAAACTATTGCTAGTCCCTAGCAATCTTTTATGAAAATTTAATGGATTTTATCTCTTTACCAAAAGCCATTACTTCTGGAGTAGCCAATGTTTTAGTATGTGATACTTTGGTACAATGATGACCAAATGATTTTGAGCAAATCATCAGCTGTCAACGGGTTTGATTTGTCTTTACCAGAAGCCGTTTGCTTCTGGACTAGCCAACTCTTAGATAAGATACAGTTATTATCTTTGGTGAGCTGATTACCAATTATGGTTTTTCACTGCCTTTACCACAAGCCATAACCTTGCGGGCTAGCCAACTCTTCACTTATAAAGATATGGGGAGTTGAATACCATACAATTTTCGGCAAATTGTAAGCCATAAACGGATTTGAGATATCTTTACCAAGAGCCGTTTGCTCTCGGAGTAGCCAATCCTTACGTGGGTTAGACATGGCGGACTGATAACCATTTATTGCGTTCTAAGTGAGAAATTTTTTTTTTAAATTTTGGCCAAAATGGGGGTACTAGGGCACACATGTGACAAAATTCGCCAGAATTCCCCCCCACACTTAGAACTGAATATTGCCCTCAATATTCAAAGTACCGGCTGTTAAGCCAACACTTAGAACGTGAAAAGGCAATACTAATAGCCATTATTTATTTATTATTATTATTATTATTATTATTATTTTAAAGTTATGTACATATATACAACATGTGGGGCATCTCCCCCACACTTAGGTGTTAGAAAAGAGAAAGAAGTCAGAGACATAGGTGAAAACCCATGTTGTGCTACTGTTTTTGATAACCGAGTCGCTAGCTTGACTCGACCCCGAATTAATTGGTTCATGGGGAAATCCTCGACCTCTTACAAAATGGAATCATTTCCCTCATCCGGCGTGAGAGAAGAGGAAAAGTCAGAAATGATTGGATGAGAAATTGGAGTGGGATTGCCACTCACAGAATTATGAATGATCATCACTTAAGATGAGTCTAAGAATCCTTTAGAGTGAAGGAAACTCAGAAAAGGTAAGAAGAATCTTTTTTTGGATTTTTGATTTTATAATTCTGCTAAGAAAATAAGAGAATATGAAAAAGGATGGTAAATATACAATGGATGTATACTCAACAATCACTAATGCTTCAAATTCGTTAAACGCAGCACACCTCCCCGGCAGCGGCGCCAATTTGATTTCTGTCTTTTTAGGGGCAGATATGTCAAATATAGTATAGTGAGTTTCCAAGGTATTGCAAAGGAAATATGCAAACCTGGGTCGTTCTTCCCAACGAGGTGTGAACACTGTAATATAACGAATGTGTGATCGGGTGAAGTTGAACAGGAAAGGGGTTATGACTAATTTTTATTAAGAAATAAAAGAAAATAGCTTAAATAAGCTACATGAACAAAAACTAGAAATTAGAAAACCTAAAAATGTAAAAGGAATTAAAAACGTACGTTTAGTTTAAATAAACGTAAACGTACAAAATAAAAAGTGAATTCTGTCAAATATAACTCCCACAAATGTGAAAATTATATTTTTGGAATCCTAAAAGTAAATAAAAATTATTGGAAAAAGAAAATAAATTATTACACTATTTAATTAATTATTATAAATTAAAAACTAAATAAAACTATTTAATAATTACCTAAAAAATAAGAAAATCTAAAATAAACCTAAATAGATGAAATAAAGAATCTGAAAAATCTAAAATGTTATAAAATGAATTTTGAAACTGAAAATATATTTATTACACAATTATTCTATTTATTATTAATTATTTACTATTATTTAATTATAAAAAACAATTATTGAATTATTAAAAATATTAAACAACCTAAGAAAAATCTGAAACTTTTTACATAATTCTAAAATAAATAAAAGAACTTAGGAAAAATATAAAAACACTATGTGCTTAATGAAAATAAGCAAATAAGCAATAAGCTTCTAAATAGAAGCTATCACTTAGCTTTAAAATGGTTCTTTTTGGTTTTTCTTTTTCTGGAACTATTTGTACACTAATATTATATAAGTTTAACAAAGATAAAACTTTACAAACTTAGAAATAAGCAGATTATGGGCTTATGACTTATTCAGTATAGCTTTTGGGCTCACAGTGAAGTCATAAGCTTAAATGAGCTTGAAAAAGCTTTATTCATGAAACAAAAGATAAAATAAGATAAAAATAAGCTAGATGGACAAGACACAAGCACTAATAAGCTCTGAATAAGCAAATCAACAAGGTACTGCTAGAGCAAAAGCAAGGTACTGCTAGTTCAAGCAAGGTACTGCTAGAGTAAAAGCAACCTGCTGATGATGTAAGTGATTCTGCTGATAGTGCAAGTGATTCTGCTGATATGCTCAGTGTATACTAAGAAAATTGGGACAAGTTAAAAGCTACTTGCAGCCCTAGCAGATGAACTACAAAGGGAAAATTAAGCACAGGATCATTGAGTTGGGTGGATGAGCTTCACATAAAGCCAAAACACTTAAGCTCAAGATCACTAGATAGCTTTATAAAGAAGCTTGTGAAATAGGCTGAGCATACTGATTTCTCAATATACTCAGCAAAGGGGCAAACAACAAGCTCTTGATTAACTTATCAAATAAGCTTGTAAAAACTCAACAAGCACTGAGCCATTGAGTGTGATGGATTAGCTTCATAGGAAGCCAAAAATCACAAGCTCAAGGTCAATGAGGAGCTTTTATGAGCTTAGGAAAAAGGCTCAACTTCACTGTTTGCTCAGTGAAGTGAGTAACTTGGGACAAAATAGATGGAATGAGAATTACTCTAAATAAGCTATAAAAGGAAAATAAGCAAAAACGTAAACAACTAGGCCATAAGGGCTTCTAAGAACAACAACAATAACAGGCACAAGTCCAGGATTCAACAAGCTACAAGCTTGTGAAATTGGACATGTGACTGAGAAACAGGGCAAAAACAACTAATAAAAAGCTTGACTTTTAACTTAAAACACATAAGTTTGACTAATATGAATTTAAAACTAAATCTACTGATTAATTATGTTATATTAAACAATAAGAACATGGAATAAAACAATATAAACAACTATTAAACACATATGCAGAGTTCTAGGTCATGACAATCTTACAGTGCTCATATGAAAAGGATCAAGTGTCAATTTGACTTCCCACATGCTACACCACTTAATTGAAGTTATCACTGAATTATTTAAGTCATATTGGCGTATAATCAAACAAGAACAACACCTCACATAACCTATAACACAGTTAAACCATCAAATCCAAACAACCCTTAAATGGAATAAATTGAAATTTTCATAACATATCACTGCATACACCTATCATATCCAATCCAGAAGTCTCAATTTGTCAAAATGGACCTTTTTTAGCTTAAACAAGTGGTCAAACAGTCTAGGCCTAGGATGATCAAAGATTTAGCATATGGACAGTTAAATGAGATTCAAAGCAACAATCCAATCCAAAACATAATTAACTAAGATTAAGCTATAATATGACTAAAAAACAACAAGGAAACATGAAAACATAAAAATCAAAGCAATAAATAACTAGAAAAGTAAATAGGCAAAATGATAAAAGGCTACAATTGAATCCTGCTGAAAACCAAAGAACCAAGGGTACAGAACCACATCCTATAGCTTACCAATAAGCCACTAAACCAAAGGCAATCCACAATTAACCTTGCTCCATGCAGTTTTCATCATTCATCACTGATTTTTGTTTGTTTTTCTATTTTCTTGATTTTTTGTTGGTATTTTCCCTTTTTTAATGACTATAACTTGTTTTGATGTATCTAAAAGCTTAGTGAGCTTTGTCAGGAGCTTATGTGGCTTATAGAGTCCAGTAAACAACCATAATCGACATTAATTTAAATGACATGAATTTAAATGGTACGGATAAGAAAAACATGAAATTTAAAGATAGATTGAGATTAAAACTGTAAATAAGGTTTGTTATACATTGTCAATGTTTAACAAAACACTTGAAAGCATTAAGATGACATTTAAATAAAGAAAGCAGTAAATTGATTAACTAGAGACCATGGCTAATCCATGATCCAGTAAAATTACAACTATGTGACCATAGCTAATCTAATGGTGGTTCCTTTCTTTGCCTCCTCTCTGATCTTTTATATTGACCTCTTGGACTCCCCACATGACTCTGAACTTTTCCACTTCAAATCTTAGCCTTTGGTTCTCTGAAATTCATCCTAGCCATTGAAAATGCTTTTCGCGCCAAAAGTATCCACAGCAGGTTAAGGGCAATTAAAGATTTTTGGTTAGATGTGGAGGTGGAGGGGAAGCATTAATTGCTTTTGGTTTGTTAGGTAAGTGGGATAGGAGAGGGGTGGTATTACAGAGAAACCTGTGGGTGTGGTGGTGGTATTGGCGGGCAAGTTGGGGAAGAAGACGGGTCAAACTTGAGTTTGACCCTGATATTTAGCAAAGGAAAGGTGGGTCGGGTTTGGGTTTTATGATTGGGCTGGGTTATTGTTTAAGGGTTATTTGTTTGTTGCTGGGTTTATTTTAGTTAGGATAGATTTGGATTTTAGGTAAACTTTAGGGACCAATGTTGTATAATGCTGAAAATCCAAGGACCCATGCTGCCAAAATTCCAAACTATTTCCAAGGACCATTTGAGTCAAGTTTCAATAGTACAAGGGTATAATTTGATAAGTTTCCATTTTTAAATACCCAAGGACTATTTTTGCCAATTTTGAAACTTGAGGGGTAAAAGTTGCCATTTGTAGAAAACTTTCATCCAGGGACTTATAGTGAACAAGTTTGATTTCCCAAGGACTAAAGTTGACTTTTCTTTCCAAAATAAACCTTCAGGGACTAATTCTTCAAATTTGTGAAATTTCAGGGACTGAAAATGACAATTATGCAAACTTTGTATGTTTTCAATTGTTTTCAATCTTTTTGTACCTGAATCACATAAAAACACATTTCAATGATATTTGTAACATTTAGATGGTCATTTGTGTGTTTTTGGTCATTTTTATGGGTTTAAACAAGGTAAAATATATGTGTATTTAGACACATATCAAATCCCCCACACTAAACTATTGCTAGTCCCTAGCAATCTTTTATGAAAATTTAATGGATTTTATCTCTTTACCAAAAGCCATTACTTCTGGAGTAGCCAATGTTTTAGTATGTGATACTTTGGTACAATGATGACCAAATGATTTTGAGCAAATCATCAGCTGTCAACGGGTTTGATTTGTCTTTACCAGAAGCCGTTTGCTTTTGGACTAGCCAACTCTTAGATAAGATACAGTTATTATCTTTGGTGAGCTGATTACCAATTATGGTTTTTCACTGCCTTTACCACAAGCCATAACCTTGCGGGCTAGCCAACTCTTCACTTATAAAGATATGGGGAGTTGAATACCATACAATTTTCGGCAAATTGTAAGCCATAAACGGATTTGAGATATCTTTACCAAGAGCCGTTTGCTCTCGGAGTAGCCAATCCTTACGTGGGTTAGACATGGCGGACTGATAACCATTTATTGCGTTCTAAGTGAGAAATTTTTTTTTTAAATTTTGGCCAAAATGGGGGTACTAGGGCACACATGTGACAAAATTCGCCAGAATTCCCCCCCACACTTAGAACTGAATATTGCCCTCAATATTCAAAGTACCGGCTGTTAAGCCAACACTTAGAACGTGAAAAGGCAATACTAATAGCCATTATTTATTTATTATTATTATTATTTTTTTTTTTTAAAGATATGTACATATATACAACATGTGGGGCATCTCCCCCACACTTAGGTGTTAGAAAAGAGAAAGAAGTCAGAGACATAGGTGAAAACCCATGTTGTGCTACTGTTTTTGATAACCGAGTCGCTAGCTTGACTCGACCCCGAATTAATTGGTTCATGGGGAAATCCTCGACCTCTTCCAAAATGGAATCATTTCCCTCATCCGGCGTGAGAGAAGAGGAAAAGTCGGAAATGATTGGATGAGAAATTGGAGTGGGATTGCCACTCACAGAATTATGAATGATCATCACTTAAGATGAGTCTAAGAATCCTTTAGAGTGAAGGAAACTCAGAAAAGGTAAGAAGAATCTTTTTTTGGATTTTTGATTTTATAATTCTGCTAAGAAAATAAGAGAATATGAAAAAGGATGGTAAATATACAATGGATGTATACTCAACAATCACTAATGCTTCAAATTCGTTAAACGCAGCACACCTCCCCGGCAGCGGCGCCAATTTGATAACTGTCTTTTTAGGGGCAGATATGTCAAATATAGTATAGTGAGTTTCCAAGGTATTGCAAAGGAAATATGCAAACCTGGGTCGTTCTTCCCAACGAGGTGTGAACACTGTAATATAACGAATGTGTGATCGGGTGAAGTTGAACAGGAAAGGGGTTATGACTAATTTTTATTAAGAAATAAAAGAAAATAGCTTAAATAAGCTACATGAACAAAAACTACAAATTAGAAAACCTAAAAATGTAAAAGGAATTAAAAACGTACGTTTAGTTTAAATAAACGTAAACGTACAAAATAAAAAGTGAATTCTGTCAAATATAACTCCCACAAATGTGAAAATTATATTTTTGGAATCCTAAAAGTAAATAAAAATTATTGGAAAAAGAAAATAAATTATTACACTATTTAATTCATTATTATAAATTAAAAACTAAATAAAACTATTTAATAATTACCTAAAAAATAAGAAAATCTAAAATAAACCTAAATAGATGAAATAAAGAATCTGAAAAATCTAAAATGTTATAAAATGAATTTTGAAACTGAAAATATATTTATTACACAATTATTCTATTTATTATTAATTATTTACTATTATTTAATTATAAAAAACAATTATTGAATTATTAAAAATATTAAACAACCTAAGAAAAATCTGAAACTTTTTACATAATTCTAAAATAAATAAAAGAACTTAGGAAAAATATAAAAACACTATGTGCTTAATGAAAATAAGCAAATAAGCAATAAGCTTCTAAATAGAAGCTATCACTTAGCTTTAAAATGGTTCTTTTTGGTTTTTCTTTTTCTGGAACTATTTGTACACTAATATTATATAAGTTTAACAAAGATAAAACTTTACAAACTTAGAAATAAGCAGATTATGGGCTTATGACTTATTCAGTATAGCTTTTGGGCTCACAGTGAAGTCATAAGCTTAAATGAGCTTGAAAAAGCTTTATTCATGAAACAAAAGATAAAATAAGATAAAAATAAGCTAGATGGACAAGACACAAGCACTAATAAGCTCTGAATAAGCAAATCAACAAGGTACTGCTAGAGCAAAAGCAAGGTACTGCTAGTTCAAGCAAGGTACTGCTAGAGTAAAAGCAACCTGCTGATGATGTAAGTGATTCTGCTGATAGTGCAAGTGATTCTGCTGATATGCTCAGTGTATACTAAGAAAATTGGGACAAGTTAAAAGCTACTTGCAGCCCTAGCAGATGAACTACAAAGGGAAAATTAAGCACAGGATCATTGAGTTGGGTGGATGAGCTTCACATAAAGCCAAAACACTTAAGCTCAAGATCACTAGATAGCTTTATAAAGAAGCTTGTGAAATAGGCTGAGCATACTGATTTCTCAATATACTCAGCAAAGGGGCAAACAACAAGCTCTTGATTAACTTATCAAATAAGCTTGTAAAAACTCAACAAGCACTGAGCCATTGAGTGTGATGGATTAGCTTCATAGGAAGCCAAAAATCACAAGCTCAAGGTCAATGAGGAGCTTTTATGAGCTTAGGAAAAAGGCTCAACTTCACTGTTTGCTCAGTGAAGTGAGTAACTTGGGACAAAATAGATGGAATGAGAATTACTCTAAATAAGCTATAAAAGGAAAATAAGCAAAAACGTAAACAACTAGGCCATAAGGGCTTCTAAGAACAACAACAATAACAGGCACAAGTCCAGGATTCAACAAGCTACAAGCTTGTGAAATTGGACATGTGACTGAGAAACAGGGCAAAAACAACTAATAAAAAGCTTGACTTTTAACTTAAAACACATAAGTTTGACTAATATGAATTTAAAACTAAATCTACTGATTAATTATGTTATATTAAACAATAAGAACATGGAATAAAACAATATAAACAACTATTAAACACATATGCAGAGTTCTAGGTCATGACAATCTTACAGTGCTCATATGAAAAGGATCAAGTGTCAATTTGACTTCCCACATGCTACACCACTTAATTGAAGTTATCACTGAATTATTTAAGTCATATTGGCGTATAATCAAACAAGAACAACACCTCACATAACCTATAACACAGTTAAACCATCAAATCCAAACAACCCTTAAATGGAATAAATTGAAATTTTCATAACATATCACTGCATACACCTATCATATCCAATCCAGAAGTCTCAATTTGTCAAAATGGACCTTTTTTAGCTTAAACAAGTGGTCAAACAGTCTAGGCCTAGGATGATCAAAGATTTAGCATATGGACAGTTAAATGAGATTCAAAGCAATAATCCAATCCAAAACATAATTAACTAAGATTAAGCTATAATATGACTAAAAAACAACAAGGAAACATGAAAACATAAAAATCAAAGCAATTAAATAACTAGAAAAGTAAAATGGCAAAAATGATAAAAAGGCTTACAAATTGAATCCTGCTGAAAACCAAAGAACCAAGGGTACAGAACACATCCTATAGCTTACCAATAAGCCACTAAACCAAAGGCAATCCACAATTAACCTTGCTCCATGCAGTTTTCATCATTCATCACTGATTTTTGTTTGTTTTTCTATTTTCTTGATTTTTTGTTGGTATTTTCCCTTTTTTAATGACTATAACTTGTTTTGATGTATCTAAAAGCTTAGTGAGCTTTGTCAGGAGCTTATGTGGCTTATAGAGTCCAGTAAACAACCATAATCGACATTAATTTAAATGACATGAATTTAAATGGTACGGATAAGAAAAACATGAAATTTAAAGATAGATTGAGATTAAAACTGTAAATAAGGTTTGTTATACATTGTCAATGTTTAACAAAACACTTGAAAGTATTAAGATGACATTTAAATAAAGAAAGCAGTAAATTGATTAACTAGAGACCATGGCTAATCCATGATCCAGTAAAATTACAACTATGTGACCATAGCTAATCTAATGGTGGTTCCTTTCTTTGCCTCCTCTCTGATCTTTATATTGACCTCTTGGACTCCCCACATGACTCTGAACTTTTCCACTTCAAATCTTAGCCTTTGGTTCTCTGAAATTCATCCTAGCCATTGAAAATGCTTTTCGCGCCAAAAGTATCCACAGCAGGTTAAGGGCAATTAAAGATTTTTGGTTAGATGTGGAGGTGGAGGGGAAGCATTAATTGCTTTTGGTTTGTTAGGTAAGTGGGATAGGAGAGGGGTGGTATTACAGAGAAACCTGTGGGTGTGGTGGTGGTATTGGCGGGCAAGTTGGGGAAGAAGACGGGTCAAACTTGAGTTTGACCCTGATATTTAGCAAAGGAAAGGTGGGTCGGGTTTGGGTTTTATGATTGGGCTGGGTTATTGTTTAAGGGTTATTTGTTTGTTGCTGGGTTTATTTTAGTTAGGATAGATTTGGATTTTAGGTAAACTTTAGGGACCAATGTTGTATAATGCTGAAAATCCAAGGACCCATGCTGCCAAAATTCCAAACTATTTCCAAGGACCATTTGAGTCAAGTTTCAATAGTACAAGGGTATAATTTGATAAGTTTCCATTTTTAAATACCCAAGGACTATTTTTGCCAATTTTGAAACTTGAGGGGTAAAAGTTGCCATTTGTAGAAAACTTTCATCCAGGGACTTATAGTGAACAAGTTTGATTTCCCAAGGACTAAAGTTGACTTTTCTTTCCAAAATAAACCTTCAGGGACTAATTCTTCAAATTTGTGAAATTTCAGGGACTGAAAATGACAATTATGCAAACTTTGTATGTTTTCAATTGTTTTCAATCTTTTTGTACCTGAATCACATAAAAACACATTTCAATGATATTTGTAACATTTAGATGGTCATTTGTGTGTTTTTGGTCGTTTTTATGGGTTTAAACAAGGTAAAATATATGTGTATTTAGACACATATCAGCTCTCAACAGAGAGTTAACAGTTACATTAACTGAACTTATAACTTGTGGGCCCTCAGCAGAGAGTTAACAGTGGCGCCGTCATGTACTCACAAAACAAACATGTCACAGCATATAATCACATCATCACACGTATATGTCCAAAATCATGTAACACAGTAGTTTACAGCATAAAAACGTTTGTAAAGCATTGAGTTTAGTGAAAAACAACGAGCATGTATTCTCCCCCAAAACAGTTATAAAATAAGTAAAAGTAGGGGCCATGAACTCACCTTAGCCACAGCAATGCAAGATCACAACTGACACGACTGGCATCGAGAAGCAAAACATAACAATCTCAAGACGTACAGCACGACGGTTCCAAGATGTACAGACACAACGATACACAACGGTCTAGGATCGGCACAACCTAATACGTATACGGTTATCTCAAAATACGTCTCGCAAAATAATAAAGTCTGTAGAAGACAACGTGTTGTAGTTTTCGTGGATTACTCGATTACAAAACTTATCAAAAGCTTAGTATCAACGTTTCGTGTAGTGGTAAGAAAACATAGACTCGACATACAACTCACGCCAAAGAGAAATAAACATCGACATAGTCGAGAGAATACTGACGAGAACTCAAACCAAGAAGACAAATCTAGAAGTTAACAACAAATAAACACCTCAAATAAAACAAATCAGTTTGTACGCTTCGGTTATTACCTCGATATCCCAAATAATTTGTATAAAACATAAACGTCTTATAAATAGAATATGCTTAACTAATAAAAATCAATTTTCTCAAGTCGTCGAGACTTTAATAGAAATCAATTTCCTCCAAACAATTTAATAGAAAATTATTAACAGGTATTCAGTGGATATTAGACATTATTGTCTTATTGTGTAATTGTTGCGAATCAAATATATTGAATTCATCGCGAGTCTAATATATTGTATTCGTTTCAAGTTCAATAAGATGTCAAATGTCCAATATATGCCTTTACAATCCAATATCATTGAATCCGCTAGTCTTAGTCCGATACCGCCATTTAATTAGTCCATTAAGAATTTCAAGTAGCCCATAGTTATAACATAATTAGCCCATTATAGTTTATCATATTTAGACCCAATAGGTAAAAATATACTAGCCCATTAACACCTTGACCCATTAATGTGTTAATCCCAAACCAAAAATCATTCACCCCAAATAAGACCAAGGAAATGTGACAAGCAGTAGTAACTACGCGGTTCAAAATAAGCCACCATAATAAGCAATTTCAATGATGCCCAAAAAGAAGCCAACAAAAACAAAATGGCTCAAACAAACGAACCCTTGTAAAACATATAAGCCAAAAGGAGGCACGTCTAAAACAAACGACACCCTGGTGATTCTTACGCCTACCGAGACAACAACAAATCCAAAAGAAAAACCAGTGACCCCCTGGTCTCGACCCCCAAAATAAAAATCCAAACCAAATGCAGCCCTACTCGACTGGAAATATTCAAACACCCTACGTGGGTTGTTCTTGCTGACTCGGCACTAAAACCAAACGCGTCCCCTCTTGGGGTTCCTATTCGACCAAATGAATTCAACCACCCTTACGGGTTTAGCCATACATTACCTCAAACACAACAATAAACCAAACACCATTTTCATAGTTCTTACCACACGACACTTAGCCAAAGATACATTTAATCAGTTTTTACTACACGGATTAGTTCCAAACACGTTTTAATCAGTCTTTCAATCCCAAAAGAAAAATGTGGAAGTCGCGTACGAAGTCAAACCGTGACTCCAAAAGGGTTGACTCGGCTGAGTCGACTCGACTCGCTCGATTCGAGTTGACTCAGCTTGAAATAACCCCAAGAACTAACAACAATAAGTTATATCCGGTTTTTAAATCCACCCAATCCACTAAAACATAACACAACAGTCGGTTTCATCAAAAATAATAAATAATAAACAGCTTTTCTTGGTTTACCAAGTCAAGAAAAGAGGGGAGATCAAGATGGCGGTGGCGGGGGCTGTGGTGATGGTGGTTGTGGTAACTCGAACCAGCAGCAAACAAAACTATCGATCTATAACACCTTCGAATCTACACTCGCATGGCCATAACTTGTGTCGCCGGAAATCTCTCCGAAAAAACTTTGGGTTATCGAAAGAGAAAGAAGAAAGATGAGGGAGTGATGATGGATGTGATGTTGATGGTGGTTGCGTTGATGGTGGCCACGGCGGCAGAGGTTGGCCGTGGGTGATTGCCGGATGTGTGTTTCATTTTTATGATTTAACAAATACATTGTTAATTAATCGCTACTGCTGCTTAATGCTTATAGTTTTTTTTAGCGTAATTGTTAATGGTTGCTATATTTTTAAGATGATTTTAGAGAATGTTCATGTGCATGGAAGTTCATTAGGTATTTAAGTAGTGGTTTAAAGCTAGGAGTTAAGGTTTTAGTTGATCTACTTGTGATGAGGTTCATCACTATATTGCCATTTATGTCTACTTTGTATAGGGTTTTATTTAACTAAACTGCATGCCCACAAGAAATTTTTTAACAGGTCAAGGTGCTAATAAATCAATATTATTAACTAGCATGAATTAATGTTACATAAAGGTGTTAATTAAACTACTTGTACATCAATATGATAATAATGGCAATGAACGTATAATTCAAAACCAAAAACAGTTAACTGGTATTTCTCAAAGAATATGCACTAAAAAGAATGGTATAGTGGTTGGGATTTCTCTAGAAACTAAAAAGAATGGTCTAGTGGTTGGGATTTCTCTTGGTGACCTTTAGGTCTCAAGTTCAAATCCCACTTAAGCCAACTTTGAGATATTAGGAAGTCCCTCTATGAGGGCTTGGCTTGGGTATACCCAGATTCAAGTCTGAGGGGGCAGGGTTTACCCCTATTAATTGTCGTGCCTTCGGGCGGATTAGTAGGGGGTTTTCCCCCATCGGGTATTTGAAATAGGCATTTCTACTTCGAGGGAGCTCTCTAGCGCGGGCCCGGTTAAGACAACGTATACTAGACCTCCCGTTGTCGAATCGCGACACGAAGTTTCAAGCAAAATTCACCTTTCAAAAAAAAAAAAAAAAAAACGAAAACATGCTAGTTACCATAATCATGCCATTAGTCATACCACATTGATGTCTTCTACCATTGCCCAGAATATGCATTATGAATGTGCTAGTTATCAATGTAGAATTGTACTAGCAACCCAAAGGGATAGTCTAATGGTGAGGTTTGTGATTCTGCGCTAGAGTCCCAAGTTCAAACCCACAGGCAGCAACTTTGGGGCCAGCTTTCGGGCGCATATTCCCCGTGGAAACGTTCTTTTAGAGTCGGGAAATGGAGGGATTTTCTTGAAATACATACTTGCTTTGATCCCAACTCCCCGTAGTTCGCAGTTGTTTACTCATTGCATCCCATAGAGAAGGATCGCATCGGATGGGTTAGAGTTGTCCTTGGAACCAACATTTTGTGAGAATATCTTGTGATGGTGAATTATTTAACATATATATATATGAATGCATGAAGTTATATATCGAGTTTTAAAGGCATCTTTTGGGCCGTTTAGTCAACTTAAAGCTATGATGTTGATTATTTGTTGTAATTTTACAGGTCAAGTATGGGGAAGCACTCCGACGCTTCAAGGCTTCTGTCTTTGATAACAAACTTCTTGTTGACATAGCTATGTTAAAGGAAAAAATTTGCAGTTTCTTTAGCTTTGGTTCTGGTGCCGAGTTTACTATGACTTATGTTGATGAAGATGATGATGTGGTTATTATTGCCGATGACGATGATCTCCATGATATTGTAGAACAGTCTCTGAATCCTTTGAGGATTATTGTCGAGTTACACAGTAGCAACCCCGCTGGATCAACTGGGACTTCTGCCCCCGTGAGTTTATCACAAAGCTAGCTTCCACATCATCCCTTGAACTCTGAGGTTTCTCGAACTATGAAATTGCCACTATACCAGCCTCAATCGCAAACATGGAATCCTGCAGCTCCAGAGACTCCAAAATCACCACTATTAAAGCCTGTTAGTTGGAATCATGTGGTTCCTAATACATCAACATAGCCACTAATTCAACCACAGTCTCAACCATTGAAGCCCACAGTTCTTAAGACTCCTTCGTGGCCACTAGGCCAGCCACAGTTTCTGCCATTTAATCCTGCAGTTCCTAAAACTCCAATGTCACCACCCCAGCCTCAGTTTGAGCCATGGACTCCTGTGTTTTCCAAGACTCCAATGTCAAAATTAATCAAACCTAAGCTTCAAACACGGAGTCCTGTGGAATCTGAAACTCTAATGTCACAGCAAATTAAGTCTCAGTCTCAAACACTTAACACTGGCACAACACCTATGGCTCCAGGGGTTGCTGCGTTTTTCGAAAAGATGAAGACGACATGTTTGAATCAGTTCCCCGCTTCCATGACTGGTGCTAGTTTTCCACAACTAACTGGTGGCACATCGAATGTTACGGGTCAACAAAATGTGAATTCTGAATCATCAACTGTTAAAAACAATAAGGTTTCAGCGAATTCTGATATCTGAAACTTTAATATGATGGATAAACAGCCTCTAAAAGTGACCGAAGATGTAAAGTTCAAAGATGTCCAGCCCATGAAATATGTGGATTTTAAGTTTCCTGATATTCAGTTTCAATCTGTCAAGGCTCCAAGCAACGCTACCAACAGTTTTAGAGGGTCTACTATGAAAAACAAAGAGACTACTGACGGTGTCAAGGACAGTAGAAAAGTTGAGGTGAACCATGAAGTTCAAAGTTTGATTTCATTTAATGACCACTGGTATGTCCGTTGCAACAGTTGTGGAATTCATCCATTTGCGCCTTGGTTCAAGTCAAAAGTGCAAGTAAATTGTGATTATATGTTTCTAATATATGTCAATATGTTTTTTTTGTAAAATGTATTTTATTTTCAGGAAAGAAAATTATGATCTGTGTTGCACTTGCTTTGGGGAATTACAAGGAAGTTTTGCTGACTACATCAGAATAGATAAGCCTACAATACTTAAGCGGCCTTTTAATATGGCATGTACCCTACGAGATTTACTAGTGTTCAGTTCTGACAATCTTTTATATATTTTGAATTATTTTATCATTCTTGCAGAGTGATGCTAATTGGAAGAAATTTGGTGAAACTTCAGTTAACCCATTAATGCCACCTATCATTAAGAACCCTAAAGTGGTTAATCAAGATCATCTGCTCGATACCGTTCTTCCTGGACACAATATTTTCAAGGTTTCTAATTCTGCAGGCTCAAATGTTGATTCACCTCATAAGGATCAGGAGAAGAACTTTGCCATTAATGACTCGAGTGTTAATAATGGTGACGTGTCCAGCACTATGGCTACTACTCTTACTGGTCCAGCAGGACCTGCAGAATCGGAATCCACTATGGATTCTCCTCCAGTTGAACCTACAGTAGGATTTGGTACCACTTCTCTTGAGCCAATTAGTTTTCCTACGGTGCCTCTTATGGTTAGTGGTGCATCATCATCCACAGAGGCAGTGGGGCAGACATCAGTTATTGCTATTCAAAATGGCAGTGATGAATGGGAGGAGGCTCAGGAATGGGTGAGTGATTTTGATTTTGAGAAAACACTTGATGATCTTTATATTGTTTCAGATTGGGAACCAATGCTGGACGAGCTTCAGGGATGGGTGTGTAAAGAGAAGCATAGCTATGTACAGGGACTGAAAGAGAATATGTCTGATAGTTCAGGGACTAGTACTGTAAATGTTTTGTACTGTATATATACTCTGTATCTTACCACATTTTAATTCAATCAATGAGAAACATTTCCCAAGTGTTTGTGTGTGAAATGTGTGTTCTCTCAAATTCATTACTGTCAACATGGTATCAGAGCTCAGTAATGAGTTCTTGATTTGTTGTAACCGTCACAACCACCATAACTGAATTTTCCGACCACCTTAAACCACCGTAACTGAAAATCTCCGATCATCTTTAAATCATCATATCACCTTCATTTCTAATCTTCAATTCATCATCCTTTCACCAATAATCATCAAATTTCCTCAGTTTGCCTTCTAATTCATTCAATTCAAGTTTTTTTGTTGAAAATTGAATTTGTGAATCAATAGGTTGTTGTGTTAACGGTTCTTTAAGTCTATTGTAAAGCTTCCGCAGGTGTCTACAATGGCGGCATCATCTTCTTCTGATGCTTCAAATGTTCGAAACAATCAGTCACTTTTGTTTCAAAACCCTCTGTTTTTTACATCCATCTGATGGACCTGGTACTCTAGTTGTGAATGAGAAACTGTTGGGAGCACAAAACTATCGTTCTTGGAGAAGGTCGGTTGAAATTGCTCTTTCTACCAAACGCAAGTTAGGTTTCATTAGAGGATCAGTTCCAAGATCACAAGATGATGTGAATTTGCAAGAACAGTGGGATACATATAACAATTTAGTGATCAGTTGGTTGATGAATTATGTGTCTGAATCAATTGCAAAGTCTATTATGTTTATCGGGACTACTCATGCAATTTGGATTCAATTGGAAACAAGATTTGCTCTTAGTAATGGATCACATAAGTACAAGTTGAATAGAGAGACTTATGAGAATATGCAATCCGGAAGATCTGTGAGTGAATATTACACAAGCATGAAATGTATTTGGGAAGAACTTTACTAAACATTTACAGGGTGAGTGGTGAGTATAACGTTTTTTATATTGTATCTGTTTATTAGAATTTAACTGTTTCCGACATTTTATTGATGATTCTATAATTGGGATTTTGCTGAAAATGAAACAGGAGGCTTCTGAAGAAGGCGAATCAGATTAATCCAAGAACTCATATGTCAGCTTAAGTTAATCACTATCTTTAAATACGTAAATGAAGTGTAGGGAAGACTTGGTGTGCGCTTTTTTTCTTTGTTTTGAACCTTGTTTGACGTGAGTTTGGATTTTGGTGATTGATTAACGATGTTTGGTTATGGTTTAAGTGGTGGTTTTTTCTTTGTTGAACTCTTATGCTATATTGGAAGCTTCTGCTCAATTTTGTGTCTAGTTCAAATGGTTTTTGCAAGTCATCTAAAGGTCTTGAAATATGTTCATGTCGTATTCAACGGTTTGATGAAGTTCATCAGTCAGATATTGTGAGATTAATGCTTAATTTGACATGACATGTTTCTTTTATCATAGACTAACACAAGTGGACATTTGGACTCATTCACTCATTGGCAAAGCTTAGATGCATGCGAACCCATGTCCAAAAGGACCAAAATAGTACCATATAAACAAGGTAAAAGCATATGAATATAAGTTATTGACCTTATACAAGCATCACAGGGTCGATCTATGGATGTTGTACATGTCGCATCCACATAGCAAACAATCATTCATTAAAACACTTAACCGATCTTTCTTGTGTAACTTGGCTTTATGTGCACTAAACTTATAAATACTTTGATTGGCACGTGATCAACGTTGCGACCAAACTTTCATAAGTTTAATAACTATGGTATGATTAGAGTTGGGCAAAATTAAAATACTCCAAAAATATTGAATATCAATCGGCATTCGTACAAGGGCGGTACTACAATGGGGGCAATGTGGGCAGTTGCCCTCACAAAATTCCTAGTAGATGTTAAGACTTCTATTATTGTCGATTTTCTTTGGATGATCATGATGCGTAGTTTTTATTCTGCCCTCATAAGAGAATAAATAGTATAACGGTAAAACATTAACCAACACCTACATCTTAGTCTATCGGTTAAGGACATTATTTACTTTCGAAAAGATGATCTAAGGTTCGATTTTTGTGCTATTTTAAATTTTGTTATCTAAATTTCTGTTTTCGCTTTCTCTATTCATAATACGATCAGGAAAAGTAAGTACGTCCTAAATATTGTCCATATAATAACAACTAGTTTAGGTTCTGGCTAAACAAGTTCAATTTCATTCAAAGTAAAATCACTGTCATTACATCAACAAAGGCCGTGTTAGTGACATGAACCCGACTTGACATTTACTCTCAGCTTTTGCCCTCTCTTAAAAAAAATTTGCCCCCTCTTAAAAAAAATTCTGGTACCGCCCCTGCATTCGTAGGTGATATATGGTCAGGTATAATTGTGGTTATTCATCGTATTATTGCTAAACTGATCATATACTTGAAACACGTACAATAATGATTGGATTTTAACATTTTGATTTATATTTTTGTTCAAGACATTCAATCCTTAGATCCTTATATATAATGGTTCAATAATGTCTATTTCTTATAATATTGTTCAATAATGTCTATTTAGTGTACTTGTTATTCTTATATAGTTCAATAATGTATACAGTAATTTTAAACAAAAGTTATATAGTTAATAATGTATACCTTTCACAATAATAATAGCTACGGAGTATTAGAAAAGAAAAGAATTCAGTTCGTCAACCAATTAACCAACTATTCAGGGTTCTTCTTACATCCATAAAACCTATTAACATTCAACCCGTTTGTTTGGCAACAAATAATCACTTATAGATCATGTCGAATTCACAAATCAATGTTTCTATTTTCGAAGTAGAACGGTTGCTAAGTTTTACCAATCAAAGAGTTTTAGTAGTAATGATCCACCACCTATAATAAGTTGTATCGCCCGTAACTAAAGAAAATCTAAATTTAGCTTCGAAACTGGCCAACAATGAACTAGTATTGACACACACTATAGATAATTCAAACTTTATAGTAAATACTAATATGTTAAAATCAAACAGTTTTGGTCCTTTATAAATGAAACCGGCATTTTTAGTACGTTTAGAAAAATATTTAAACAAAAAAAAAGAAATTTCAAAATCATGTACAAAGTGCAAGATTACAAATTGTTGGTATCTTGCTGAGTTTGCATTAATAAACAGAATAACTAGATACTACTAAAATCCTGCAAATTGGCTGATACTAGAAACAGGACCCTTAAAACTCAAAACTAGGCCCCCAAAGCAAACTGCAAAACCGCATGTTTTTTGTTTGAAGTTGGTGCAATCTTTTGTGTCCTCAATGTTTCATTAACGATTATTCGACAACTTAGTTAAGTGACGATTAAATACGAATAATACTGTTTTGACATAATATATATATATATGATATATATATATATATACATATAGAGGATAGTGAATATGGGGCTGTCTCACATCTAAGCTTACATGCGAAACCATCAATAATTACGTCGTTTTAACAAGAAAAACATCAAATCTACCTCATTTGTATCATGTCCTTCACAATATTAGTGTTTTCTCTTGATTTCATCACAACATCACTTAAGTTGGGTTCACGTTGATACATTTATTTTCTACATCATATTGTTAGGTGATTTCATTAACTAACAAATTAGCTATAGATTCCCATTAAAATGTGTTTCACTATGCATATATTAGTTCAACTACTCAAATTTTGAAAAAATAATAACCAAAATGACGTATTTTTTAGTTATTTTTTATGGTTTCGCATGTAAGCTTAAATGTGAGACAGCCCCATATTCACTTTTTCCATATATATATATATATATATATATATATATATATATATATATAGTGCTAAATTAAGAAAAACAAAAGAAACTTATCTTTGGGGGCATCATCTAAAGTCTCCATCTCCTCCCATGTTAAAGGGATCAGTTTCCATGTGCAACTCTTTTATTTTATTCATTTAATGCAGTGTTTACTCAATAAAAACTTGCCTCTCTCGTGCCCTGTTTTGTTCTTTTCTCCTCTCTTTAAGACAATCACCCAACGTCTTTAATGATTTTGTCTCCTCATCAACATCTCATCTAACTCCCCCATCCTTACTTGTTTTCCGTAAATCGCAGTAACATTTACCTGCGTAAAAAAAAAGACACATTTTGACTTTTAATATTAAACGACTTAAACAAACAATAAACATAAACCATAAGAAATCTCAAAAGTTAGACGTCTGAAATATTATCCATAGAGGAGGAGCTATGTTTAGCTCAGTGGGCTTACTTGAACCCTCTTAAAAAATATTGTTTTACAGTCTATTAATAATCGTTTAGTGTTCTATTTTAGTACGTAGTATGTCACAAAAAAAGTGTCCAATTTTCAGATAAACCGTCAAGTGCCAAGTCCCATTTTCTACACTTAATTATCGCTTATCACGGAACTGCATTAACTGTGAATTTATAAATCGTGTGAATTTTGTCTAGTGAACACTTATTTTGGGACGTAAAGAGTATGACTTATGCAAGACTTTAGTCATGAACCCTGTAAAAATTTTCTTACACGGCCCATGTCTATCTTTAGCGTTAGATCTAATCTTGGCATAATAGGCTGATAATGAGGGTTGTGTTGTTGCCATTTTCTCAGTACAATAAAGTACAATAGTGTCCTTTGCCCTTGGTTACATCATCCCATGTGGCCTTAAATTAACCACCTAGAGAGAGAAATAGTGTCTCCTGGGTGTAACTCAAGGTTACATACATTATGGCTATTAATACTATGCTCTTATTGCATTTGTTGTCTTAGTGTTGACTTTATTTCTTTCTACATATCTAAGAAAATGGGAAGCAGAGACAGTTTCGCTTCAATAGATGAGTACAGATTTGATGCTAAGTGGTTGATTGATCCTCAACATCTTTTTGTTGGGCCAAGAATTGGTGAAGGAGCTCATGCTAAAGTCTATGAAGGAAAGTAAGTAAACAAGATTGTATTATTTTTATCTAAATTCTATCTTTTTTAAACCTTGATCTGCATTTTTTGCTGAGATGCTAATGGGCAATTGGGTAAATTTTTTTATAGATATAAAAACCAGAATGTTGCGATTAAAATCGTTCATAGAGGTGACACACCAGAGGAAATGGCTAAACGAGAATCCCGGTTTGTGAGAGAGGTTGCAACATGGTCTAGAGTGCAACACAAGAACCTAGCAAAGGTTTGATCTTTATGAATCTTGAGGGTTTAATAAGAGTTTAGTATTAACAAAAAATTGAAGAACTCAATCTAACAACTTGGTATCTTTTTTGATGTGCAAACAGTTTATAGGGGCATGTAAAGAGCCTATGATGGTTATTGTTACTGAGATTCTAACAGGAGGATCACTTCGTAAATATATGTTAAACAAACGACCTGGTAACTTAGACTTGCATGTTGCTATTGGTTTTGCGCTCGATATTGCTCGTGCAATGGAGTGTCTACACTCTCATGGAATCATTCATCGAGATCTAAAACCTGGTAATTATAACTTTCACACGAGCATAATTTTGGTTTCTTTGAAAGTAGAAATTTATTTTGGATATTTATATTTCTGCAGAAAACTTGGTCTTGACTAAAGATCAAAGAACAGTTAAACTTGTTGATTTTGGACTAGCAAGAGAAGAGACAGTAACAGAGATGATGACGGCTGAAACCGGGACTTATCGTTGGATGGCTCCCGAGGTAATACCTTTTCCATGATTTGGGTTCTTTTTAGTTTATTTTTATATAAAAAGATGAAGGTTTTGATAGTGGGTGCTGATGTGTTTTTCCAACAGTTGTATAGTACTGTCACACTAAGGCAAGGAGAAAAAAAGCATTACAACCAAAAAGTAGATGCTTATAGTTTTGCAATTGTATTGTGGGAACTTTTACACAATCGATTACCTTTTGAGGGTATGTCCAACCTACAGGCTGCTTATGCTGCGGCTTTTAAGGTAAAATAGTAATTTCCTCATAAGCGCATAATAGTAAAACAAACAGAAACATGTATACTTGAGGTTTCAGTTCTAATGCTTACTTGTTTCATGATTCAGAATGTGAGGCCAAGTTTAGATGAACTACCAACCGATTTAGCTGAGATCCTGAGTTCATGTTGGATGGAGGAACCAGATGCGCGACCAAACTTTAGTCAGATCATACAAATGCTTCAACATTATTTATCCACAATTTTGCCTTCGAGACCCGTACTCCCTTCTCGGCTATTCACAGCTGAGAACGCTCCGATGTCTCCTGAATCTCCAGGTACAAGTGCTTTGATGGCGGTCTGCAATTTTCCAGGAGATACACCCAGAGGTGAAATGGAGAACAAGCCTAAAGGGTACTTTTCCTGCTTCAACCAGTGCTATTAATGGTTTCGATAGAGAAACCGCAAGGTGAAGAACGTGTATTTTTTAAGAACGGTGTGGTGTTTTTCCAAGAAAAATGCTATCTTTATCATCTTGTAAATTAAGCTCTGTTGTTACCATGATATAGATGTTATTTCATTTTGCACTTTTGGTTCTTTCTTTAATCTTTACTACTAGAATGAGAGCAGCTCAATAAATTCATCCGGAAACTTAATAATGTCAGACTGTCAGATATCACGACTGTGGATGAGCGAGTATAAACTCTGAAACACAAAACAAACCCATGTTTCTTTGTAGTTCAAGTACAAGAATATATCAGGGTGAGAAACTGTAAACTTATGAACTAGTACAAAGACATCATAAGAATGTTGTTGGATAAATAATTTATTCAAACGCTATCTATCTTAGCAGATGAAAAATGTCAAATTTTTAGCGTACATCCGTAAGTAAAACCTTTTTTTTTTTTTTTTTTTCATTTTTCGAAAGGCATCTAAATAACTATCTCACATATCCGGGACTTGAACCCACAACCATCTATTTGGGAAGTATTCTCACACAACTTATCGTACCATTGGACTACAAGCCCTTTGGTCTACATCCATAAGTAATTGTATCAATAAGTCTCCCACACGCCGTCAAAACACTAACCAATGCAACTTACTAACCTCATCAAACTTGCAACTCTACTTCCAACATGCAACAAAAAAAACAAAAGCCTCCTATCACTGCTCTTCATATAACCATAAAATGACGCGTTACATTGCAAAACATCTCATTTAGGCATTTCATCCAACACCTTGCGAGCAACCCCGTAATACTAGCTTTATGGACCAAATCCTTCAAAGTGAGCCCCTTGATCATGGAAATGAATTGGGGTTGTTTTATTTATCGAAAACAGTTACCGATTATGATTTGTGGTGGTTACTTAATTACTTTGGCGGGAGAGATGGTACCAGAAATCCACCAAAAGGTGTGAATTGGCGGACGTTCATCCCACAAAGAATAGCTTGGCAACTCTCCTGGCCAGTAGGACACCAACGGAGAGATTGTAACAAAAATATTAAAAGGTGTGTTTGAACTTTGGTTTATGATGCTTTTAAATTAAAAAATATATATATATTTCATTTGTGATTATAACTTATGTTACTTACGATCAATAATATTTAAGTTTTTAACAAATATAGTCAATTATTATAAGCCAATTTAAATTTTTTAACAAATATAGTCAATTATTACAAGTGTTGAGGTAAAATCTTGCCCCTGGTCCTTTTGGCCCGAATCCCGAACTATGTGAACCTGAAACAAAGGTAATACATGTTAGCCTCGCCTTGGGTTTTATCCCAAGACCAAGCTCCGGTGTGAGGATAAGTGTTCGTCCGGAGGGATGATTAGTGAGTAATAAATATGAGTAGTAATGAGGGTAGTAAATGTAAGTAATAAATGAGAGAGAAGGATTCAATGTCTGTGCATTGAATGAGTCGTGGTATTTATAGCACCACAATTACTGTGCATTCACTGTACCTGACACCATGGGGAAGCAATGAGCCGGTCTACGCCTAGACTAGGCTTATAGGCCACTGCACATGTACTGGAGACCATATCCCGTGGAATCCAGGACGGCGGCGCATGTTCGGCTTATGCCAACAACCAACGGTCTGCGCTTGTTACCTAGGTGATAAGACATCTTGGTCTTTCCCGAGGTACTTTTATTATGTGTACGGTCCGGACCGGTCGGCGTGAATGAGCCTCGTCCGGCGTATGTCGTCCGGAATGAGTCGTCCGGACACATACACGAACATGTCTCCCCCACAAGTATTGTAGTATTGCTGGACAATGGTACAATATTTGAAAATTGATGGACAACTGGACAAACGTAATAAATGCAGGAGGTTAAGAGAATAGTCGTGAGTCATGCTTCGATTTTCGTGAGGTTGACGCGTGTCCCACTTTACTCTCCCAACGGTCGCGATGTGCTTTCTGACAAGACTTGACGTTTTCGTCCTATTCTTACCGCGTCTATAAATAAGGGGTGAACCCTTACTTTTTACCACATCTCTCATTATCACTGTCTGCTTCCGAACGAATTGCGATCATCTCTTCCGTCTTCAGGTGCGTCCATTCTTCTCCTTATTTCCTTCTTTAGACCTTTCGTTGCATCCCCTCTGGCTCTCAAGACATGTCGGATAACAACTTTGCTCTGGACCACCATGAGGGTTTGGGTGATACTTCTCACACCCCCAAGTTTGATATGCACATATATACCTCAGTCTTGGATGAGGCTAACGTAAGTTGGATCGCCAAGTGTTATGGTATTCTGCTTGAATTGAATCTGCGCCCGGCTCCTGACGGAACGACCATTCTTGATGTTCCGGATGACGCAATCGGGTTGTATCTTCACTTTTTTAAGCAAGGCGGCTTTAGAATTCCCACTTCTACTTTCCTTCTGAGGGCTTTGAAGTACTTCAGGGTCCATATTTCCCAGTTGGTGCCGATTGGTATAAACCGGACGACCATGTTTGAGATGTATTGCAGAGCTTTAGACATTGATCCTACCGTCCTTCTGTTCTGGGTGTTTTATAAACTTTGCAAACAAGGTCACTGGTTTTCTTTCCAAGCACGAACCGGTAAGACTTTCAAGCCTTGCTTCAAGGAGATAAAGTCCAGTCTTAAGAATTGAAAGAATCAGTTTTTTCTCGTTGATCGGAGGGCTATTCCTATTCCTATGCCATGGCGTCATCCAGACTCAAACGTCTCGGATCCCCCTCTGCCTTCTGGTACTTATGATGAAGATTTAGTTGAGAGGCTCCGGAAGGTGGTTATTCCCCTTCACAAGCCGCATCCCAGTTTGTTGTACGCGGCTGGGCTCAGTTCCGTTTGGAAGCACGCCGGATATAAGTGTGTCTTGAAGGGTCGGGGGGGGAAACGGTAATATGCCCTCTTATGTATTTTGTTCGTCCCTTTTGTGACTAACCCCTTCTATCTTATGCTGTTTTCCTTTTTATTTTTGTGATGCAGTTGTTACCATGTCTGAATTTCTACGTTTTCCTAGCTTCGAGGGGGCCAAGGTTTCGGCTGGGCAGCCATTGGCCGAGGGGGAGGAACACGTGACTTATACCACTCCCCTGGTTGAGAATGTTGAGGAGATTCCTCCAAAGTCAAAGTTGATGAAGGCTGTTTGTTGACATAAATAATGCCTAAAAACATTATCAATATTTATTCATATCTCTATGTTTTGATGATCACAAAATGTAAACTCATTAAAACATAAACTTATCAAATAAACAAGTATTTAGTTGTAAATATCCATTTCTACAACTTAATCACTTAAGGTATGAATAAACAAGTGCTTAATGCATTATATGATCAAATGAACATTTTCTTAATAACTAGATTTTTTATAAAACATCAAAAACATTTTATATATTTTTGAAAAACATTTTTGGTATTAAATAAAAATGTTTAATCTTTTATAAAAATATGAATTCAAATTTTTAACCAAAATCAGTTAAAATGTTCCAGAAAAACCTTCCCCACAAAAGGACAAAATTGGCCAACGTTCAGTAGGGGCGGCCCCCTTAATTTTACTAGGCGGCCCCCTTAATAATTAAGGGGACCGCCCCCTATTTAAGGGGACCGCCCCCGCTCCAGTAGGCTCCAGCTGTCCAGATTTTTCCCTATAAATACCAGCCTTCCCCTGGATTTTTACTAACCCTTTTGCACTAAAACTTTCTGTAGTAGATCTCATTTCATATCTTAGAAAAACCTTTGATCATGTAATCTTAAGAATTGGTTTCCAAGTGATCCAAGCTTCCACCATCCAAGTGCAAAAGAAGAATACTTCTATCAATCAAGATTAGAAGTATTACAACTTAGTATCATTTTGTTACTTAAGTTGTGTGTTTAACAAAGTTTGTAAATCATTCATTCATTTGTATGTAAGGTGTGTGTTGTAGATTAGTGTTGTGTGTAAGTAGTGAAGATGTTGTATAAGTAGTTGTGGTATAGAAGTTGTGAGGTCAAAGTGTAGAAGTCGTGAAGCCGTTGTGTAGAAGTCATGAAGCCGTGGTGTAGAAGTTGTGAAGCCGTAGCTTAGAAGACATGAAGTCCTTGTGTTGAAGTCATGAAGCCGTAGCATAGAAGCTGTGAAGCGGTCGTGTTAAAGTTGTGAAGTCCTAGTCGTGAAGTCCTAGTGTTGAAGTCGTGAAGCTGTAGCATAGAAGTTGTGTAGCGGTCGTGTTGAAGCCGTGAAGTCCTAGTCGTGAAGTCCTAGTGTTGAAGTCGTGAAGCCGTAGCATAGAGGTTGTGTAGCGGTCATGTTGAAGTCGTGAAGTCTTAAGTCATGAAGACATAGTGTTGAAGTCGTGAAGCCGCAGCATAGAGGTTGTGTAGCGGTCGTGTTGAAGTCGTGAAGAAGTCGTGAAGCCGTTGTGAAGAAGTCGTGAAGAAGTCGTGATTAAGTCGTGTAGAAGTTGTGTTGTGAAGTTGTGAGATTGGTTCTAGCTACGATTAGAACTCGACATTTAGCTTTGTGTCGTTAAACCCGTGTAGGCCAAAGTTGTATACGGTTTTCTCCGCCATAAGGGAGCTTATTGAAGTTGTGAAGAAAACTCTCGAGCAAGGTGTGCTCGGGGAGTGGAGTAGGGCAAGGAAGGTGTCCTTGTAGCCGAACCACTATAAATCTCTCGTGTCTCGGTTAGATCTTTCCATACCTTATTTATTTCTTTACTTGCATCGTTATTACTTTCATACACATAGGTTTATATAATTGCTAGTATTAATTAGAGGTCGACTTCACATAAAGATCAATTTGAAAATCCATTCAAGAAACCAAAACTTTTACAATCAATTTAAAAGAATACATATATAACTAATAATAAGGTTCAAGTTTTATTTTTCATACAAACTTGAATCTAAGTGTTTTAAAAATAAACAAAGGTTTTCATAATAAAATTAAAAAAACATAAAACTATTCAACCCCCCCTTCTAGTTTTCCACAATTGGTATCAAGAGCCACGTCAATCAAGATCTTTAAAATATACTGTATTTTAAAACTTGAATCGATCTATGAAATTCGAAAAATATCTAGAAGGGGAATCTTTGCTAAAACTACCATTATTTGAAAACTATACTTTTCTTGAATGGAAAAATAAATTTGAAACTTATGTGAAATCAATTGATCTAGATCTTTGGCATGTCATTTCGATTGGTGATTTTGAAAGTTAAACAAAAACGGATTTTGAAAGACAAACAAAAACGGATTTTGAAAGTCAAATTGATTATTTGAAAACAAAGAATGAAATAAATAATAAAGCTAAAATAATTATTTATAAAACCTTGCCGAAAGTTGAATATGAAAGAATATTCTTCTGTAAAACGGCAAATGATATTTGGAAAAATTTCTTAAACTTTCATCAGGAAAAATGTCAAGCCAAAGATGAGGATTTTGATCCTGTACATGAATTAGTTATCTTAGAAAATTTAATAGATAAACATTTAGATAAAATAGATACATGTGCTACTAGTTCAAATGTTGTTAATGTAGGTATTAACGACGAAGACTACGTGAATCAACTCCAAAGTGAACTCAATCCAAAATCATGGAGTGACACAGACGAAGGAGAAGATCATGATCCGTACAAGACATGTTCGGGTCAAGCTACTTCGGTTTAAATAAGATCATCATCTGAGACATTACGAAGAAAAGCTAGGACGTGAGGTAAGTTCTCTATTTAAAATTTCATAAGTAATTACTTCATGCATATAATCTTATTAATGCCTTAGGATATGCTTAGTCTGATAGGTTGCTTTGCTTTTACACTTTAGTTATATTCGTTCTATGGCTTAATAAACTAGAAACCCTTTAGTTAGCCCCCCTAAGTGTTAGTGAACCAAGCAATCTTCATATTTGGTACTCTTCGATAGGTAAATTTAGGAACTTAATTTCTTCTAAAAAGAGAATGACTACTGGAGAATCTATTGACTAGAAACTCAATTTGACCTAACGGTTGAATTGCTTCTATGTGAGAAGTTGGGTGTGTGTAACCCGTAAAAACGGTCGTGTTTAGCCTGAATTGAGCACCACTAGTAATAGTCTCATACTCATTCTCCAACTTGAATACATTATTCTTCCTAAATATACCTAACGATAGTTTACTGTTATGAACTTTGCTTTTCACTAGAGCTTTTCATTCCTAGATTTATGTCATCTTGCGTATATAAAATTTCTAGATGTTTACTTGTTCCTATGTGATTTGACTGCATGCCTTCGTAATTATTTGTTTAGTTGAATGCATTGTCATTATAATAGCTTTTGTTTTTCTCTAACTACTCTGACATGATGTATTTTTGTATTTAGTCATAATACATGCGTAAATATCATAGGATATGTAGAAAGAGGTAGCATGTGACAATAGACTTGAGCATGAGATCTTTTATAAACCATTATTTTTTAAATCTATAATTAATGGGACTTATTTTTAAATTTGCAAAAACTTCACATTTTGGAAAAATAATTTTTCAAAAGATTATGACACATTTCTATTTTACATGTTTCACCATCCTACCTTTCTTCCAAACTTGTGTCCATAATTACATGTTTATCAAAACCAAAGATTGGAAAAATATGTTTTCTTTCCTCATAAAAACATTTTGAAATAAAACCAAAACCATTTCATTAAAATATTTTTCACATCCACATAAAAACCCACTTTCAAACATTGTTGAATAATGCCAAAAATATTTCTTTAAATCATGCATGGTGATCTCATATCTGTCATCTATATTTATGTATGTGACATTTATAAGTGAACTAAATTTGAAAATAACCATAATTTATTCACTAAGACCTCACTTGGTACAAGTCTAGAAGTCCATGCTATCACAACTCTACATTCCCATGCACATAGATATTCATTAGGATTATTTAACTAGCTTATTAATCTTCCTAAATATGATACTATGAATTACTTGGTGCTATGTAGTGTTTTCTTGTCTAACATATATATGTTACATGCTAAATGAGTTGTTTGCATGCTAGATAATAATGTCTAATGAATATGCTTAGCATATATAAGTTATTAAATTCTAAATTGCCTCAAAAGAAGTTGGACTTGCTTGAAACTAAACCTAAAAACACAACCTTTTCTACAAATTTATGCCAAAAACCCATTTCCAGTAATCTGGAAGTCAGCAGATGGGCGGCCCCCTTAAATACCCAGGCGGCCCCCTTAAAATTAAGGGGACCGGCCATCTGGAGTGACGGATTACTATTTTCCTTTTCAATTTCCAACCCATTTTATCCTATACTTCCCAAAATTCACAAACACATATTGTCACAAACCACTCTCCAAAATTTACCTTTCACAATCACATCATCACTACACCATAAATGCCCATTTGGAGGAGGAAGCTTGACATTTGCCATAACCCAACAAATGATGTTGTTCAAACTCAACCAACACCTAAACCTCATCCTAATGAACCCTTTCACACACATAACCTATCATCCATATGTCCACCTTCATTCACTCATAATTACCCAAATCCACAAATGTCTCCACCACCAAAAGTGTCACCACCACTTCCACCAAATAACAACCACTCTCCATTCTCATCACCTTCCACTCAACACTTGAAGTTCATTGAAGAACTCAAGGAAGCCCATGAGCTTAATGCTCTCCTTGCTTTGCACCTTGCTCAAAGCAACTTAAACCCATCACCATCCATATCACCATCATTACCATCATCACCACATCACTTGAGTCAAATTGAGAAACATGTCAACAATTGTCCTTGTTGCATCTTTCTCCAAAGTCAAACCATCATTACCATCATCACCATCCATCTCACCATATCACCATCATCACCACATCACTTGAGTCAAATTGAGAAACATGTCAACAATTGTCCTTGTTGCATCTTTCTCCAAAGTCAAACCATCATTACCATCATCACCATCCATTTCACCATCATTACCATCATCACCACATCACTTGAGTCAAATTGAGAAACATGTCAACAATAGTCCTTGTTGCATCTTTCTCCAAAATCAAACCATCACCTTAAATGAGCGTCTCACTTGGATTGAGTATCTTCTCACTAGATCTAATCCAACACCACCACTTGAACAACATCAAAACCCTCATTCAACATGGTCAAGTCCAAGCTCTCCACCTCCAATTCCTCTATCAACACTCTCTCCAACATCCATACACCCAAACTTACAACCCCATTAATCCAACATTTTTTACCCCCTCTTTACCATCATCCATCCAAAATAATCTAAATTTTCATGTCTCAAGCAAGTCCAATGGATCTCTTAGGCAATTTAAAATTTTCTACTTATTGCATGCTATGAGCAAAATATGTGTTGTATCAATAATTATGTTTTTAACATAATTATTTTCAACTAATGAATGCTTTATTTCTTGTCTTTAATATATGATTGTTATGCTTATTGCTTGTATACTTGATATCATGATATATATACATGCTTGATGATTAATAACATGCTTATTCCATAATATGTTTTAAATGTATGCATGCGTAATTAACATGTTTATGTCACTATTTAATCATTCTTGATGTACATGATTCAAATGGAGCTTGCTGCAAAAACACCCTAAAAATGACCCTTTTCTGGAAATTTTTCAAATTTGGTCGCCTGGGAAAACACCAGATGGGCGGCCCCCTTAATTCCCTAGGCGGTCCCCTTAATTTTAAGGGGGCCGGCCTACAATTAAGGGGACCGGCCATCTGGCAGTAAAATTTACTGTTTTCTTTTGCATTTTGCGACCCCTTTTATCTAGCCCAAACCTTACCTAAATCAACCATCACCTCCATCAAACACCCATTTTCATTCACCATTCTATCACCAAAATCATCTCTAAGACACCAAAACTCCATCACCACCAGCTCAATGTTAATCCCCAAGTGCACCAAATGCACCATCAAAAACACTCTTTCATCCATCAATAACCACATCAACTCACACCTTTCATCACCACCATCAAGAGCATCAACTCCACCTCCTACTCAAGAACCTCAATTCACCCAACTTGTCATTTCCATATCACCAATAACACCTCTTGATGCTCATTTCTCATCATCACCAATACCACCACATCCACAACCAAACCATCATCTTTGGTCTTAGAGATGAGATACACTACATGTTTTCATCCCTTGAACACATGCTTAACAACCAACCTCCACTACAACCTCCACCATTTTCACCCACTACACTACCACCACCTTCATTCTCACCAAATTAAGCATATGCAATGCTTAATCAAAAATAATTTTTCAAACCATTTTGTGTGCAAGCCCCATGGAAGATCATGTACTCCTAGAATGATTATGTAGATTTCATTACTTACTAGCTAATGTAGGATTGAATATAATCTTGGATGGTTGTGTATTTATACACAACATTTTTAATGAATGTCTTTATATGCATGCTTATTTTTGCTATATATATGCTTGTGCTTCTAATATTTTTCTTGCAAGTATTCCATATATCGATTCCTTGGTGCCCTCAAACGAGGGGGAGCACACATCAAGGGGGAGTTCTCGTCCCGACAAATTTTGTCTCAAAAACTTGTCGGCATAACCTTTTTGATTCTACAAAAAGGGGAAGAAGTGAATATAAACTCACTAAATACTTGTTCAAAAATAACTTTTTGGATTTAATGAGTTTAGGTTTTGTAATCATCAAAAAGGGGGAGATTGTTGACATAAATAATGCCTAAAAACATTATCAATATTTATTCATATCTCTATGTTTTGATGATCACAAAATGTAAACTCATTAAAACATAAACTTATCAAATAAACAAGTATTTAGTTGGAAAAATATTCATTTCTACAACTTAATCACTTAAGGTATGAATAAACAAGTGCTTAATGCATTATATGATCAAAGGAACATTTTCTTAATACCTAGATTTTTTATAAAACATCAAAAACATTTTATATATTTTTGAAAAACATTTTTGGTATTAAATAAAAATGTTTAATCTTTTATAAAAATATGAATTCAAATTTTTAACCAAAATCAGTTAAAATGTTCCAGAAAAACCTTACCCACAAAAGGACAAAATTGGCCAACGTTCAGTAGGGGCGGCCCCCTTAATTTTACTAGGCGGCCCCCTTAATAATTAAGGGGACCGCCCCCGCTCCAGTAGGCTCCAGCTGTCCAGATTTTTCCCTATAAATACCAGCCTTCCCCTGGATTTTTACTAACCCTTTTGCACTAAAACTTTCTGTAGTAGATCTCATTTCATATCTTAGAAAAACCTTTGATCATGTAATCTTAAGAATTGGTTTCCAAGTGATCCAAGCTTCCACCATCCAAGTGCAAAAGAAGAATACTTCTATCAATCAAGATTAGAAGTATTACAACTTAGTATCATTTTGTTACTTAAGTTGTGTGTTTAACAAAGTTTGTAAATCATTCATTCATTTGTATGTAAGGTGTGTGTTGTAGATTAGTGTTGTGTGTAAGTAGTGAAGATGTTGTATAAGTAGTTGTGGTATAGAAGTTGTGAGGTCAAAGTGTAGAAGTCATGAAGCCGTTGTGTAGAAGTCGTGAAGCCGTGGTGTAGAAGTTGTGAAGCCGTAGCTTAGAAGACATGAAGTCCTTGTGTTGAAGTCATGAAGCCGTAGCATAGAAGCTGTGAAGCGGTCGTGTTAAAGTTGTGAAGTCCTAGTCATGAAGTCCTAGTGTTGAAGTCGTGAAGCCGTAGCATAGAAGTTGTGTAGCGGTCGTGTTGAAGCCGTGAAGTCC
This sequence comes from Artemisia tridentata subsp. tridentata, assembly GCA_021014915.2. Lineage (NCBI taxonomy): Eukaryota > Viridiplantae > Streptophyta > Magnoliopsida > Asterales > Asteraceae > Artemisia > Artemisia tridentata. The sequence goes on from CP139504.1 coordinate 111,355,299, forward strand.
TAGTCGTGAAGTCCTAGTCGTGAAGTCCTAGTGTTGAAGTCGTGAAGCCGTAGCATAGAGGTTGTGTAGCGGTCATGTTGAAGTCGTGAAGTCTTAAGTCATGAAGACATAGTGTTGAAGTCGTGAAGCCGCAGCATAGAGGTTGTGTAGCGGTCGTGTTGAAGTCGTGAAGAAGTCGTGAAGCCATTGTGAAGAAGTCGTGAAGAAGTCGTGATTAAGTCGTGTAGAAGTTGTGTTGTGAAGTTGTGAGATTGGTTCTAGCTACGATTAGAACTCGACATTTAGCTTTGTGTCGTTAAACCCGTGTAAGCCAAAGTTGTGTACGGTTTTCTCCGCCATAAGGGAGCTTATTGAAGTTGTGAAGAAAACTCTCGAGCAAGGTGTGCTCGGGGAGTGGAGTAGGGCAAGGAAGGTGTCCTTGTAGCCGAACCACTATAAATCTCTCGTGTCTCGGTTAGATCTTTCCATACCTTATTTATTTCTTTACTTGCATCGTTATTACTTTCATACACATAGGTTTATATAATTGCTAGTATTAATTAGAGGTCGACTTCACATAAAGATCAATTTGAAAATCCATTCAAGAAACCAAAACTTTTACAATCAATTTAAAAGAATACATATATAACTAATAATAAGGTTCAAGTTTTATTTTTCATACAAACTTGAATCTAAGTGTTTTAAAAATAAACAAAGGTTTTCATAATAAAATTAAAAAAACATAAAACTATTCAACCCCCCCCCCCCCTTCTAGTTTTTCACACTGTTGAAGTGCCTTGCGAGATAGTACTTGCTGCCAAGAAAAGGAAGGAAGATCTGGCGGCAGCTAAGGCTGCTGCCGAAGGGCAGGGGCAAGCCAGGAAGAAGCGTGTTGCCGGAGAAGGGGCTTCTTCTCGTCCGGCAAGGAAAAATAAACGTGTCGAACAATCATCCGATCATGAGTTGATGTAGGATCGATACATGTGTTGATTGTGTGGGAATCGGGAGGTCTTGGGTTATGGAAGAACAAATCCATGATGGAGTTAGAGAGAGAGTAGAGAGGGAACTTGTGAGAGAAACTGGAAATGTATTAGCTTGAAATGAAAAGGAGTTCCAACCCTTCCCACACTTGGGAAGGTGTATTTATAGTACTAGCTAGTTTGCCCCTAGTGGGCTGTGGAGTGAGCTGACAGTGGGTAAAGACCCGACCCAACTCCACAAATACTAATATAACTAAACTAATAATAATAATACTAATAATCCTACGAGCTACATAAATGCTAAATAGATACTCGGGGTGACCGAGTCTTCACATGAATATTTATATTCCTAACAATCTCCCCCTAAGGGAGGTCACCCCGGAAATAATATTTTGAATTCTAGCATTCTTTCATATGAATTTGACTTCATAGCTCGTAGTCTTTGATTCTACAATCGTCATTGATCTTTGTGCCTTCAGCAGTGAACCGTTGATGACTGATTTTATGTCTTGGATGATCTTTGAGTATTCCTTGAAGTTATCATCCAACATATGTCTTCAAGTCATCTAGCAGCATCGTCTTCATGCGAAGTTGTGATCTTTGAGCCTTCTTTGAGATCATCAGTCACCGTAAATCTCTGAGCTTCTCCACTGCAGTGATATTGCCTTCATGTGATTTGTTGTGATCGTCAGACTCGCATGCTCACACTTTTTTGGATCATGATAAATGTCATCAGAGTTGCGGAAGCTATGTTATAGGTCTTTCTTCTATCATGATTTCTTTGATAATGACTTGTAAGTGTGAGCATGGAGTGTGGATTGACACGTCTCTACTGGAATCAGGAACCACCATCACCATCTTTATATGAATCTGAAATAAAACAGTTAGCAATAAAGTTGGAGAACAAATATGGCTTTGTCATTCGTTCGATGTGGTTGGATTAACCTTCGGTTCTGTGAAGACCGACCTTTGATCAGGTAGAACCCCCTTTAAAGATGATTCTCCTGGACAAGAATTTCCAGCTTGTAGTAATGAGTCTTCCAACAAATTATTGTCAGAGTCATCATACTAAGCATGTTCTCATACCGGAACGTCTCAAAGCAGACAACACGGTAGAGTGAATCAGTGAATTAAATACCCAATGGTTGACAAGAAATTGATTAGAAAAATCACTCGCGTGTCACTAGATAAACATTTTATGCAACAAGACGAGGGTTTTGTACCTTGAATCACATTTCTGTCAAAAACACTTTTGTTTGAATATTTTCACAATCAATGTGCTCGAAAACTTGGTTGGTGAGCACATTGAAAGGTTTTTCAAAAGCATCTGTCAATCCATTTCCTGGAACAAGTTTGATTCAAAAGTGAATCGCCCAATCGTTTCTTTCCAGTTGTCACAAATTTGATCCATGAAGGATCTCACATGTCACCTACCAAGAGCTTGTTTGATGTTGGCTCTAGAAGTATTTTCATCTTCATTGTGAACACTTTCGTATCACTCGGATGTTCTGGCAATACCACAAGGATAGTGCGTAGGACTCTTAACATATATTTCCTTACTTTTCACGGTGTGTGAAACAGCAAGCATATTGGAAGTGTGTCCTATTGAGATTTATTAATGATCTCTTGGCTCTAAGCTCAATTGTGCGTTTTGATTTAGTGATCGGAGGCTGGAGAGGACTGTCACCTTTTCAATATCATCTAACTCGGAGTAAGAGAGACGATAGACATGTATTCATCTCCGTAACAAATGAAACAAGAGTCCTTTGAGGGACCTTGAGTGGTTAGGGAGGGTTGTGCAGCGTATCACTGGGTCCATGATACTTTGTCTTCAATGTCAGCAATCAACTTAGTGATTCTGACAGCATATGTATTGACCCAGTATCTGCCTAAAGTGTAAGGAGGGCTTCTTTCTTTTCACCCTTTATCTTTACATTTCTTTTTCATTCTTCAACCCCTTCAGCGCTTACCGAGACTTCATCACTAGCACCTTGTTGGGTTTGTTCCAGTACTAGCTTCATCTCAGTCGGCACTCTTCCCTTATTCTCACTTGTCTCCTTTTATAATCATTCCTAAGGACTTCTACCCTAACTAGTGGATTGTCCCTGGGTAGATCCCTCCGGCTCTGGCGGGATCGTGGGAACTTATACCTAACCTTACCATCCTTATAACTTCAGTACGTTAAATAAAATGGTCGGTCTTTGGTGTTCTTTCACAATTGCCATCATAAATCATTCGCTCCCTGTTGGGAGTTAAATATTCTGAAGTTTAAGTATCGGGAAAATCTCTCAAGTGCTTAAATCTGGTAGCAGTAGAGTTAAGTCTGGTGAGTTCCAAAGTTAAGTCTGCTGGTTATCTGTTGGTTAAGTCTGGTCATTGAAGTTAAGTCTGGTGGTTAAGTCAAGTGTTAATTCTGGTGACTATCTGAGTTAAGTCTGCTTGATGAAGATATTAAGGCTGGTTGACTAAAAGTCAATAATACACGGTAGATAATATCTTACCCCATGTGCTCAGTCTTTATCTTATACTCACAGAACAAGTTGTAAACATAGATACATGTTGTATCTTAGTTACTGACACACATAAGATAAGCTAGCAAGTTGTTTGACAAGACTTAACATTATTGTAAAGATCTTTCTTATGTTATAAAAGAAAGATCTTAGACTAGAGATATAAGTGTGTTAAAACTTATAGTGCAAAATATATATCTCTCAAGAACATAGAACAAAAACAATATCACAAGATATAGAAACATAAGATTCAAGGTTGTAACCCTAGTGATAACTCAAGATCACTCATATTATTATCTTAATAATATTGAATCGTTTGGTGATAAGCTTTCATTGTTTATTGTCATATAACAAACACAACTGTTCCATTTCCATAACCATAATAACCTTCTAAGTGTGATTAAGTAGATTCCGCATACTTAATCATATTCACTCAATATATCATATACACAAAGTACAAAAGGTTTAACCACCTTATAGTATATCGATCCAATTTACTAACAAGTGGTATCAGAGCAAGGCTGATATTATTGATTTAAAAGAAAAAGCTTAAGAAATGGATGTTCAAGATACTGCTACAAATGTTGCTGCAAAGTTGCCCATGATCAAACAGAATGAGTTTGAGTTATGGAGGTTGAGAATTGAGCAATATTTCATGGTCCAAGATTATGCTCTTTGAGATATCATTCTGTATGGTGATTCATTTACACTAGTTTATAAAGATATTATTCTTGAAGGCAAAACTGAAAGAAGAAGGAATATTGGACCATCTAACAATGATGAAAAGATACAGAAGAGGAATGATCAAAAGGCAAGAAACTTATTGCTTATGACCATTCCTGGTGAACAAATGCTATCTTTTAGCAAGTATCCAGATGCAAAAACTTTTTTTGAAGAGATTTGTGCATGGTTTGGTGGTAATGAAACTACCAAGAAAACATAGAAGACATTGCTAAAACAACAATTTGAAAACTTTAGTTCAAATAGCAATGAATCACTTGATAAGCTGTTCTCAAGATTACATAAGCTTGTCAGTCAGTTAGCTGTGTTGGGTGTTGAGATAGCCAAGGAAGATCTCAACATGAAGTTTTTGAGAAGCCTACCTGATGACTTCCATACTCATGTGGTTGTCTGGATGAACAAACCACACATTGAAGTCATGAAACTCAATGATTTGTTCAATAACTTCAAAATTGTTGAACAAAGTCTAAAGAAGTCTGGAATCTATAGTACTAGTTCTGGGAATGTGGCACTCTTGTCATCTCCTAGTATTAGTAAATCAGAAGAGGTAGATGAAGATGAAAGTGTTTCTACTGCTATCTATGGTGGTCCTTCTACTAGTTCACAAAAGAATGTTGCAGGACTTGGAGATCCGGCATTCTCTGTATTCATGTCTAGTCAAACTAGTGGTTCTCCTCTAACTCATGAAGATCTTGATCAGTTGGATGATAATGATTTGGAAGAGACGGACATCAAATGGCAGGTTGCTTTACTTAGCATGAGGGCTAAGAAGTTCTGGCAGAGAACTGGTAAGCAGATTACCATTGATGGTAACGAAACTGCTGGGTTTGATAAGAAGAAAGTAGAGTGTTTCAACTGTCACAGGTTAGGACACTTTGCTAAAGAATGTAGAAACCCAAGGAAGCAGGAAAATAGAAGTACATGGTATAGGCAAGAGAAGAAGAAGGAAATCACAGTTGAAGAACCCAGGGCTATGATAGCCATAGATGGTATCAACTATGATTGGAGCTTCATGGCTGATGAAGTGGAAGCACCATCAAATGCTGCACTGGTGGCCACTGAGACTGCTCTAATGGCCTTTTCAAATTCAGAGGTAAATTCCATTATTAAATGTACTGAATCATGTTCTGCACTTAAAGCTTATGAAGATCTTAAAAAGAGATTTGATGATCAACTAGAACAATTATATGATGCATTAGCCAACTTAGGTAATCATAAAAGAGGTATATCTGTTGTTGAAAAACAACTTGTACATCATCAAGAAAATGAGTCTAAGTTTGCTGATGACATGAATGCTCTTCAAAGAAAAATAGATTTTCAAGCTGAAATAATTTGTTCAGAAAGAGCAGCACTAGCTAAAGCCCTAAATAACAGTGAAAATGTTAAGATAACAGTAGATGCTTTAGCTTATGCCTCAGAGGGAATTAATAAAATTTGGGAAGCTCAAGTAATCAATAAAGCTAAGTCTTGTTTAGGATACAAATTTGTTCCTCCACCATACAGAGGTGTTCCTTCACCTCCAGGTATTGACCTAGCACACACAGGTTTTGCTGAGTTTCAAGAACCAATTATGGAATATGGTTCTAAGTCTACTGAGGGTCCTAAGATAGAAAAAGTAAGTGAGAGTTTAAATAAAACTTCACTTCCTAAGGACAAGGTGTCCTTTGTTAAGAAAGGAGATGCTATAGTTGTTGAGGATTGTACAATTGATAGTGATGAAGATGAACATGTTATGTCTAAACCTGAAAAAGTTAAGAAAGCAGGAACTAAGGTTCCTAAAGTGGTCAAAAATGATACTGATAGGCCTAAATCAAACATTAAACATGTTAGGCAACCAGTTAGGTATTGTGAACAATACAGATCCACTAGCAAGCCTAGAGGTAACCAAAGAAATTGGAATAACCTCAAGTCTAACCAATTAGGTGATGACTTTGCTTTTTCCAACAAAGCTTGTTATACATGTGGTAGTTTTGTCCATCTTGCAGCTTTCTGCAACCATTGGGTATCTGGGTATGAAAACAATAGAGTGAACTACAAAAGGCAAACACCTAAATCTCATTTTCACTCTAGTCCTAATGTTAACAGAACTAAACCCAAAACAGTCTCTGTTAAGTCTGGCTTCAATAAAGTTAATTCTGCTAGACCATATATGACTGTTTACCCAAAATCAACAGCTAAGGGTGCAAAAACATCTATCAAACATGCACCAAAGTCTGTTCAAAGGCCCATTCAAACAAAAGCAGTGGTCCAAAAACAAGTTTGGAAACAAAAGGGGACAATTACAAAGCCAGTAGTTAATTCTGCTAAGCCAGCAGTTAATTCTGGTAGGCAAGTAGTTAAGTCTGCTGCTTGGGCAAAGAGGGAAAATGCTGTTAAGGCCTCAGCATGTTGGGTTTGGAATTCAACTAAATCCAATGTTGCATCAACTGTTCTAAAAAGATTAAATTACATTGATGCAAGAGGCAGATCCAAGTCAGTAATGGTTTGGGTCCCCAAAGGAAACTAATACTTCTCATCTATGTACAGGAACATTCAATTGATCAACAAGAGGATCAAGGATACTCAGATAGTGGATGTTCAAGGCACATGACAGGCAACAAGTCCTATCTTTCTGATTTTCAAACATTAGATGGTGGATATGTTACCTTTGGAGGAGGTGTTGGTGGCAAAATTTCCGGTAAAGGTACCATTAAAACTGGAAATTTAGATTTTGAAGATGTGTACTATGTACAAGAGCTAAATTATAATCTTTTTAGTGTCTCGCAAATTTGTGACAAAAAGAACAAAGTTCTTTTCTGTGAGACTGAATGTCTTGTACTTTCTCCTGATTTTAAGATGCCTGATGAAAGTCAAGTACTTCTTAAAATTCCTAGAAAGGGCAATATGTACAGTGTTGACATGAAGAACATTGTTCCCAAAAAGGATTTAACTTGTCTTGTTGCAAAGGCCACATTGGATGAATCAACAAAATGGCATAGAAGGCTTGGTCATATTAATTTCAAAACCATAAATAAAATTGTTAAGAATGGTTTGGTAAGAGGTTTACCTCACAAAAGATTTGAAAATGATCAAACATGCATTGCTTGTCTTAAAGGCAAACAACACAAAGCCACTTGTAAGCCCAAGATTTTTAACTCTATCAATCAATCATTGTTTATGCTTCATATGGACTTATTTGGACCTGTTTCAGTAAGCAGTATAATGCATAAGAGATATTGTCTTGTTATAATTGATGACTATACCAGATTGTGGAAAACTAGAAGGGGGGTTGAATAGTTTTTACCATTTTAAAGTTTTATTTGCTTTGTTACTATATGTTAATTTCAAAGGAAACAATCACAAATAAATAATCACACAATGTAAACAAAAGATAAAGAGAGGAAAGATCAAACCACACGACACTGTTGTTTATAGTGGTTCGGCTACAAGGACTCTCTTCCTTGCCCTACTCCACTCCCCGAGTTTCCTACTCGAGAGTTTATCTTTCACTAAGAAACAAACTCCTTTTCTAGGCGGAGAAAACCTTTACACGTCGCTTACTTCCTTTTCCGGTACTAAGCTAAACACCGGGTTCTTTCACAAGGTAGAACCAACCTGACGTCGCCTATTTACTTTACCGACACTAAGCTAGATGTCGAGTTCTTTACACGGGTACAACTACTCCCTACACTCCTTGTGCTTTAAGGACTAAAGCACTAACCACACTCACTGATTACAAATGATAGATATGATGTGTGAAACAAACTACAATATCACACAGTAATGCAACTAAAGGATTACGGTTCTGTAGATCCTTGAATGCTTGATCTCTTTTCTACAAAATGAAAGATCAAAGTGAAATGCAACTATGAATGATGTTAGTAAGATATGTACTGAATGAATATGTGTGTTAAAGCTATATGAGTGATGAGAGAGCCAAATGATCAGCTTCCTATTTATAGGCAAGCTGATCTTCAGCTCACGGATCCCACGGATCCCTCACAAGGGATCCGTCCTTTATGTGATTTGGATCCGTGGGACGTGACAGCTAAGGTTTAGTTGTCTCTTACCATATCTTAGTTGTATCTTACCAAATCATCCAAGATCTTCAAATGTCAACTATGTATCTTGCAAATCTAACCAAGATATATCAAAGATATTGTATGTGATGCATGCAATGATGTCATGAAATGGTTTTAGAATTAAAGTTTCCTTTTAAGGAAACAAGTTACTAAACTTGTAATTCTTGGTTAATATGTGAAGTGTAAAATGTGTACTTAAGAGACTTAAGCTAGTATTTATTATTTGCTAAAAGATATTCCTTTTATTTGTCATTAACAAAACTAATGAAAGATCAAAGAATATAAATAACGTTTTTGAGACGCTATTTGTATTAACAATCTCCCCCTTTTTGTTGATGACAAAACATAAGGTATATTTATGAGCAAGAGAATAAATATAGCATGAGTTCTTAAAAATATATATTAAGTTTGTTTATTAAAGAAAAGTTTTGTAAAAATGTATGTACTGTGATGAATCACAGTTGATGCAAACTTAGTTCCTTTCTCCCCCTTTTTGTCGAAACAAAAAGAGTAGCGTAGCGGAATGCGATTTTGAGAACTTTAAATCTCTCCCTTGTTTTATACTCCCCCTAGATGGAGTAATCAAGGAAATAATGCATGAATCTACAAACACAAACGGTTAGTATATGAAATGCTTATGAGATGCTCCCCCTCGATGTATACTCCTCACTACTCGAGTACCAACGTATACTATGAAGGGTATGATATGCTGCAAATGAAGTGTTAGTAATGATTGACTTCAATGAAGAAGTAGAATGCTTGTGAAGTATTCTCCCAAACAAGCCTGTCAATATGTTTTGACTTTTAAAAGTCAAAGTAAGTGTCTGATCATTATTTTTACCTAAAGCAATCATAATTATAGGTTAGATAATGATGTTAGTTCACAATGATAATGATAATATGCAATATGTTGATCACTCATAAGCATAAAACATCACATTCATTGATAATGAAAATTTTGTGACAAAAGTCACAATAATGAAAGGATGTTACAAATACAATAAAAAGAAAATACATCCTAGAAAAGAAATAAAAAGTTCTAAATCAACAATTAAGTGGTCCTAACAACTAGTCTAGAGAAGCTCCTATTGAGGAGGATGAGAGATTGCGTTTAAACGTTCAAGAACATGGTTCAAGATGAACCTCATCTCATTTTGAAGCTCATGGACCAAGATGTTGGTCCTTTGGGCCAAGTGAGCCGTTCTCTCACAATGTGCGCAATCATGACTTGAGAAGCCGGGAGGAAGACTAGGCTCCAAGTTTTGTGGTGGTGGTGGTGATGGTGGTTGGTTGTTGTTGTTGTTTGATGGTTGTTGTGGTGTTTGGAGGGAGTTCATAAGGATGTTTTGAATGTCCATTGCTTCATGAAGGCGATGGTCAACCATACCCGAGAGAGTATAGAGTTGGTTTAACTCCGCACTTATCTCTTCTTGGGTTTGAGTCATATTCATCCACATTGCCTCGTCAATGGCAACTAGAGTGGATGTGGGTGATAGAGGTTGTGGTTGAGGTTGGGATGATGGTGCATCATGGTATAAAGGGCCATGGATATCCGGGTAAACCGGGTGAAAAAGCATTGGTTGTTGACCTTCAAAGGTCATGGGTGGAAGATTGGGTAATTTTGGTGAAAGTTCTTCTAAGTCATCAAGATGTGGTGATGTAGGAGGAGTCCTAAATAATTCCAAGGGTTGGAGTTTGGGTGATTTTGGTGGTGATGGTGATCTAACAGGCTGTGATGGAGCCGGTGGTGGAGTAGTGGCTATTGGAGTAATGGTTGGTGGTGGTGTTTGTATAACAACATTTGATGGTGTTGGGGTGGAGAGTGTAAGGAAATTTTCACTAGCAATGGGTGATGATATATTGAGAGGAGAATTTTCCTCAGATGAGGAGTTTGCTAAGTTGATAAAACAACAAGGTTTAACACTAATGCGGGCTGTTCTTCTTGGAGGTCTAGATGTGGAAGAATTGTTTGACTTGGTCATGGTGAAGTATGATAGCTAAGATGTACAGGAGAGGAAATGGTTGTTGTGTGAAGTGATGATCCTAAAGTGCTAATTTATAGACAGAAGGTTTGTGAGTCTGTGTGTTTGGATTTGATGTGAATCCAATAGAGAATGTTGGTTACTAATGATTTGGAACAAAAATTTGTGCAGGTCATATCAAGGAAGTCAATCCATTGAGCTTTGGTTGAGTAATATGTTGTGGATTTGCAGTTAATACAAGAAGATAGTGGAAAGTCTGATGATTTGATATTTCCATGGATTTGACGGATCCCTAAAAAGGGGTCCTTCTTTGTATCTGTTTGGTAACTCACACCTAAAATTTAAAAATTTAAATTTTGGTGGGAATTTTTGTTCCTAAGTTTCTAAGAATTCCTAAATGATTCTAAGAGGAATTGTGATCAGTGAATGAATCCTAAGTGATACTAAACATTAAAGATTTAAGAATCGGGATAAGTCAAAAAAGTTTTATAATTTTACTGGGAAACATGCGGATCCAAGTGGTTGCAAATGCGGAACCATGTTTAGCGATCCGCCAAATCCGCAGAATGGCGGATGGTGGAGCCATCGATAAGCCTTGGCGGAACCCTGTTTTGGGATCCGCCGGATCCGTATGCCTAAAACTTAAAAACTAAACAGAACATATGTCATATTTTTCGTTTTTCGACGAAAACCCGAAAATTCACCTAGACCTTATTTAGCATCTAATATGTATAGCAAAACAACTAAATATGATAACATTAACACATGATTGCACATAGTTTAATTCGTACTTAGAAACTTACCGTTTTAGGTGTTATGCCAAACACTGGCTATAACCCGGAAAATTGATAACCATGATAGTTATCCACCTACAAGTGTTAGTTATTACACATACACAACAAGTATTATCAGATAAATTCTAGACACATAGAAGTTTAACAACACAATATCCAACGTTGTTTAAAACCAAACACTCCATCAACTCAGCTTCTTCTTCAACTTCTTCATCCCCTTGTGTAATTTCATCATCCAACGACCCAGATTCTTCACCATTCCTTTGATGTTTTGATACTCAGCGGATTCATGTTGAATTGGAGGAAGATGGCTCAAGTACTCGGGTGGAGGAATCCTAGAATTTGGCATACCATCATCTTCACTCATTGAAGATGATGAGGATGATGTTGGTACACGAGGACGTTTACCCTTATCAACACTAACCCTAAAGTCGCTCAAAGGAACGAAGGTACGTTCAATTTCATTGTAATCAGGAACAAAGCCTAAATGGTTTGGACGAGCGGGTGCAAAGGCTCTATAGAGTCGGGTTAAGAGCATACCATAAGGCATTGCAATCTTGCTTTGAACCGGAATGTCACACATTCTTTTGGCAACATAATAAGCAAGATTGAAGGGTTGACGGGTAGAGATGTTGTACATCATATGACACAAACAAGCATTGATGTGATCACGGTTTCCTATGGTGCACATCACATTAGCCCTTAAGACATCTTCCATTTTCTTGAATTCGGGTTTAAGTTCATTTAGCTCCATTGCAAATGGATCTCTAGCAACTTCACGACCACGAAACATTCTTGTGGGGTTGTTCTTAGGAATGAAGAGATGTTCCCTAATCACTTCTTTTGATTCGAGAGGAGTGGCATATGGTGCCGTCCTATCGAGATTGGAGTCTAAGATTGTTAAGGACCATTTGTCCGAGTAAATACATGTCCCTTGGCTTGGAATTCCTAAGACCTCACCAAATTGATCAAGAGGGATGTTGACAAGATTTCCATTTAGAGTAAAATGAAGACTTAAGTAACCTTCATCACTCGAACTAAGACCTACACTAGCATAGAACTCAAGTATGAACCTAGGAATAATTGGTTCATCTATATCTAAAAGAGAATCAAATCGAATTGCGGCTAATTGTTCCCTAACTTGTGTTCCTTCATAGAACGATGAGTCTACGGCTCTACCCTCATGGACATACTTTTTCTCTAAGGCTTTGAAAATTTCGATTTGGGCATTGGTTAGACCTTTGGTTTTTTGGACTTTAGGTAAGTAGTTAACGGTTTTCTTGTGATCGTAGTTGGTTGCGGGAGGCATGATTTTCCTAAGTACAAAAAGTTACATAGTTTTAGTTAAAATGATCAAAGGAAGTGTAAAATTCCTAGTGTGTGCCTACATGGGGACAATGTGGAGGTGCGGTTATCTCGACTCCTTTTGATGCAAGAAAAATTAGTTTATGCAAGTTTTGTTTACAAATGAGAGATAACCCAAACACTCCTATTTCAATGTAGCTACGGTTGAATGTACCCGAAAATACATATTAATTATGTATTCCCTTTAGCATTCAAGAGACATTATGCAAGTGAAGTCTAAAAGATAACGTTTTTGCATTTGTATGAACAATGTAAGAAAAAATCATTTTACCTAGTCGTTAGAAGATTTTAGTGAAAAATTTTCATGGGGTTTTTGTTAAATTAAGACAATGTGCTATGAGATGCAATTCCTAACTAAGAAAAACATGTTTTTAAGTATAATGCAATAAATATGCTTCATGATTTTTCAAGAATTATGCATATACCCCAAGTTTTGGTTTTGTGCATGAAATGGAAATCCTAGACGCAGATCAGGAGTATAAATATGATAAGAATACTTACAGTGATGTTAGAAGCACAGATTTGTGGAAGAAAATGGTCTAAAATGTGATGGAGATTAAGTGTGTGTCGAATGTAGTAAGGTGATATGTTTTGGAGTGAGGAATGAATAGTAGTTTTTCTTGTTTATTAAATAATAAACTGAACTCAGCATGCGACGGATCCGGCGGATCCCAAACAAAGGATCCGTCCTTGTTATCGATTGGATCCGCGGATTCAGAACACATGTTTTGGTTTAGTGTCGTGTGTATCTAAACTAATGTTTATACTAATGTTTCTCCTAATCACTAGGTTCCATTAATCCTAATCCAAGTCTAAGATAATTGAAAGGTTCTCGTTTAAGTGGTTTAGTGAGAATATCAGCAATGTTGTCCTCTGAGGAAACTTTCTCAATTGAGATGATTCCCTTCTGTACATTGTCGCGAAGGAAGTGATGACGTATTTCAATATGTTTGGTTCTAGCGTGTTGGACTGGATTTTTGCTTAGATCGATAGTACCTTTGTTGTCGCAAAGAATGGGAATGTTGTTAAGTTCAATTCCATAGTCGACGAGAGCTTGTTTCATCCACAGTGCTTGTTGACACGCCTTTCCTGCAGACACATACTCTGCCTCTGTTGTTGAGATTGCGAGGGCAGTTTGTTTCTTAGCGAACCATGATGTTAGACAATATCCTACAAAAGTACAAATACCGCTAGTACTTTTCCTATCAACATAATCACCTGCGTGATTTGAGTCAGTATACACTATGGTTTCTACACCCGTTCCTTTGGGATACCATAATCCTAAGTGTGTAGTACCTTTGATGTACCTAAATATTCTTTTAACGGCTTCAAGATGGGACGTTTTTGGATCTTCTTGAAAACGTGCACATAGACAAACACTAAACATAATGTCAGGCCTACTAGCCGTAAGATAGAGTAAACTACCAAACATTCCTCTATATTTAGTGCTATCTACGGATTCATTTTCTTCATCCTTGGTAAGTTTGGTTTCGGAGGACATGGGTGTTCTCATGGGTTTTGAGTCTTCAAGACCAAACTTCTTAAGCATATCTTTGATATACTTTGATTGGTTGAAGAATATCCCATCTTCTAATTGTTTAATTTGGAGACCTAAGAAAAAGTTTAGTTCCCCCATCATACTCATTTCAAACTCGTCATGCATGATTTTTGAGAAATCGTCGCATAACTCTTGACAAGTTGAACCGAATATAATGTCATCCACATATATTTGGACTATGACAATATGTGATCCCTTTTTCTTGGCGAAGAGAGTATTGTCTACTAGGCCCATGGTATACTTATGGTCAACTAGGAAAGTCTTAAGTCGATCATACCAAGCCTTTGGTGCTTGCTTAAGTCCGTATAAAGCTTTCTTAAGTTTGAAAACATAATTTGGTTTTTCAAATTCGGTAAAGCCGGGAGGTTGTGCAACATATACTTCTTCATTTATAAGACCATTTAAGAAAGCACTTTTGACATCCATTTGAAATAACTTAAAATCATGTGCACATGCATATGCAAGTAATATTCTAATAGACTCAAGTCTAGTTACGGGTGCAAAGGTTTCATCGTAATCTATACCTTCTTGTTGATTGTAACCTTGAGCTACTAGCCTAGCTTTATTTCTAGATATAATACCCTTTTCATCCATTTTATTTCTAAAGACCCATTTGGTGCCTATTATGGTTTGGTTTTTAGGTGGAGGGACCAATGTCCAAACATCATTTCTAATAAATTGATTAAGTTCTTCTTGCATAGCAATTACCCAAGATTCATCTTTTATTGCCTCGTCTATATTTTTAGGTTCAATGGTTGAAATAAAACAAAAATAATTACTTTCATTTTGAGCTTTGGATCTTAATGTTCTTTCATTAAGTTTTCCTATGACGTTTTCTAATGGATGACTTTTAGTTTCTTTAATATTGATTGTTTCTCCTTTTACGGGTTCATTGTCATTTTCAATGTTTTCTATATCATTAACCATTTGACTTTCAACTAAGTCATCATCTACCAAAGGTGATGTCTTAGAGGGAGGTGGACTTTCGTTGAATGTTACGTTCAACGATTCCTCGACTCTTGATGTTTCCTTGTTTAATACAATGTATGCTTTACTATTTTGTGAATACCCAAGAAATACACCTTCATACGACTTTGGGTCGAACTTGGTGAGATAATCTTTTGTGTTTAAAATGAAGCATTTGCTTCCAAAAACTCTAAAATATCCTAATGTAGACTTTTTGCCTCGATAAATTTCATAAGGAGTTTTATTTAAAAATTGTCTAATTAAAACTCTATTTAGGATATATGAAAGAGGTATCTACAGCGTGACACCAAAACTTTTGTGGTATGTTTTGTTCATTTAACATAGTTCTACTCATTTCTTGAATTGTTCTATTTTTACGTTCTACTACACCATTAGATTGAGGTGTACAAGGAGCCGAGAAATTATGAGTTATTCCATTATTATCACAAAAATTTCCAAATTGAATTTCATTGTCAAATTCTCGACCATGATCAGTTCTAATGGATACTATATTATTTTCTATTTGATTTTGAATTTTCTTGCTTAGAATTTCAAAATTTTCGAATGCCTCATTTTTAGTTTTCAAAAACTTTGTCCATGTATATCTAGAGTAATCATCTACTATAACTAAAGTGTAAAAATTTCCTCCATAACTTTGTATAGCCGACGGGCCAAACAAATCCATATGTAATAATTCTAGGCATCTAGATGTAGATACCATGTTTTTAGCCTTATGGCTATTATGTACTTGTTTCCCAATTTTGCAAGCATCACAAAAGTGTTGGTCATATTTCAACTTGGGTAGGTTCCTAACGAGTTCTTTGGATGACAAAGATTGAATAAGCCTCATATTAGCATGACCTAAGCGTCGATGCCATAGAGTTGAGTTTTCGTCCAAGGAGGTAAGACATAACTTATCTTTAGGTGTTTTATCTAATTTCATAACATAGACATTATTCTTTAAAACACCTTTTCCTACGGTTATGCCATCTTTAAGTATTTTACTTCCATTTTCACTGAAAAGGACGTTATACTTTTTGCGGCACAATTGACTTATACTAAGTAAATTAAATCCTAAATTATCTACATGAGCATCATCATCAATAGATAGAGAGTCATGAGAGATTGTACCTTTTCCGATGGTTTTACTTTTAAGCTTGCTACCGAATGTGACATTACCTCCGTCATACACTTGATAGGTTGAGAAAAGATTTTTGTTTCCCGTCATGTGTCTTGAGCACCCACTATCTTTGATCCACTCATCAGGTTCAAGATCAACTTTCAAGCATACCTCTTCTGTGTCATTAGCCATAAGTGCCATTTCGTTGTTCTTAGGCTCATCATCATCATCTCCTTCACTATCGCTCCAAGCTCCACTAATGAAGGCTCTTTGAGACTTGGTCTTTGGAGGCTTTGGACATTCTCCTATTAAGTGACTGGAGTCACCACACCTATAGCATTTCCTATCAACCTTACCTTTCTTATCGTCACGATCTTTCCGAGAGGATTTCTTTTCATCACGAGGTTGTTTTACAAACTTTCCTCGTCTCCTGAAGAATTTCTTGAAATCCCTCACGGCCATGGCATACTCTTCATCATCACTGTTTGAACAAGACTCATCATCATCACTTGACTCGACTTTGGCTTTCAAGGCAATAGACTTAATCTTATCCTTTTTGCCTTTGACAATTTCCGAATCTTTTTCCATAATCATTTCGTGAACTTTAAGGTTTCCTATGAGCTCATCCAGTGTCATGCTTGAGAGATCTTTAGATTCTTCAATAGCTGTCACCTTTGCTCTCCATTTCGGATGGAGTGCTCTTAGAAATTTCCTGACAAAATTCTTACTAGAAAAAGATTCATCAAGTGCTTTAAGTGATGTAATAATAGTATTGAACTTAGCAAACGCACTATCAATGGTCTCATCTTCAGAGATAACAAATTGTTCGTATTGTTGGACAAGAAGATCAATTTTGTTATCTTTTACTTGTGAGTTCCCTTGATGTGTGATAATAAGAGATTGCCAAATATCCTTAGCCGTTTTACACATAAAAACTCTTTCATATTCTTTCTTAGGTAAGGCATTATAAAGCATCATTTTGGCTTCATTATTTTTGGAAATTAGTTTCTTTTGCTCATCACTGTGACGAGTAAGAGAAGCTCCTTCATCCCGACCACCCGAAATATTATTACTAATAGGTTTGTAATCACCATCAACTATAATATACCATAGATCTATGTCCTTTGACTTTACATAAGTCTCAAAGCGATTTTTCCAATAAATAAAACAATTTGGTTCAAATAGAGGTGGTCTCTGCATAGATTGCCCTTCTTTAAAGTTTTCAAAATCCATGGATCGTTTTAAGTTTTAAAATACAATATATTTTAAAGATCTTAAGTAACGTAGCTCTTGATGCCAATTGTGGAAAACTAGAAGGGGGGTTGAATAGTTTTTACCGTTTTAAAGTTTTATTTGCTTTGTTACTATATGTTAATTTCAAAGGAAACAATCACAAATAAATAATCACACAATGTAAACAAAAGATAAAGAGAGGAAAGATCAAACCACACGACACTGTTGTTTATAGTGGTTCGGCTACAAGGACTCTCTTCCTTGCCCTACTCCACTCCCCGAGTTTCCTACTCGAGAGTTTATCTTTCACTAAGAAACAAACTCCTTTTCTAGGCGGAGAAAACCTTTACACGTCGCCTATTTACTTTACCGACACTAAGGTAGATGTCGAGTTCTTTACACGGGTACAACTACTCCCAACACTCTTTGTGCTTTAAGGACTAAAGCACTAACCACACTCACTGATTACAAATGAAAGATATGATGTGTGAAACAAACTACAATATCACACAGTAATGCAACTAAAGGATTACGGTTCTGTAGATCCTTGAATGCTTGATCTCTTTTCTACAAAATGAAAGATCAAAGTGAAATGCAACTATGAATGATGTTAGTAAGATATGTACTGAATGAATATGTGTGTTAAAGCTATATGAGTGATGAGAGAGCCAAATGATCAGCTTCCTATTTATAGGCAAGCTGATCTTCAGCTCACAGATCCCATGGATCCCTCACAAGGGATCCGTCCTTTATGTGATTTGGATCCGTGGGACGTGACAGCTAAGGTTTAGTTGTCTCTTACCATATCTTAGTTGTATCTTACCAAATCATCCAAGATCTTCAAATGTCAACTATGTATCTTGCAAATCTAACCAAGATATATCAAAGATATTGTATGTGATGCATGCAATGATGTCATGGAATGGTTTTAGAATTAAAGTTTCCTTTTAAGGAAACAAGTTACTAAACTTGTAATTCTTGGTTAATATGTGAAGTGTAAAATGTGTACTTAAGAGACTTAAGCTAGTATTTATTATTTGCTAAAAGATATTCCTTTTATTTGTCATTAACAAAACTAATGAAAGATCAAAGAATATAAATAACGTTTTTGAGACGCTATTTGTATTAACACAGATTTACATGGGTTTTCCTTTTAGGTTCTAAGGATGAAACTTCTAGCATTCTTAAGACATTCATTACACAGATAGAAAACCAAGTAGACAAGAAAGTGAAAGTCATTAGATGTGATAATGGGACAGAGTTTAAGAATAGAGTTATGGATGATTTCTGCAAACAAAAAGGTATTAGGAGAGAATTTAGTGTTGCTAGAACTCCACAACAGAATGGTGTTGTTGAGAGGAAGAATATAACACTAATAGAAGCTGCTAGAACTATGTTAGCTGATTCTAAGCTACCTATAACTTTTTGGGCTGAAGCAGTCAACACTGCTTGCTATGTTCAAAATAGAGTTTTAGTTGTACAGCCTCACAATAAGACATCATATGAACTTTTTAGAGGTAGAACTCCTGCAATAGGATTTCTTAGACCTTTTGGATGTCATGTGACAATTCTCAATACCTTAGACCATTTAGGAAAATTCGATGGTAGAGCAGATGAAGGTTTCTTTGTTGGATATTCTCTTAATAGCAAAGCATTTAGAGTATACAACTCAAGAACCAGGATTGTAGAAGAAAATCTACATGAGAAGTTTTTGGAAGATAAATCCAATGTAGAAGGTCAAGGACCAAAATGGCTATTTGATCTTGAAACTCTAACCAAATCAATGAATTATGTGCCTGTTGTTGCAAAAACTAATGATTTTTCAGGTTCACAAGCAACAGATGAGGCAAGGTTAGAAAAGGAGACAAACCGAGATCATGTTTGGATGCCAATATGGTCAAGTACAAGTGTGGAATCAACTTCAACAATTGGTGAATCTTCTGGTAAAGCTAAAGAAGATGTTGAAGATGAAAGCAAAGAAGATGAAACAAAGGAATAAGAAAAAAGTTCTGCTGTTGATAATGCTGCTGAAACAGACTTAACTGAAGAAGCAGACTTAACAAAGGAAGCAGAATTAACAAACAATGAGGTGGATTTGAGCAATCTCCCACCAAACTATCATGTTCCACTTACACCACAAACCATAATTCACAAGGTCCACTCCCTAGAAAATGTGATAGGAGATGTACAATCAGGGGTAAAGACAAGACAACAACTGATGTCTTCAGACCAACAAGGGCTTCTTGATGCCCTTTATGCTTCAAAGCAGCATGAGTTTTCAAACTCTTGCTTGTTTGTATGTTTTCTCTCACAAGCTGAACCAAAGAACATTCTGAAAGCCTTAGATGATTCAAGCTGGGTAGAACCTATGCAAGAGGAGCTTCTTCAGTTCAAGATTCAGAAAGCTTGGGTGCTAGTTGATTTACCTAAGGATGCAAAGGTAATTGGCACTAGATGGGTTTTCAAGAATAAAAGGGATGAAAGAGGAATAGTGATTAGGAATAAGGCTAGATTAGTAGCCCAAGGGTACATACAACAAGAAGGGATAGACTATGATGAAGTTTTTGATCCAGTAGCAAGACTTGAGGCAATTAGGCTTTTCTTAGCTTATGCTTCATTTTTAGGCTTCACAGTTTACCAAATGGATGTCAAGAGTGCATTTCTATATGGCACAATTGAAGAAGAGGTGTATGTCTCACAACCTCCAGGGTTCATTGATCCTGACCATCCAGACAAAGTGTACAGAGTTGTTAAAGCTCTTTATGGCCTTCATCAGGCACCTAGAGCTTGGTATGAAACAATGGCTTCCTATTTAAAAGAGAATGGATTTCAAAGAGGAAAGATTGATCAGACACTTTTCGTCAAACAGCACAAGAAGGATCTTCTGTTAGTGCAGGTGTATGTGGATGACATTATCTTTGGATCTACAAGGAAGGAGATGTTTTGGAGTTTGAGAAGCTTATGCATGATAAATTTCAGATGAGCTCCATGGGGGAACTTACATTCTTTTTGGGTTTGCAAATTAAACAGTCATATGAAGGCATATTTATTAGTCAAGATAAATATGTTGCTGAGATACTTAGAAAGTTCAACTTTGCTGATTCAAAAATGGCAAGCACACCAATGGATTCTGAGAAACAACTTCCAAAAGATTTAGATTGAGAAAATGTGGATGTACACACATACAGATCTATGATAGGATCTTTGATGTATCTCACATCATCAAGACCTGACATCATGTTCTCTGTTTGTGCTTGTGCAAGATTTCAAGTAACTCCAAAGGTTTCTCATTTAACAGCAGTCAAGAGGATTTTTAGATATCTTAAAGGTCAACCTAGGTTGGGTCTATGGTATTCAAGGGAATCACCTTTTGATTTGGTAGCATTTTCAGATAGTGATTATGCTGGTGCTAGCTTGGACAGAAAGTCAACAACTGGAGGATGTCAATTCCTTGGGTGTAGACTTATCTCATGGCAGTGTAAGAAGCAAACAACTGTGGCTACTTCAACAATTGAAGCTGAATATGTAGCTGCTGCAAGTTGCTGTGCTCAAGTTTTGTGGCTTCAAAACCAACTTCTTGACTATGGGTACAATTTTATGAACACTGTTATTCATATTGATAATAGTAGTACTATTTGCATTATGAAAAATCCGGTACAACATTCTAAAACAAAACACATTGAAATTAGACATCATTTTATTAGAGATTGCAATTAGAAAAAGTTAATTCAAGTAATGAAAATTGCTTTAGAACATAATTTTGCAGATCTGCTAACAAAAGCTTTTGATGTTGGAAGGTTTCAGTACTTGGTAGCAAGTATTGGAATGCTTAATACTTAAATTTTTCAATCTATGTGTTTTTATATACCAGTGTGGTTAATTCTGGTGATTACTCAGTTAATTCTGGTGGTTACTCAATTAAGTCTGGTAGTTAAATTTTTGTTTGTGCTGTTGTCTTTGTGAATTTGTACTATCTATTACTTTAAAATTGTGTTATTTCATACAGTTAGTCATATGTTTATTCTAATATAAGACAAGTACTTTGTACATTGTTCTTTTGGTTCTAGACTAACAATTTCGTGTATGAACATTTGAGCACAAAGGAAGTTTTCAAGTGAAATGGAAGCAGCAGAATGTTATAACAGTTGCTTACATAACAGGTTTATGATGGACTGAGTTTGGGAATTATTAACAAAAGTTTATACCTAAGTTCATTAATTCTTTAAAACTACTTTCTTGAAACCTGGTTATCATATTTCACATTGAATTGATGACTTAGTTGATCAGACAGTAACTGATTCAACTCACTTTCTATCATTTTATACTTTTAAGTATAATGAGCAAGTCTAAGGACATCTGATAGAAAGAACAGCTAGTAAAAGTGAATATAACACTGGTGTTAGAGGCAACAATTGCTATGAGCTGGAAACCCTGTCAAGAAAGCCTTTTGAATAGGTTTATCTTTACACAGGCAGTTATTTATAACTGAAAACATTGGTTCTCACACAACCAGAGGTTGCATTAAACCGAAATCTTGATTAAGTGTCTGTTATACACTTAATCCCTTCAAAATGGTTGAAAGCAGTATGATTTTTCATAATAAAATCATATGCATACTGCTAAAAGTCAAAAAATTTCTTAAAAGGATTTTTGGAAATAAAAAATGACTCAGAAAACCATCAACTGATGGATTATGAGTTATTGCCCCATGAATCACCTCTCATAGGAGTTAACACACCTAGAAGTGATGAGGGCAGCAAATTAAACTCTTAAGGAATTGATGGCCACATGTACAACATTGTCTGATAACAAGTTCTAATTGATAGCTTAGATGATTTGGAGAGATACATTGTGAGAGATCTTCCAAACAGGGGAGGAAATGTTATTTGCATCTCAGGGGAGGAAACATCTCAGGGGAGGAAATAAAGCCCAAGGAAGTTTAACCAATGAAAGGGAGGAAAAGACAAGAGCATACAAGATGATGAGGAAGTTGAAAATGACAAGAATAGAGCTGATTCTGGAATATTATATATATATTCAGAAGGGATGAAGCATTCCAAAGGAGAAAGTTCTATCTAGGTCAAACGAAGAAAGCTTTCAGTTTCAATTTCAGTTCACTACGTTTGTTCATCACTTGCAAAGGCATGTTGATAGATGATTTCACTTGTTGAAACAATCATCCAAGATACACAGCACCATTGCCTCTTATAATTCCTCCATCCAAGGAAATTGCACCATCTTTTAGGTCAATGTTTGAAGCCTAAAGATGTGTGTATTGATATTGTTGAAGTCAAAGATCAGAATGCAGATGAGTTACTGAGATAGATTTTAATCTTTCAGAATAGAAGAAAGTTCAGTCCAAGGGTCTGACTATGAAGTGTTTGAAAGATCTTCACAATCCATAATTTAATTCAGAAACATGTTGAAATGGATTCACATGTTTATGGGAGGATTGTTGGGAATTAAATATTCTGAAGTTTAAGTATCGGGAAAATCTCTCAAGTGATTAAATCTGGTAGCAGTAGAGTTAAGTCTGGTGAGTTCCAAAGTTAAGTCTGCTGGTTAAGTCTGGTCATTGAAGTTAAGTCTGGTGGTTAAGTCAAGTGTTAATTCTGGTGACTATCTGAGTTAAGTCTGCTTGATGAAGATATTAAGGCTGGTTGACTAAAAGTCAATAATACACGGTAGATAATATCTTACCCCATGTGCTCAGTCTTTATCTTATACTCACAGAACAAGTTGTAAACATAGATACATGTTGTATCTTAGTTACTAACACACATAAGATAAGCTAGCAAGTTGTTTGACAAGACTTAACATTATTGTAAAGATCTTTCTTATGTTATAAAAGAAAGATCTTAGACTAGAGATATAAGTGTGTTAAAACTTATAGTGCAAAATATATATCTCTCAAGAACATAGAACAAAAACAATATCACAAGATATAGAAACATAAGATTCAAGGTTGTAACCCTAGTGATAACTCAAGATCACTCGTATTATTATCTTAATAATATTGAATCGTTTGGTGATAAGCTTTCATTGTTCATTGTCATATAACAAACACAACTGTTCCATTTTCATAACCATAATAACCTTCTAAGTGTGATTAAGTAGATTCCGCATACTTAATCATATTCACTCAATATATCATATACACAAAGTACAAAAGGTTTAACCACCTTATAGTGTATCGATCCAATTTACTAACACTCCCCCTCAATATGTGCATCGATATACAAAAAGGTTTAGCACATACGGGAGAGCCTACACTTGAGTTTCAAAAGAACACATTTTTTTATCAGAATTTCATATTTAAATCACATTCTCTCCCCCGATCAAAAATTTCAAACCATTTGAGATTTGTGATCCCAATTGATTTAAATAAGTTAGAAATTATGGGAGAAAATGTGGTCAGGTTAGATGTATTCTGATTATCCTTGATACAAGAGAGAGTGTCACTGCTGATGTTGCACAAAGTTTAAAAAGGTGTCTGAAATTTGAACAAATACTCTCCCCCTCAATTAATGACCCATTTTCTGTTTAAAGAGCTGTAGTCATTCAATTGAGCGTTGTCAAGTATTTGTGAAAATTTAAGTCCAGTTACCACCTTGTGAAACACCAAAACTCTCCTGAAGAATCATAGAAGAGAAAGAGTTTTCGTTGTAAAGAAGACTTCTCTTCTTATACAAGAAATGATGCACTGAATCGTACATCAGATCGAAGAAACATGGATATAAAGTAATCCATGCCCAGATGAACATCACCCAGTTGGAGGAACAGCTGTCTTTTTGGTGACATGCTTTCCCCATAGTATAGCACGGGGTGCAGTCTGAAGTAACTGCAAGCCGTTATGACATGTTTTAACCATTTAGTATAACTTATGCTCGAGCTTCATTTAAAGTCCCGTGTCATTATTGAATGACATTTCTAGAACCGTAAATGTTATCGATAAACAAAAGACATGCCTAGACGAACTATTTTTGGTATTTTGTGATTTTCTAATTTTTATGGTTTTTTTTTTATAGGTTTTATATTTTTCTATTTTCTTTTTGGTTTAAGATATATACAAATATATGCAAGGATATATGAATCAAATATATACAAGTATACGAGGAAAATCCATTACTCCTCAGCTTCCTGAATCTTCTCGGTTGCCGTCACTTTACTTGCTGAAGAACAATGTGAGCACATTTAATTAGGGATTAAATCTGGTTTTTCACTCTCCCCTAATTAGTGCTCTCCCCCAAACTGACAACCTTTCTGATGAATGCCCTGAATATGAAGAAGTCTTTTGATAACCAAATGCATGCCGTCTTTAGTCTTCTAACACACAGCGGAAAATGTAGAACAGACTGTAGACTCGACCTTCTTCACGATTGTCCATTTGGGGAACAGAATATCAACATCTTCATCTCACCAAATGCATTCCGGTAATCTTACATATAACCCCTCAGCTCGTAACATACACATGAGATGATAACACCAAAGTAACAAATTGAAACACTGATCATCTTTAATTTGTATCATGAGATATTAAGCCCGATCATGTGAACTTGTTGTGAGTCCTTGATGTACACATTTCTCTCCCCTGATGGTTACGATTAATCGGCCCATGACGTACACATGAAATGATAATACCAAGATAACAAGTTGAAACACTGATCATCTTTAATTTGTATCATAAGACATTAATCCCGATCTCGTAAACTTGCTGTGCGTCCTTGGTGTCCACATTTCTCTCCCACTACAAAAAAAACAGGCTTTCAGAGACTGAAAAATCAGTCTCCGATACACCATGATCAGTTACGGATGGTCTATCAAGGACTAATTTTGCTAGTCACTAATCAGTTACAGTAGCTTAGTTACGAAAAGTGACGTTATCAACTGAAATTCAGTCCTTGTTGCATCGAACCAACGAGGACCAGAGATCAGTCTCCAAAATAAAAAAGTTAGTCCTTATTTCTATGGGTTGGTATCATGTTATTTCAGTCCCCAATGCATATTATCGGCGACTGAAAAGTCAGTCGCCAATACTATGTTAGATCAGTTACTAACACATGGATTTAGGGACTGAAAATTAGTCCATAAACATTGTTTATAGTCCTTACTACGTTTCGTTGTTTTGTAGATTACCGTACCAAATCAGTCTCTAATAATAGGATTTAAAAACTGATTAGTCTCCGATGAAAGGCTTTAAAGACTGATTGTTAGTCACAAAAAACAGATGAATTAGTCCTTAATTTGGTTTTCTAGTGATTGAAAATTAGTTTTAAAATATATGTTAATCGATACAAAATAACATTCAAATCAGTCTCCAATGGCGCCGTTTCATTATATTTCTATTATAAACTAAAAGTTAGTGGCAAATACAATTTAATTCAGTCCCCATTCACAATGCATACATGACCCCTTACAATTAGAGCTGGCATATCGTGTCAGACATGACCTGTTAAGACGCGAACCTGTTAAGACACGAACTT
This sequence comes from Artemisia tridentata subsp. tridentata, assembly GCA_021014915.2. Lineage (NCBI taxonomy): Eukaryota > Viridiplantae > Streptophyta > Magnoliopsida > Asterales > Asteraceae > Artemisia > Artemisia tridentata. The sequence goes on from CP139504.1 coordinate 111,381,071, forward strand.
GTTAAGGCCCAACACGAACACGACACGATAACAAATCGTCACTTTTTTCGAACACGAACACGACACGAAATTAACATGTTACACGATAAGGAACCTGTTAAGGGAACTGTTAACAAAAATAATAAATTTAAACCTTATAACTAATAAATCCTTAATAAAACCTTATAACAAATACATAACGAAACAAAAAGTCCTTAATAAATCCTTATAACTAATACATAACGAAACAAAAGTAAACAATTCTAATGTCTTCACTCTTCACCCGTAATCTCGTGTCCTCGACTTCAATTCTTCAAACCTAAAAAGTGAAAATAATAATTAAAATGACGATACGCATTATGATCAGAATGTTTACTTGTGGATTCTGTTACAAAAATCAACCTGAAGCCAATTTAGACAAGTTTGCACTTGCTGATGTAGAATGAGTCTAAACAAGTCAGCGTGGTTAACCCAACCTGACCTGGCCACTTCGCCACTCCACTAATTATATGTAGTCACAGGGCATTGATAGACTGATTTTTGCCCACTAATCCATATGTCAGGTCGAACATTTATCCTAATCCATGTGGTCAAATATTTATCCATATGTCAAGTCAAACATTGCAGTTTTATGAGATCCAGGAAGTATGAAACTTCATGTCATAAAAATTTCACATACAACGAAATTACATACCTCTATTAGAGCTACAAGTTTGACCATGCACCAAGTTTAACTGAGTTAAAAATTCATGAAACTTAAGGATCGTACTCTGGATTCGCTCTTTCACTGACTGTAGAACCTTATGTGGCACGATGCCAAGATCGTTGAACGTTAAAGCTTCAAAAACAGGCAGATACTAATCAGGTCACTATAAACTACTGTACATAATATAGGTTAGCAATTTCAACCAAATTTACTTAATAATTGGTCTATTTGGGTCGTGTTTATCTCAAACAGGTCAAATTAATACAGTATGTGGTTATCTATGTACGAAAGACTAACCATTTTCTGAAACAAGCTTATCCGAAGAAAAAGCATTAATCATATCCAGATTGAAAATATTTGGAGAGGGTAATGGGAAAGGAACTTTATTTAGAAACGTTTTCTCGCGGTGATGAGATTGCCTGCGATTAACGGACAACAAAACAAAACGGAATGGAATTAGCAACTAAGTTAACATTTATAAATCTGAAACTGCTTAAATCTACACGCCCAAAATGGCTAAAAACTAATAAGCAGATTCGCAATTTCATAAATAAACTTTTTACAAAAAGATGGCAACTGTAATTAAGATACCTTAGCAATTGGAAGAGGAACATTAACATAATGAGGCCATTCTCGAATCACTCCATACATAATTTCAGCCTGGAAAAGAATGATATAAGACTTTTTATTCAAATAAAAGAAAGTTGCTTTGAGCAGGACAGGTAAAACAAGCGTGGCAACAAAATATGGAAATGATAAAGAGCTCAGATTCACCATTCAAGAGGAACATTAACATAATGGTCGAACACTTCATGTGTCCTACATAGAGGTGAACTCAGGTATGCAAATTAGAGCTACCAAACTACAAAGCAACAGATATTTTACCACTATGGACTGCTGCGGCGGTGCTACTGCTGCGGCGGTGATGATGCTGCGATGGTGGTTCACGGTGGTTCCGTCTAATTAACCACAAACACAACAAAAAACAAACAAATATTATCAAACTAAAATTAAACATACAAATTAACACATAAAAATTAGAAAAAAACAACATACCTTCAAAAAATACAATAAATTAACAAAAATTAACAAATCGTGCACAATATGTGGATCGATTAAGAAACAGGGAAAGGGATTTAATCTAGGATTGTGGATCGATAGATTAATGGTTGGATATAGAGGAATGGAGTTATGGAGGCTGAGAAAAAAAATTTAGGAAAGAGGAAAGTGTTTTCTAATCTAGGGTGGCGGCGTGTGGTGGTGGTATGGTGGTCGCGGCGGCGCAGCGTCAAACCCTAGCAAATGACCCTTTATCGGACTCAAACCAACCAGAAAACCTCCTTGCTTCTTGATCTACCTCGTACGTTATCGAAAGGACTCGCCGGAATTTGGACGGAAAATGTAGCGGCACCGGGTTTCTTAAAATCCGGTGAGTGTGTTATAATAGTGGTGTGGAAAACCCTAATTTGGGGTATTTAAAATACGCAGGGACCATTTCTGTCATTTCAGCATAGTTTGTGCAGGCGGTGTAAATAGGTCTAGGGGCTGGTTGTGCAAACTTGTAATTCTTTTATAATAAAACAATGTGGGCCCCATTCGACGTACCAAACGGACTCGAAAAATTATAAAACTTGCGTCATTGTTCCCGAAATAAATTTTTTGATAAAAACGAGTATAAATATGCATAACTTTACCGAAATCAATTTATTTGGAAAATTCGATTCGTTTCACGTTTTCTAGGTTGTGCCGGCTTGATAAATGAATAACGCTCACAATTTTAATAAGATATCCACTGTTGTTAAATCCCAAAACAAGTTCAAAGGGGTTTAAAAGCTAAGGGAAATAAAAAATAATTGTTTTGGCTCGTAAAATAAGTTTATGAAATTGGTCGGTTGTTACAAACGAGTTGTTCTGCACTATACAACTTTGGATTTTCATTGAGTGTTGTGTGTAGAAAATTTGGTGTATCGTCACCAAGAGCAAAACCATATCCATTAGGATTTGACTTTAAAGTGAACTTCTGTATTGTTGTTACAGAATCTCTAGTTCTGTAAACAACATTTAGAAACTATTTTAATTTGCGTTCCAATTCAACGATTTCATCAAGGTATAAATCAATGCATTTCCTGGACTGTTGTTTATCGTCGGAAAAATTAGCTTCACAGGCTGTCATCTCATCTTTTGTAAGTGACATTTGTGTATCCCTAATCACTCATACGTGAGGCGTCTAAAAATATGAATATCAATGTAAAATTACTTAACATCCAAAGCTCATCCTATGGATAAAATCAAGTCATACACATAGATGAAAGTAAATATGGATAAACTCAACAATTACGTATGGTTTGGGTTGGTTGACCGTTCGGTTTCCCACGTTCAGTAAAGACCCCAAAATGTGACAAGAGTCACGAGTTGGGGTAACGCTCACGAGTCGACTCAGTTGGTTTGTGACAATTACCCTAGAGGATAATAGACTTGAATGTGGAGTTCCCGAGGCAGAATATGTTGCTTGGGATTAACTTGATCCATTTCGAGAAAATGGTATGGTATTTATAAGGAGACCTTTAGAGGTGTGAGAACAAGTAAAGGCAATATGATGGTCCACGTGGTGTGTAAAGTAGAGTGCGTTGATTGGCTATATGCCTATATGCAACTCTATTGTTATTATCTTAAATGGAAGTGATGTGTATAGTATAGTGGATTGACGATTGCTATAGGCACCACAACTTATTATATATGGTAAGAACGTAATAGCTGTTTCTTTAAAAGGGATGTCGCGCTCGATGAAGCAACTGATTGATGTCATTATCTAGATTACACGTCTTAAATTGTCAACACTCAAAATGAAAGCCATCGGTGAATATTAAAGATGTTATGAACGTCTAAAACTTGAATTTTGCTCAAGTTCCCACGTCACGGGGGTATAAACCGAGGTTTCGTGCGTGAACTCCTAAGTGTTACACATAAATAGCAATCCGTAAATAGGTTTATATACAAACTTACAATTACTAACAACGATACAAATGTATGTAGGTCTTAAAAACAAGTGTAGTACATTACAATATATAGAACTGTATATTCTGTCGGTAATCCAGTTTCGTCCGTTTTTGTCAGTGTTTATCTGTTTTTGTCCGTTTTTATACGTTTTCGTCCGTTTTTTACGTTTTCTTCCGTTTTTATACATTTTCGTCCCTATTTTACGTTTTTGTCTGTTTTTTACGTTTTTGTCTATTTTTTTACGTTTTCGTCCATTTTTTACGTTTTCATACATTTTAGTCCCTTTTTTTTACGTTTTTATATGTTTTCATCCGTTTTCGTCCGTTTATATACAATTTCATCCGTATTTTTATGTTTTCATCAGTTTTTGTCTGTTATCTTTTAACGTTTTTATACGTTTTCATCCGTTTTAGTCCCTTTTTTACGTTTACATCCATTTATATAGGTTTTCGTCCATTTTTTATGTTTTCGTCCTTTTTGATATGTTTTCTTCTGATTTTAAACGTTTTCGCCTGTTTTTATAAGTTTTAGTCCGTTTTATAAGTTTTAGTCCGTTTTAATCTATTTCTATACATTTTAGTCTTAGCTATGATGTCCATGTATTAGGGACTGAGTTGTGATTCAAATGCAGTTGATGAAGCGAAAAGTGTACCGCTTTTAAGAGGTCATTTAAGCCCTAAATCGTATTTATTTGATCAAATATCGCCCTAAATCGTTCCTTTTGTCATTTTAGGTACTTTTGAGGAGAAATCTGGAAAAGGAGGCATTTTGGACGTTTTTGGAGCATAAAAGTGAAGAAAACGACAAAGTCTCAAAATTGTGCTGGAAATTACCTTTGACGGCGTCAGGATTTGTTCTGGACGGCGTCATGGCTTGGCAAAAGTGGTGGATGTGAAAATTACTCATGATAAGCCAGAGAAATTTGCATGGAATTCTGACGGCGTCACGCTTTAATGTGATCAAGGTCGTCACGGCTTAATTTAAAGAGGGACGGCGTCACCCCTAAGTCTGACGGCGTCAAGCCTTGATAAGCCAGAACGGATTTTGGAGAGCTAAAGAGGGACGGCGTCAAGAAGGCCATCCGGGAACCCTAAAAGCGGCGAGGTGACGGCGTCACACTCCATAACGTGACGCCGTCAGATCTGAAAGTCTATATATAGTTTTGCAATTTTTTGTCATTAGTGTGGAACTTATTGGGGAACTTTGTGTGTGAAAACCCTAAGACGATTTTAGCAGCTCTTTCAAGGCTTTTTGCCTTGAGATCTTCCATGTTACATTGAAGATAAGTTATCAATTAATCATTCAATATGTCTATGTGTTGTTTGATTCTATCTTGTTCTTGTCTTTTGTTTAACATGCTAGGCTAGATTTATCTTGTGTTTGCTTAGATCTAACGAAACCTAGCTATTGATTATTGGTTATCAGTGTGTTATTAGTTGTATGGGATGATTATTTATCTATGTTAGGCTTAAGAAAACTGGCTAACCTCCTATTCGGTAACTTGCTTGAACGTCTTAAGAAGCATGAACCAATGCGTACTAAGGTTTTTTTGGTTGTATTTAATGCACAAGCGAATTCTAGTGATCCCATGTTAGGAGCTTCCTAGCCGGCTCGACATAGGAGTGAAGTAGGAGCTTGTAGAGTTGGGGAAGTACGTACGCCACCCCACGATTGGTATTAAGGAATACACCCGTCATCCACGCAATTAATACACACTAATCAACCGGTAAAAGATAGTTAGGGAGTAAGGAAATCTAAGTAAACACATTTCTCTCCACATAAGTTTTACCACCTTTTAATTTTCTGTTATTTTATTTTATTTGCATTCGTAGTTATTTGGGTTAGTTGACTAGCAACTAATTCCGCCCACTCTTTCAAACCCGAGATTTTACTTGCTTTCATAAAAAAATATAAAAACATAAAAAGAATCTTCTCTCACCCTTAGACCTATTAGAGTAGTTTTTCATACCTAACGAACACTATTCCCTGTGGAGAACGATCAATCCCCCGTACTTACCACTACAGTATACTAGATCGGTCAGATACACTGCCTGGTGGGGTTGTAAGCCTCTTGAGATCCCTCGAGAGGTAAAACCTGTTGTAAGGTTGCAAAACCACGCATCAGCATTCACTAACAAATTTTCCTCCAAACTTTTTTTGTTGCGCAAACATATTTGTAACTGAATTTTAGTCTTAGGTATGATGTCCATGTAATAGGGACGCAGCTGTGACTCAAATTCAGTCACTAAAAAATTTCCCTCCAAACCTTTTTATTGTCTAGACATATTTGTAACTGAAACTTAGTCTTAGCTATGGTCTCCATGTATTAGGGACCAAACCTTGACTATAATTCAGTCACTAACAAATTTTTTGCCAAAATTTTTTATTGTGCAAATATATTTGTAACTGAAATTTAGTCTTAGATATGATGTACATGTACTAGGGACTGAATTGTTACCCTTATTCAGTCACTAACAAATTTGCCTCCAAATTTTTTTCCCGTACAAGCATATTAGTAACTGAAATTTAGTCTCAGATACGAGGTCACTGAATCGAGGACTGATTTTTAGTCACCGCAATCAGTCAATAAAAGGTCAGTCCTTAAAAGTATCAGTTACTGATGTTTCAGTTACCGATGCTATGTATCAGCGAATGATATATCAGTCCCTATAAATTCAGTCTCTGAAAGCCTTTTTTTTTGTAGTGTCCCCTGATGGTTACGATTAATCGGGATCATCATAATGATGTGTACATGAAGCATAATGATGTATACATGAAGCATTTAACTAGAAGCACTTTATCACTGATTATATCAGCCCGTGAGAAGATGTCGAAGGGTCGGGAGGTAGAATTCCATGAACTTGTTCTTCAACACCTTGATGAATGACTAGAGATATGCTTTCATGAGTTGTTGGAGAAGTACTAACAGATGGTACTTCTTGAACCATTGTGGTTCAAGAAGGAGTACCGGTTGTATCAACAGATATATGTGCATCAGTGGGAAACATAGGAGATACAACACTTGATGGAGCTGAAAGTATTCTTCAAACCAATGGTTGAAACAGCATATCTTCTTTCTTCATGGACGATGCAACATATAGTGTTGAAGAAACTTGGTTTGCACGACTCCTGAACTGATGTATTCAGGAGTCGTATGACCATTTCTCAAACATCAATCAACATGTAGTTTATTCACCCTTTCCCCCACTCAAAAATTGCATATGACTGCCATTTTTGATTGAACGAGTGAATAAGAATACCATCAATGGTAAGTAGATCCACTTAATGACTGACATTTTGTTTATTCACCCCTTTCCCCCCTCAAAAATTGCATACGACTGCAATTTTTTATAGAACAAGTGAATAAGAATATACTCCTGTGTACGTTGATCCACTTGATGACTGAGTGAGCATGGGAAGAGCATGAAACTTGTTGATGAGAATGGTCATAAACAAGAAGATTTCTCTTCTTCCAAAGATAAAGCGCACTTAAGCGTACACCTTTCTTTTCTTTTAGGAACGGGGCCTGAAGTGTTATCTGCAGACGCCATATGTCGTTAAAGAGCGAGGCCTGAACTGATGTGAACAGACGTCATTGTCGTTGAAGAACGAGGCTTGAACTAATGTGTTCAAACGTCATCTCTCTCTTTTCTACTTCTCTCATCTAACTCGTTACCAACCCCATTATCATTCTGTCGGCTTGATGTCGTGACTACTGATGGAGAAAACCCCAATATGATGAACTTGAGACTGAAGTAACATAACCCGAACTTGTGACTTAAACTTGCACTACTGTGTGACTAAGAGCGGTGTAGAGACTTCGTGCAACTTTGAATCCCTAAGTACTCTATACTCTTCAACCAACCAACTATAAAGTATAAGACGTACATCACCTCTTGAATATCCACAACTTCGAGTAACACTGAGCACTACAACGTAACTCCTTAAAGTGATAGTTATTTTGTGGTAATAGAGAGGAAGAATCACAAAAATAACTAGATATCCAATTCCTCGTCATTGTAAAGGTTAAAAGCTCGAACAAGGATCTCGAAGAATCTTCATCCAACCAACCCCGATATCTTCAGATACTAAGTACACGCACCCATGAAATTTCACTTCAACCTCAAATAAATAATAATGAATTAACGCCGTAGTCACATCTTGTGGTTTAAATGCCCAGATCTAGCCCTTTTTGATGTATTAAGTGAACATTGAAAACATCACGGGATTTTACAAATCTATGATTTAAACCGAGAAATAGATTCTTTCACGGGATTTTACAAAACCAAGAAGAAACCGTGAGACAATGATAAATTGAATGTGTCATACTAAGTAAAGTAGTATAAACTACTTCCCCCTAGAGGTTGACCTTATAACACACTTATAACACAGTACACCTTTCTCCCCCATGATGGTTTCGAACTTTCGGAAGCATCATTGACGTGTACGGCCATATGCACGAGAAGTTTTTGTCTTAAGCAAACATCTTGAAAAATCATGAATGATGTTGAAGGATCTTGAAAGATTTTGCTTAGACTGTGAAGCATCTTTGACGTGCGGTACCGTCGAATATCCCATGAGAATTGCTGATCACATCACAACCTTTAAACACTTTGGCAAACTAACCAACCTCGTACTCTGACGGCTATTTGTGACCACTTGGTGAAGGAAACCCGATATACCCAACTTGAAAAATGAAGTAGAATTCCCCAAATTCGTTACTTAAGCTTGCACTGTTGTTGGAAGAACGGTGTAGAGAATTTGTGCACCACGCAAATCTCTAAGTACTCAATAATATCCTCACAAAGTATGAGACTTTCATCACCTCTTGCGATTATCCACATCGTCTTCTGCGTGTGACACTGAGTACTATAATGTAACTCCTTTAAGTGATAGTTAACCAGGTCTTCAACCATCCACCCCGACTTCTGGAAACTAGATAAACCAAGTCTTCAACTTAAATCTTACGCACGAGCAAGTTATCATTGAAAGTCATGCATCCAACCATCCCCGACTTCAATATAAAATAAGTACGTGCCTTCGTGAAATTCCACTTCAATCTCAAATTGGTAATACCAAATCAACCCCGTAATCACTTTGATATTCATTGAAAACTTTAGCCGTGTAATATGTATCCCCGTGAAATAGTAAAACCCCGTAAGTTTTATTTGTCCAAAGTCCAAGTCCAACCTTTAGTCAAATGATAAGTCAAAAAAAAAACAAGGCGCCAACAATAATCAAACAACCGTATGCCAATTAAATACTATAAGCCAAACACCACTTTTAGCATAAATTCGGACAGCACATATCACAAAACAATTCAGTTGTAGCACAGTGACATTGAATTCCGAATAATCCAATACACGCCCCATTTACCACACTTTGTAAATTTTGGATAAGCACACTTAATCATCCCAAATTTCGGCTAAAATAAAATTATTAGCACAATGAAGCCCAAGTAATAAACCCAATATCACAATAGCCCAACTTTCATTTTTCGGCTAAGACAATATCTGGTTATAAGAAGGCCTTTCATATAATACAACCAAACCTTAAAAATTCGCCCTATATAAAATACCACTAATCACACTTATCAAACCTTAACCCTAATCCCCCATTTCTTATCAAACAATACGCCCCATTCACTTTATCACTCATCAAACGCAGCTAAGCACAATCAACTAAACCCTAATCTCAAAATCCATCCGCCCCCATTAACTAAAATCACTCACCAAACTCATCTTTCTCAAATCTCATCTAACTATCATCATCAAGAACATTAATCCGATCTCACAGCCATAGCACAATAACAAACCCGTATGGATATCTTGTTATCATTAAATTTACTCGTGACAAGCCTCAGCCATGTAACAAGAAACTGAATACATAGACGACCTATTTCTTTCGGTTTAGCACGAATCAAGAGGCGTTGAAGAACTTATGACTTCAAGATCTTGATATAAGGTCTCGGGTAGGTATTGATGTGTTTTGCTTTAAGTTGAGTCGTTTTGAACGAAACAAGAATAGATTATAACATACTTGTTATGAATCTGTTATTATTAGTTTTGGATATTATATGAAGTGTAAGCTTCAAGAATCTTGATCGATGATGAGTTTGTTCTTTCGATAGATCGACCTTCAAGGTCTGATATCTTTGTTATAGATACGGAAGAAAACTGAGATCATAAGATTGGCTGGTGTTTGTTTAAGTCTTAGTTTACATCTTGGTTTAAGTTGTGATTATATTGGCTGGTATTTGATTAAGAGTTGTGCTTTGGGTTGCCTTTGTTGAGTAGGATAGATGAGATGCGATATTGTTGGATCGGTATGAGTTTTTGTTCTTGTGACTGATGATATAATTGAACCGAGTCTGTGGTATTTGGTCTGGTCGTGGTCTCTTCTTCATCTTTATTCTGTTTGTTTGTTAGTAATTGTTTGATGATGTTTAAGGCTGAGATCACAATGAGTCTTTGGTATTTGGTTAGTGGTCAACGGGTATGGTCAAATCGCAGTTGACTTAAGTCAAACCGCAGAGACAAACCGCAAGAATTCTTGACATTTTGGCAGCATAACCTTTATATTTGCAAATAAAAAGGGTCTTCAAAATGCAAACCGCAACACGCAAACCGCAATGACAAATCACAATGATCAAACCGCTGTTGACTGGTCAAACCACTGTTGACTGTCACTTTCAGTGTTGTCCTTTATGCCTTTTTCGGATACACACCAAACCTTATATCCAAACCGCAGAAGCAAATTTCCCAATATACATCAAACCGCCACTAGCAAACTTGACAAAACAAAACAAAACAGAGACATCACTTTCACTTTTCAGTAGTTGTTTTCCCTTTTCAGCAATAAAGCAAGTCACAAAAATCAAACCAGTCAAACCGCAACAGATTTTTCTCTTTTTAATTTCAAACCGCTGTCAAGAAAAAGCAAACCACAACCAAGAACAACTTTTACCACCCAACCGCTACCTAGAAATATTAACGCAACACGGACCAGTATTCGATATAAAGCACCTTTTTAACACATCAAGAACCAGTATAATGACTTGAAGAATATAGCAATGAAAGAACCAGTACACGGACCAGTTTTTGATATATAGCAACTAATGGACTTGTGATATAAAACCCAAACTCATATGGACTTGTGTTAGCAGCTAATGAAAAAAAAAGGCAAAAATAACCATATAGCAATTTTCTGGTCGTGAGTATATGGACTTGAAGAACAAAGAGAAAAACAATCACCAATCAAAGAAAATCCAGTTTCTTGACTTGTGTATTCGAACCAAAAGAACAAAAAGAAAATTTAAAAAAAAAACACCAATCAAAGAGTTTCGAGTACTTAAAATCCAACCAAGGCTCTTGATACCAATTGTAGGATCGATACATGTGTTGATTGTGTGAGAATCGGGAGGTCTTGGGTTATGGAAGAACAAATCCATGATGGAGTTAGAGAGAGAGTAGAGAGGGAACTTGTGAGAGAAACTGGAAATGTATTAGCTTGAAATGAAAAGGAGTTCCAACCCTTCCCACACTTGGGAAGGGGTATTTATAGTACTAGCTAGTTTGCCCCTAGTGGGCTGTGGAGTGAGCTGACAATGGGTAAAGACCCGACCCAACTCCACAAATACTAATATAACTAAACTAATAATAATAATACTAATAATCCTACGAGCTACATAAATGCTAAATAGATACTCGGGGTGACCGAGTCTTCACATGAATATTTATATTCCTAACAGTTGAGCTCTACACGCATTTCTTCTCCAATCCCAATCAGCAGGGCCGAACCTGTCCATGTTCTGACTGTTACTTCTTAGCATGAAGAAGAGACAAATGCTGAGCGGTTGATTTCCCTTCGCCGTCAAAGCAATGAATTCGAGTCACCCTTGATGGGGGACACTGCCCCTCGATCCCCTCTCGCGGATCCTAACAGGAATGAAGGAGGGCACACTGCTTTGTCTGTTCCGCCTCAGAGTCCTTCATTCGCCAACTCAGGTTTGTCTCAAGTGCTTTGTTTGTCGTAACTGTATAAGTACTTGTTTTATTCTGACATTTCATTTTTTTCAGCCCATGCTTCTGGAGCTCATGAACGGTCCATTGCTTTTTCATCCTGCCATGCGGGTGAAGGAGAGGGTGAGTAGCCTTGTGCTTTCTTCATTCGACTCTTTGTTTCTTTTCTTTACCTTTTTATCTTATTTACGCATTGTCCGTTACTCCCCAGGATGAACAATGCTGCCAATTGTCGGGACATGCTCAAGAACTTATTCACCCCGGCTGACTACGAATTCTACAATGATGTGATGTCGGACCAGGGTGCTCTAAAAAGGTCATGGCGTTCGTTGGGGATGTGCATGCAGACTCAGACGAACACGCTTCTGAGATACGAGGAGCTCTCTGATCGGTTCGCTGATCTTTCTCATGCTCACAAGTCTTGCAAGGATGTTCAGCTCCGATATAAAGAGTGTAAGAAAGAGTTGTTAGAATTCCAGGCTGCCAGGGATGCTGAGATTGCCAAGGTTGTCTAGGCCGAAAAAGAGAAGCTTGATTTGGTTGCCGCAGGAGCTGAGCAGGAAAATAAAATCAAAGACTTGGAAGCTAGGCTTGCTGCAGCAGAGGAAGACAATCAGCTGTTGAGGAAGGAGAAAGAGGACTTTGCTGTTCAGTGTGGCCAGGGAGAAGTTGCCAAGCAGTGTTTGGTTCGAGATTATTTTCCTACTTTTGTTCGCCGACTTCTTCAGAGTGCCGAGTATAAGAGAAGTTTATTTGTGCCCTTTAATATGGCAATTGCCGCCGGATGGCTCAAAGGCGTGCAAGAGGGCCGCTCTCCTTAAGCTGTGCAAACTATTTTGGATGCCTCATCCGGCTTTGATCTGGAGGCTTATGATAAGCTTAATCCGGCCTATGATGAGTTGTTCATCAAGAGGTATCCTTTTGTGGACAAAGTTGCGAATGCTTATCTTCGGACTCCAGCGGAGCTACAAAACCTATTTTCGGATGAGACCCCTCCTACCCCCGGTCAGGGACCTACAGGCTCTGCGCAGCCTTAATTCTTTGTAATAGCTTAGCTCCTTTGTTGCCAAGTGATGGCATTGTTTTGTATGTAACCTAACGAACAACATTGTTTCTGTTTTATATTTGCTTTTTCGGGAATGACTATCCGTCCGTTTATTTGACGGACAAAGAATTTTGCCTTGTTTAAATAATTTTATTATTGTTGCATTTCTTTGATGTATGATGAGTGAAATCGTTTGATGAATATCATTCGGGCTTTAACCCTGCATGTGTTATGGAATATAACCTTTCGGTGAATACCACCTAGGTTCTTCCTATGTGAATAGCACGTTTAGGGAATGTAACCGTTCGGTGAATAGCACCTGGGTTCTTCCCATGTGAATAGCACGTTTGGGGAAATGTAACCGTTCGGTGAATAGCACCTGGGCTCTTCCCATGTGAATAGCACGTTTGGGGAATATAACCGTTCGGTGAATAGCACTTGGGCTCTTCCCATGTGAATAGCACGTTTGGGGAGTATAACCATTCGGTGAATAGCACCTGGGTTATGAGTAATAGACACTGACTACGCATTCGATCGGAGGTAGCTAGCCGCCCGTCGGAGTCACTAATAACTTATGTCTAACATCAATTTGTTGGAAAATTGCCATCATTCCAACTTGGAATACGGCTCATCTTTCATTTCATATATTTTGGTTACACTTGATTAAGAAATACATTTGCTACAGATAGCACTTCCTTAAATTAATTGCATTCCAAGTGTGTGGTACTTCCATGTCTTCCATCGTCATTAGCTTGTAGGAGCCGTTCTGGAAAGCCTCTATTACTCGGTATGGACCTTCCCAATTGGGTCCTAACTTTCCCAAGTTCTCGACTCTGCTGGCTTCATTCTTGCGGTATACGAATTCTCCGACCTTGAAGGACACTGGCCGGACTCTCTTGTTGTAATACTGCTCCACCTTTGCCTTGTACTTGGCCTCTCTAATGGTCGCTTCTTCCCGACTTTCTTGTAACAAATCTAAGTTCAGACGCGTTTCTTCATCATTCGTTCCTTCGCGAACCATCATGGTCCTATGCGTCGGCATTCCGATTTCCGCTGGGATTACCGCCTCACTCCCATACGTGAGACTGAACGGTGTCGCTCCATTACTCGTCTTCAAAGATGTTCGGTGAGCCCATAGAACGTTAGGGAGTTCGTCCACCCAACCGGCCCTTTCTTTCTCCATACGTGTCTTTATCCCGCTCATCAAACTTTTATTCGCTCTTTCCACTAACCCATTGGCCTGTGGGTGTGCCACCGCCGTATTCATATGTCCTATCTTCATCTTCTCACACCAGGTTTTAAACGGGTCTTTGAAAAAGTTTGTTCCATTGTTCGTGACAATGACGCCCGGTAGACCAAATCGGCACACTCTATTGTTCCATACAAACTTTATAACCTCTTTCCCTGTGGTTTTTGCCAAGGGTTTTGCTTCGATCCATTTCGTGAAGTAATCAATTGCCACTATGGCATACTGGACCTTCCCCGGTGCTGCTGGGAGAGGGCCGAGGACGTCCATGCCCCATTGATAGAACGGTCATGGTGCCATGATTGATGTCATGAGACTTTTGGGCAATTTGGGCACTGGGGAGTGTATCTGTGATGAAGCGAAAAGTCTACCGCTTTTAGGGGGTCATTTAAGCCCTAAATCGTATTTATTTGATCAAATATTGCCCTAAATCGTTCCTTTTGTCATTTTAGGTACTTTGGAGAAGAAATCTGGAAAAGGAAGCATTTTGGACGTTTTTGGAGCATAAAAGTGAAGAAAACGACAAAGTCTTCAAAGTTGCTGGAAAAGTACACGTGACGGCGTCAAGGATTGCTCCTGACGGCGTCATGGCTTGGCAAAAGAGGTGGATACGACAAATACACATGACGCGCCAGAAAGTTTTACAAAGGAAGTCTGACGGCGTCACCCTTTAAGGTGATCAAGGCCGTCACGGTTTAAGTTAAAGAGAGACGGCGTCAAGCACAATTGTGACGGCGTCAACCCTTGACGCGCCAGAGTGGATTTTTGAGGATTAAAGAGGGACGGCGTCAGGAAGACCATCCAGAAACGCTAAACGCGGCGAGGTGACGGCGTCAAGCTCTATAACGTGACGCCGTCAGATCTGTTTTCCTATATATACTTTCATAATTTTTAGTCATTAGTGTGCAACTTTGTGAGGAGAAACCCTAAGACGAATTTTCTGCCATTTTTAAGGGTTTTATACCCTTGGATCTCCCATGTTTAATTGAAGATAAGTAATCAATTAATCATTCAATATGTCTATGTGTTGTTTGATTATATCTTGTTCTTGTCTTTTAATTAACATGCTAGGCTAGATTTATCTTGTGTTTGCTTAGATCTAATGAAACCTAACTATTGATTATTGGTTGTTGGTGTGTTGGTTGTTGGTGTGTTATTAATTGTATTGGATGATTGTTTATCGATGTTAGGCTTAAGAAAACTGGCTAACCTCCTATACGGTAACTTGCTTGAACGTCTTAAGAAACATGAACCAATGCGTACTAAGGTTTTTATGGTTGTATTTAATGCATGAGCGAATTCTAGTGATCCCATGTTAGGAGCTTCTTAGCCGGCTCGACATAGGAGTGAAGTAGGAGCTTGTAGAGTTGGGGAAGTACGTACGCCACCCCACGATTGGTATTAAGGAATACACCCGTCATCCACGCAATTAATACACACTAATCAACCGGTAAAAGATAGTTAGGGAGTAAGGAAATCTAAGTAAACACATTTCTCTCCATATAAGTTCCACAACCTTTTCATTTTCAGTTATTTTATTTTATTTGCAATTGTAGTTATTTGGGTTAGTTGACTAGCAACTAATTCCGCCCATTCCTTCAAACCCGAGATTTTACTTGCTTTCATAAAAATATAAAAATACAAAAAGAATCTTCCCTCACCCTTAGACCTATTAGAGTAGTTTTTCAATCCTAACGACACTATTCCCCTAGAGAACGATCAATCCCCCGGTACTTGCCACTACACTATACTACATCGGTCAGGTACACTGCCTGGTGGGGATTGCAAGCCTCTTGAGATCCCTCGAGAGGTAAAACCTGTTGTAAGGTCGCAAAACCACGCATCAAGTTTTTGGCGCCGCAGCCCGGGGAGTAGTTATTGCTTAGGTTGAAATTTATTTTTATTAGGTCTACTCACAAGATTCCTATCAAGTGAGATTTTTCTTTCTATTTTTGTAGCTTTCTCGTAGTCTATCTTTTCTTTGTGATTTTGTTTGTAATTTGCTGCAAATGGACTTTTCACTTAGACTTCTAAGATTGCAAGATATGGTTGAGTGGCTAGAACACCAAGAAGTTCAAAATACCTCATTTAGAGACACTTATGAATCATATGAGCCTTCACCTAGGATATTTTCTTATGAACAACCTCCATGTTTAGGATCTTGTTTTAGTGAGGCTAATAGGAAAAGCGACCTAGTTTGCCAAGGAATTGTGGATAGAGCCGTATCAATAAACCATAAGTTGGATGAAGCACTAGGTTTGTTATTATCACTACCTAAGAAAACAATTGATGAGGATATAGGTGATCTTGACACGTGGAATGATGAGGTAAACACCATAAGCCCACAAAATACTCAACCATCATTTGAGGCACCCACACCGCCCGTGACTTACCCGGAAGAAGTAGAAGAGACTTTAGGAATCCCGATGGAGGTAGAACCCTTGGACCAAGCACAACTAGAGGATATAGGTTTGAACACTTTTAGTGATGACCTTACTCTTAGTTCTAGGGAATTTCCTAGTGTTGATGAGCCGGAACCTCAACCTTTACACAAATTTTCATCCTTAGATTTACATCTAGGAGACAAAAGAGGAACCGACCCACCCATAAACCAATATTATCCGGGTAGTTTTAGGATGAAGGAAGCCATTCACTCACCCCCTTCACCTCACGTGGCATATTTCCACCCTAAGGGTGTGTATCGCTACTTCCACTCGCACTTAATCCTAAGTGTAGGGAAAACCTCCCCTATTTCCGTTAAATAAGGGTAGAGTCAGGCTCGTGACTCGAACAAAAACAAACGCTTCTTGGGAGGCAACCCAAGCTTTATTTGTTTGTTTGTTTGTTTGATTTTATTTGTTTCCGAATGCAAGTTTAATTGTTATTGTTTGTGCTCATGTTTCAAAGTAAATTGTGAAAATGCTTTATTTTGTTTTTAACTTCGTCTTAACTACATATAAAGGTATTTTGCAAAAGATAAGTGTAAGGGAATCCAAATTTGTTTACAAGAACAAGATTGAACATGAATCACAACAATATTAAATGAGCATGCATACTAGTAATTGTTAGAGTCAAATGCTTGTATCGAGTCATAATGAATATTTTGCAGGATTTCCAGGAAGTGAGGCATAAGTTTTTCCAGAAATTTTTCGGAAACTAACCATAAAATTTCTGCAGGTCACTTCTGACGGCGTCAAGGTTAACACCTGACGACGTCAAGGTTAACACCTGACGGCGTCAAGTGTAAAATTCTGGAAATTTTGCAAGCTTTGTTTTTCTACCGGAGTCATAAAGTTTTTGTTAAATCTTTAGTTTTATAAACTCCAGGAAATCCGCAAATATTCATTCTACAAGCATTATATCTTTAATCGTTTTGTTTTTATTTCTAAGTCTGGAATTACATCTAGTTGTGAGTTTTCTTTGTTCAGGTTGATGCTTTGGGTTTTTTGTGTTTGTTTTCTCAGGTTTAACAGGTTATATTGGACAAGAAGATGATTTATATTTCGGAAGGGAAGCTTTCAACGTTCATTTTCTTGGAGGAGGATTTAACCATGTTACCGGATTATCCACATCGAACGAATCAGGGGAGTATTTGTTTTCATTCTTTTACCTTATTTACTTTTACATCCTTTGAATGAACATTGGGGACAATGTTCAGCTTAAGTGTAAGGGGAGGGTAAAGGATGATACCTTAGAGAATACAATTGCGCTTGATTTTTGTTTGTTTGATGGTAGATGTGTAATAAAACTGAGATAAATACTTGTTAGGGCAATTTTAGTGCCAAATTTAAAATTTTTTACAACATTTAGGAGTGAAACTTTGGTCTTAATGAGCGTCTCATGGATAGGAGTTATATGACTAGCACAAAACCGTACCACTAAAAAATTTTCCACCCCCAAATATGTGAGGTTCGTGTTGGGAATTATGATGAGTATCAAGAGCAGACAACTTAGGTCTGGTAGTTTATCTAAGTTAGGTCTGTTTGTATTATTAGGTCTGGTAATGTAATGTTAAGTCTGGTAGCATATTTAAGTCTGTTTGACTTATAAAGTTAAGTCTGGTCGTGAAGATAGGAAAGTCTGTTAGAGTTATGTTAGGAAAAGATACAATGCGTGTATGTATCTTTATAGAAGATTTGTGTATATCTTCTGTGTCGTCTAGGGTTTCCTTGTGTTATAAAAGGATCCCTAAAGATTGTTAGTTTGTGTGTGAGTTGTACGAATTCATTATAGTGAATATCAATATACGAAGTTAGTGATATCCCTGCTTGTGTTCTTAATTGTTCTTGTTAAGATTCCGCATTAACAATAACAATCACTTAGGGTTTCTCACTTAGATTGGTTCGGATTTATCCTAACCATCTACTAGGTATTCAAGACTACTTAGTGATCCATATACAATTTGTGGACCAACAAGTGGTATCAGAGCAAGGGAGAGACTCTGAATTCGAAGAACACTAAATCTCAAAAACCTAATTCTCACTCAAATCACCCTACAAAATGTCTGAATCCGATAAGCCTGTTTTCACTGAAACTTTCTCAATCCATAACAGTGAGGATGAGAAATCAAACCATGAAGATGAAGGAAAATCCGATACCAGTAACTCCCAATCACAACAACAACCCATCCCTTCCACAACCACAATCTCAAACATAAAACTTCCATTACTGAAGAGAGAAGAGTATGATATATGGGCCATGGAGATGGAACATTATCTGGAATACATTGATAGCGATGTATGGAAGGTGATTCAAAAGGGAAATTCTAAGAAGAGAATTTCACAAGGGAATGATGGGCAGCTCAGAATAATGCCACCAGTATCTGCTGAGGAGATTAGGGCTGTGGAGAAGGAAAAGAAGGCCAGAACCTTGCTTCTTATGGCTATTCCTAAGGAGCATCTACAAAGGTTTCATGGCATTCTTGATGCTAAGGAGATGTGGGAAGCTATCAAGAAACGATTTGGAGGTAATGCTAACTCCAAAAAGATGCAAAAGGCTGTTCTTAAACAGCAATTTGAAACATTCAGTGTTTCAAAGACTGAAGGTTTGGAGAAGGGCTATGACAGATTTCAACATCTGTTAACACAACTGGAAGTTCATGGTGCAGCAGTCTCGAATGAGGATGCAAATCACAAATTCCTTAGATCTTTACCATCAGAATGGGGCAATGTATCTGTGGCGATGAGGATTAAGGAGGAAGTAGATTCTATGACACCTGATGACCTATACAATAATCTCAGGATGTTTGAAAGGGACATCAGTAACAACACTCAGGCTTCAACCAGTTCATCAAATGTTGCTTTTGTGTCTCAAAACAAAAGCAGTACTTACAAGGTTAGATCTGGTGGTGTTAGGTCTGGTAACTATGAAACTCCTTCAAGTGAAAGGTCTGCTTCAAGTTTTACTGATGAGGTGATACATTCTTTCTTTGCCAATCAAACGGAAGATGAAAGCTTTATTAGTGAAGACCTTGAACAGATTAATGATGCTGAAGTTGAAGAGATGGACATAAAATGGCACATTGCCATGGTTGCTTTAAGGGTCAAACGATTTCAGAAGCAATATGGTAGGACTATCAACTTCAACAACAAATCACCAGTGGGATACACAAAGAGGACTGTTGAATGCTACAACTGTCACAAGCATGGACATTTTTCAAGAGATTGTCCAGAAAAGAAGTCTGCTGATGAGAAAAGAGTTGAAGATGGGAAGATGGAAAAGAATCAGATGAGCCTGCTGACAATGGAAGCTGGAGGAGTCAATTGGGGTGAGCATCCAAGAGTAAATGAGGAGTCTGATCATGCTCTCATGGCCATTGGTAATGAGGTATCATTATGCTCTAAATTATGTACTGACTCATATAATCATGTTAAGGCTTTATGTGATGAGCAGCAAGAACAAATAGGTGATCTAGAAGTAAATTTATTAGCACATAAAAATGCTGTAAAAACTTTAGAGGCACAAAAGGTCACCCTTCAAAACCAACATGCTGCTTTAAATGAAAAACTATACTTTCAAGCTAATAAGATATATGAACAAGATGAGAAGCTTAAAAGGTATAGACAATTAGGGCTTAAAATTCAGAAGGAAAGGGATGAGCTGAGAAAAAGGGTAGATCAATGGAACAGTTTAAATAATAACCTGTTTAAGTGTTGGGATTCTCAAATTAAGTCAAATAAAAAATGTGGCTTAGGATATGAGGAAAATGAGAATAGGGCTATATTTAAGAATAGAGAAGAGGACTATGCTGATAAGCCTTTATACAATAGGTTTGTTAAGACTGGTGACTTTAAGGGAGTACCACCACCTTTGAGTGATGACTATACTCCTCTTGAAAAGGAAGAGTTGGATGATTCACTCTTTGTGTATGGTAAGAAAGGTCCTCAAGTGCCTGAACCAACTACCTCAGAGGACAAATCCAGTAGATATTCTTCTTGTCAATCCAATGACTCTGAAGGATCTATTGATGGTTCCTCTGATCACTCTAAGTCTGAGTCAAACAATGAGGAAAAAGAAAATCCTGAACCTAAGGTTATTGAGAAGTGTGAACCTGTTGTTGCTAAACCTGTAGTGACTAAACAAAAGGCTGAGACAGTTAAACCTAGTTGTGTCAATCACATAAAAACTCCTAGGGAATCTGTTAAATTGAATGAGTCACCTAGAAGCAATAGTGTTCACAGAGAAAGTAGGAGTAGTTATACTTATGCTCCTAAAAGATGCTTTGTGTGTGGAAGTTTGAATCATTTAATAAGAGATTGTGACTTCCATGAAAAGAGAATGAAAAGAGAGGCTGAGCAAAAGAGAATGAATGTTAATAAGGTTCAAGGTTTAAATAAACCAGTTTGGAATAATGCTAGTATAGTTAATCATGCTAACCAGTTTGTTCCCAGACCTGTACAACTAAATAACACTACCAGACCTAACTCTTTTGTTAATTCTGGTAGACCAAATTTTGGGTCTGGCTACAGAAATTTTAATGTAAATAGGCAAAATGTTAACTTTATGAGGCCTAAAGTGAATACTGGTTATGTTAACTCTGTGAGACCTAATGTGAACACTGGTTTTGTAAGACCCAAGCAACCTTTTCAAAAACCTCAGGTGAATGAAAATTTTCAAAGAAATAATTTTTATAAGGCTCATTCACCTGTAAGGAGACAAAGAAATTCAAGTAGGGGTTCTGCTGATAATTTCTCTGAGTGCTGGGCTTGGAATCCATTTAAAAATGAATTTACCTATAAGTCCAAACATGGTTTCACTGGAGCAAGTTCATACAAGACCTATAAGTATGTTGCTCCACAGGAAGGACTCAAGCCCACTCAGGCCTGGGTTGTTAAGAAAAATTGATCTTCTTTCTTAACCCTGTATAGTTTGTATATTTGTTTGTTCTTTATCTTGCTACTCTTCTTGGTTATTCTTATTTTCAGTAGTTAATTTGTTCTCTGCTTTCTATAGTATGTGTGTTTGGTATTTTGTGCTTAACTTTGTTTTGCAGTTGTTAGCTCTTTTCTATTTGCAAGTAATTCATATGTGGAAAATTAAAACATCAGAACCAAAGAGCTTTTTATTTATTAACAAGAAATTGCATTCTAGGATGCAAGTTACAATGCTTCATAAGACAAAAGCTTTAACCCAAACCAGCTAAACATCACCACCTACACTTTCTGCTTCCCTTTACCCATGAAGTCAGGAATGGTCTTCTTGGCTCCTCTGCCACCAAACTGATTCCATGCTTTTGGGCATGGAAGTGCAAGAATCACGCTGCTTGGTGGGGGACGTGGCACAGAACCACTTCTCAGGGAAGGCACAATCTTCGAAGGAAAGGTCTCTTCATCATCCTTGGAGGGGTCTTCTTCTTTGGCACTTTTATCATCTACATCAGAAGGAGGAGTTGGTCTTGAAGTTTTTGGTGCTTCATTGTCTGGTTCCTTTTCAGAAAGGTCATAAGCAGCTAGCCATTGTTTCAGAGTTGCTTCTCTCAATGTCTTGTTTCTTGTGATTGATGAATACCCTGATGGGAAGTATCCACCCCATCCTCCTGATGATGTATCAGAAGATGAGTCATTTGGATCCCAGGAATCGGATGAAATCTCAATGGTTTTTAAGTTGGATGGATCCATTATGCTTATAAGGTTTTATTCTGGTTTGTGATGGTTTTTGTGATAAAACTATGGGTGGTTTTATAGGGAAAATCAAGGTTTAATGTCTTTTAATGCTTGGTTGGTGTATGAGTTAATACTTGCAGGGAAAGAGTTATTAATTGTGTTTTTGGAAAGTTGACCTTCGTCTTTAAAAAAAAAAAAAAAAAAAAAAAAAAAAAAAAAAAAAAAGATTTTCACTTAAGGGGAGGTAATGTACATTTAAGGGGAGGCAAATGTACAAGTTTTAAATGTTTTTAAATCGGGTAACCTTAAGGGTTAAATCTGGTAGCTCATGTGTCTTGCAAAAATTGGTTGTTGTCTCCTCTTTCTTGTTGTTTCAACTAATTCTTGCAGAAAAGATTGGAATGAGGTGATGCAAAGCCTTGCATTCGCTATAGTCAGTGTGTAAATCCACTCTCTTGGTTAGGTCTGGTAAGTTTATGATTCGGCCTGGTTGACCTTTTAGGTCGGGTAGTGTTAATTTTATGACCGTTAGATCTGGTCAGAGTAAATAAAGATTTTACTAATATATTACCGTTGCACTATTTTCGGTAAAACAAGATATTTATGAAGTATATAAGATTAAAATTTGATATTATTTTCTTTTATTCTTTATTTGCTTCCAAATTTAAAATCATCTTTATTTCTCACGACTCTGTTTCTACGCAAATATTATTCAAAACCCTACCTCTCTTGTCAACCAGACCTAAATCATTAACTCATCCATGGCTAATCTCAAGTTTGTGGACAAGCATAATCAAGTTGGTTTCTTGAAGAAGCCAGATCAAAGTGCAGGTTTCGAGCAGATTGTGGATTTCCTAAAAGGTTCTTACATTTGTTATTCATTAACTCATAATCCTACTATTTATCAGTCCCTTGTCAAGCAGTTCTGGAGGTCGGTTACCTCTGAGACTCTTGATGATGGGACACCATGTTTAAGGGCAATCATAGATAAAAATGGTTTTACCATTACTGAAGCATCGATTAGGGACAGCCTCCAATTGGATGATGCTTTAGGAGAATTTGATTTGTCTAGTGAGGATATTTTGGAGGGTTTGAATAGCATTGGGTACCCCACAGATGGAAGTTTTACCTTTTGGAAAAGTCATTTTTCACCTCAGTGGAGGTTCTTAGTACATCATTTACTTCAGAGCTTAAGTCCCAAGAGTGGTGGATGGGATCAATTTGGAAGCAGAATTGCTTCTGCATTGGTCTGTTTATCATTTGGAAGGAAATTTAACTTTTCAAAACTAATTTTTGAAGGAATGGTGAAAAATGCTAAGGACCCAAAATTTTTAATGTATCCAAGATTTTTGCAAATGATCTTGAATTTTGAAACTAAGGATAAAGTGCCTTACATCAGTGTGGCCTTTACTCCCAAACTTTTTTGCAAATCTAAAAAGGAGTTTTCAAGGGACAGACAAACCTTTGCTTGCTGCTATGCTTGGTACTAACAATGCAGGTACTTCTGGAGCTGCACAAGTGGACCCTGATGAAGCACAAGACCAAGCATCATCTAGGTCTGCTACACCTAGGTCTTCTCCAATTCCATCACCTCAACCAGGTCTCTCACCATCTGTTGAAAGATCATCTACACCTATCCAACCATCTTCACCTCCACAACCAACTGTTCCAAGTCCTGAACGGGAGGAGGAACATGATCCCATAATTGTGGAAAATCTTCTTATCATTGTTCCTCAACTACAAAAGAAGATTGGTATTTTGGAAAAGTCTAATGAGGCACTCAGAAAAGCTTATGTGACTTTGGTGAAGAAAGTAAAGAAAATGGGAGTAGCAATGAAGAAAAAGGGTATTTCTTTTGATGATGAGGAAGATGAAGGTGAAAATTCTTCCAAACAGGGGAGGAATTTGGAGCAAGAACAGGAAAATATTCTTCAAACACCAGTTCAAGAACCACTTGTTCAAGATAATGTCACCACAATTAGTCCAGAGACACTGGAAGTTGCAGAGACTTTGGCTCAATCAATGGGCAAAATTAAGCAAGATAGGAAGAGAAGAAGGTTAATTTTGTCTGCTGAGGAAGAGGTTGACAAGTTTGGAACTATATCTGATGAAAAGTCTGGTGAAGAAAAGTCTGGTAATGAACTTAGTTCTGGTAATGAAGAACAACAATTTGCACTAAGAAAAGGAAAGCAGGTCATGGAGGAAACTTCATTGCCAAAGAAGTATAAAAGAAAAACAACAGAAGAACTTGCATCTGAGGCTGAAATTGAGAGGATTAAGGCTTAAGATATTGCTGATGAAGAAAGACAAAAGATGCTAGATGCAGTCTATGCAAGACAATTGGCTGAAGAATCTGATGATTTTACAAAACTGCTAAATGTTGATGATGAAGTGAGAGCAAAGTATGAAGAGCTGCTAACTATTGAAGGTTTAACTGCTGATGAACGAGCCAAACAGTTAGCTGACTTCATTAATGCAAGAAGTAATGATGATACATTGGGTGGATTCTTGGAAAAGTTCAAGCTTCAGAAGAAATCAAAGATTCCCAAGAAGATGTCTATGGCAGAAAAGAAGTATGATATGAAGATGTATCTTAAGAATCAAATGCATCTTTCTTTGGAACAAATGAAAAACAAGTCATATGAAGAAATACAAGTAGCATATCTCAAGGCATTTGAGAGAGATCAAGGTTACAAAGCTACTGATTATGATGATGTACAGAAATATTGCTTTCAAGGTAGAAAGGCTAAAGAGACTGAACTAGTCATTGAACCTGATAAAGTGATTGATATACAACCTGAAGCTGGTAAGTCAACAGAAGAAGTGCAAGATGAAGTAATTAAGCCTATTGTGTTTCAAAGAAGAAAAGGTTTGGAAAGGAAGAGTAAATCCAAGAAAGCAGTTGTTGAAGAGGAATTAGATGAAGAACCTTCATCTGAAGGAGCCACAATGGGGACTATTGAAAGCACTAAGGAACCTACTAAGGTTGTCAAGTATCAACTTATCATGACTGGTGGAAGGGCTGCATATCAAATAATAAGGGAAGATAATTCTGACATTGTTTATATGAATTTTGCTGGCATTTTGATTGATGTGAATAGGGAGGATCTTCAAGAACTTTATCAGTTGGTGAACATTAAATATGGAGATCATCCACCTGAAGATGAATTTGAAAGAGTCTTTTGGGGAAATTTGAAGGTGATGTTTGAGCCACCAACTGAGTCTGATATAGTGTGGAAACTTCCTGAAGAGCATAACATTGTCAGCTGGAGATATTTTCATACCTGCAAGGTACATTGTGTTTCATTAAAGAATGTTGATATTTATATGCTTGCAGAGGTGGAATATCCTTTATCATCAAGTGTTTGCAAGGAAATGATGAGCAAAAAGTTGTATGCTAGTAAAAAGGATGAAGGATATGAGATGTTATTGGATTTGATTAAGAAGCAGTCTTTGAAGGATGTAGCCTAAGGGTGTTTGAAAGAATTTTCACAAGTTGTTGAGTGAGACTATTGGAACTTCTCACTTGGTGGAGGTGCTTTGCACTAACACATCAAAAGGTTATCAGTCCACCTTGTCTCATCAACATAAGGACTGGCTAATCCTGAGCAAACAGCTAACAGGTAAAGATTGCTCAAATCCATTTATGGCTGACAATTTGCCAAAAAATTGTATGGTATTCAACTCACCATATCTAAGATAAGTGAAGAGTTGGCTAGCCCACAAGGTTATGGCTTGTGGTAAAGGCTGTGGAAAACCATAAATGGTAATCAATTCACCATGATGAGGTGCTTTTCCATCAAAGAATTGACTAGTCCAGAAGCAAACGGCTTTTGGTAAAGACTTAACAAATCCGTTGATAAGCTGATGATTTGCTTAAAATCATATGGTTATCAGTGTACCATGGTCTTACACACCAAAACATTTGGCTACTCCAGTAGTGATGGCTATTGGTAAAGAGACATCAAATCCATTAAATTTCAATGATTCACCTCTCACAGGAGTTAACACACCTGGAAGTGATGAGAATAGATATGAAACTTAATATGAATTGATGTACATATAGTCAATGTTGCTGCAAAGACCATATCAGAAGAGCTTATCAAGATTCAAGCTGCTAGAATGGAACAAGACCTAAATACAGTTCAAAGTGTTCAAGATTCAATCCTCAGAAGGTTTAATCAGAAGAACTTGAAGTTCATGGAGCATGAAGATCAAGTTAGGGGAGGATTGTTGGGAATTATGATGAGTATCAAGAGCAGACAACTTAGGTCTGGTAGTATATCTAAGTTAGGTCTGTTTGTATTATTAGGTCTGGTAATGTAATGTTAAGTCTGGTAGCATATTTAAGTCTGTTTGACTTATAAAGTTAAGTCTGGTCGTGAAGATAGGAAAGTCTGTTAGAGTTATGTTAGGAAAAGATACAATGCGTGTATGTATCTTTATAGAAGATTTGTGTATATCTTCTGTGTCGTCTAGGGTTTCCTTGTGTTATAAAAGGATCCCTAAAGATTGTTAGTTTGTGTGTGAGTTGTACGAATTCATTATAGTGAATATCAATATACGAAGTTAGTGATATCCCTGCTTGTGTTCTTAATTGTTCTTGTTAAGATTCCGCATTAACAATAACAATCACTTAGGGTTTCTCACTTAGATTGGTTCGGATTTATCCTAACCATCTACTAGGTATTCAAGACTACTTAGTGATCCATATACAATTTGTGGACCAACAGTTCGCCCCTAGAATTGGTAGGAAAAGCATTTATGCTATGATGTGTGTACCGGTAGCACTTAGATTCTAGAACTTGCGTTAGGACCATTCCGAGGCCACAAGTGAAACTACATTCGTGTAGTTAGATTTACTACATGATAAGAGGCATTAGGATTAACCCATTGTTTTACACCTGTGTTTTTGTTATAATTATATTGGCTACATTGGTCAAGTAATTCTCCCACACCCTTTGCGTTGTACTCATTTTTAGTACACGATACCCCTAGTACACCCCTCAGAGCCTATCTTTTCGTTTCTAACTTTAAGCATTTTACTT
Source organism: Artemisia tridentata subsp. tridentata (assembly GCA_021014915.2). Classification (NCBI taxonomy): domain Eukaryota; kingdom Viridiplantae; phylum Streptophyta; class Magnoliopsida; order Asterales; family Asteraceae; genus Artemisia; species Artemisia tridentata. The sequence goes on from CP139504.1 coordinate 111,408,215, forward strand.
AAAGGAAGAATTTGTTACACCCCACTTAAATGTACACCCAAATCGCCTTAGCCTACCTTGTATGCACTCATCTTTAGTGCATTATTGTTACAACATTTGTTTAAACCCCAAGTTAATTATCTAATTGATTACATGGTTGCTAAGTCGAGTCATATCCTTGTACATATTGTTTTGGGACGATTGGGACTCATGAGTAAAGTACTAGTGTAATGGAGTAATGGGGAAGAACAATATTATTACCCCCATATGTGCTAAATATTTTAAAAGTACTCCAAGTGTTTCGATTATCTTAATTCGAGTCATTAGAATAGTTAATTGTAAAGTTATGTAAAAGTTCAAGTGTAAGGGGAATCCGACGCCCCTACGATGTATTATTTTGGATGGTAGGGCAAGAGTGTATGAAGAAAAAAAAAATCGAAAAAATCAAGAAAAATACAAAAAAATGAGAAAAAGAAAAGTAGAAAAAAAACATACGGACTTCCATCCCGTTTCATTTTATGTTTTTGTTATTTTGTTTTTAGCTTAAGTCGAGTCTAGTCTTGGCTTAGCAACGCCATATTGTACATGTAATTAATCAAGATCTTTAACTCGCCACCAGTAAAATATCCCTTATCCAACAAATCCGTGTTTATCATATCCCTACACCTAACGTTATAACCCATTTAAAAGCCCTCTTTGATAGTTTATCTTAGGTGCTTACGCCTAGTGGAGGAGGTTTTTGATCCTTTCCCAAGCCTATGGTAATCTATTTGCTATGACAGGTAGTGAGAGATATTATTCATTTTCATTTATGAGATATACTTTTATGACACCTGAGAGATGTGAGTATCTAAACACTACTTGTGAGGTGCTAGTATGTAATCTCCGTGCTTATTATGATTAAAGTGGAACGACTATTTGTTGTAATTACTTTTATATTAGCGTTAAATGACCCCTAACTTGTATTTTGATTAGAATAAAAGCGCATTTGCTTGAGGACAAGCAAATCTCAAGTGTAAGGGTATTTGATAAAGCGAAAAGTGTACCGCTTTTAGGGGGTCATTTAAGCCCTAAATCGTATTTATTTGATCAAATATTGCCCTAAATCGTTCCTTTTGTCATTTTAGGTACTTTGGAGAAGAAATCAGGAAAATGAAGCATTTTGGACGTTTTTGGAGTATAAAAGTGAAGAAAACGACAAAGTCTTCAAAGCTGCAGGAAAAGTACAAGTGACGGCGTCAAGGATTGCTCCTGACGGCGTCACGGCTTGGCAAAAGAGGTGGATATGACAAATACACATGACGCGCCAGAAAGTTTTACAAAGGAAGTCTGACGGCGTCACCCTTTAAGGTGATCAAGGCCGTCACGGTTTAAGTTAAAGAGAGACGGCGTCAAGCACAATTGTGACGGCGTCAACCCTTGACGCGCCAGAGTGGATTTTTGAGGATTAAAGAGGGACGGCGTCAGGAAGACCATCCAGAAACCCTAAACGCGGCGAGGTGACGGCGTCAAGCTCTATAACGTGACGCCGTCAGATCTGTTTTCCTATATATACTTTCATAATTTTTAGTCATTAGTGTGCAACTTTGTGAGGAGAAACCCTAATACGAATTTTCTGCCATTTTTAAGGGTTTTATACCCTTGAATCTCCCATGTTTAATTGAAGATAAGTAATCAATTAATCATTCAATATGTCTATGTGTTGTTTGATTATATCTTGTTCTTGTCTTTTAATTAACATGCTAGGCTAGATTTATCTTGTGTTTGCTTAGATCTAATGAAACCTAACTATTGATTATTGGTTGTTGGTGTGTTATTAATTGTATTGGATGATTGTTTATCGATGTTAGGCTTAAGAAAACTGGCTAACCTCCTATACGGTAACTTGCTTGAACGTCTTAAGAAACATGAACCAATGCGTACTAAGGTTTTTATGGTTGTATTTAATGCATGAGCGAATTCTAGTGATCCCATGTTAGGAGCTTCTTAGCCGGCTCGACATAGGAGTGAAGTAGGAGCTTGTAGAGTTGGGGAAGTAAGTACGCCACCCCACGATTGGTATTAAGGAATACACCCGTCATCCACGCAATTAATACACACTAATCAACCGGTAAAAGATAGTTAGGGAGTAAGGAAATCTAAGTAAACACATTTCTCTCCATATAAGTTCCACAACCTTTTCATTTTCAGTTACTCCCTCCGTCCCACTATAAGTGTCCACTTTCCATTTGCATAAAGTTTTAGGAAAGTGGGGCCAACTATAATCTCCACCAATTAAATATCACTATTACCCACTAAACTCTCTTCTCATTGGTTGAAAATATTCCCTGGACACTTAATATGGGACAAGCAAAGATACCATTGTGGACACTTATAGTGGGACGGAGGGAGCCTTTTCATTTTCAGTTATTTTATTTTATTTGCAATTGTAGTTATTTGGGTTAGTTGACTAGCAACTAATTCCGCCCACTCCTTCAAACCCGAGATTTTACTTGCTTTCATAAAAATATAAAAATACAAAAAGAATCTTCCCTCACCCTTAGACCTATTAGAGTAGTTTTTCAATCCTAACGACACTATTCCCCTAGAGAACGATCAATCCCCCGGTACTTGCCACTACACTATACTACATCGGTCAGGTACACTGCCTGGTGGGGATTGCAAGCCTCTTGAGATCCCTCGAGAGGTAAAACCTGTTGTAAGGTCGCAAAACCACGCATCAATCTGGCAAGAGTCACAGCTTTTTATTTTCTCCCTTGCGTCTCGATGCATGGTTGGCCAATAGTATCCCTGTCGGATCGCCTTTGCTACCACCAAACGTGGGCCGGAGTGCATCCCGCACGCTCCCATGTGTATCTCCCGAATGACATAGTTGGCTTGCAGAGGACCGACACACCGCAGCATGGGCATCAGATAAGATTTTTTGAAGAGTACATCTCTTTCCATGGTGTATTGGCTGATTTTCATACGGAGGGTTCTAGCCTCGTTCTTGTCATCCGGCCATATCCCTTCCTTAAGACATCTCACAATAGGAGTCATCCAATTGTCCCCTTCTTCTTCTACTATCGTATTGACTTCCGTTATCTCTCCGACGGCTTGCTCAATACCTCTACCAGAATTTCCTTAGTGAGATGGTTGAATGCAACTGAAGCCAACTTGCTGAGGATGTCTGCCTTCTGATTTTGGTTGCAGGGAATGTTTGCTATTCGGAACCATTGAAAGTGGCCTATACTGCTTTTCGCCTCGGCTAAGTATTTGATCATATTCTCACTGCAAGCCACGAACTCGCCATTGATCTGACTGGCAACTAACTTGGAATCGACCTTCATGGATAGTGCAGGCACCTTCATTTCCTTAGCAATTCTCAATCCGGCAAGTAGTGCCTTATACTCCGCCTGATTGTTTGTGCTTTTAAAGTCCAGCCTGAGAGCATATATATACTCGGTTTTCGTCGGACTGATCAGGACCAGACCTGCTCCGGACCCACTTTTCCCTGACGCTCCGTCCGTATAGAGCGTCCATTCATTCTCCTCATCCGGATTTTTTGGTTCGGCTGTCACCTGCTCCACCATTCTTCCCATACTGTCTACGGGGACTTCATTTATGAAATCAGCTAATACTTGACCCTTGATGGCATTTCGGGGCTCGTACACTATGTCGTACGTTCCCAGTTCAATCGAATACTTTGCTAACTTTTCTGAGGATTCTGCTTTACTCAGTATCTGCTTGATTGGCTGATCGGTGATGACCTTGATTGGGTGTGCCTCAAAATATCTCCTCAGCCTTCTTGACGTGTGAAGCAATGATAAAGCCAGCTTTTCCAACGGAGCATAATTACACTCTGCCTCATATAGAGTCCTGCTAATGTAGTGCACTGGGAGTTGATTTCCCTTCCATTCGACCAGTAGGACAGCACTGACTACCTCCTTTGCAGTAGCCAAATAAACACATAGTGTTTCCTTCGGCATGGGGGAAGCTAGGGAAGGGAGGTTGACGATAACTTTCTTGAGCTCTTGGAAAGCCCTCTCTGCCTCCTCCGTCCATCGATACTCATCCTTGTTAGCCTTTGTGATGTTCTTCAAAGTTTCGAAGAAAGGAAGGGACCTCTCGGTCGACCTGGCCAGGAATCGATTCAGGGCGGCTAGTTTTCCTGATAAGCTTTGCATTTCCCTCCATGTCCGCGGAGACTGCATGTCTGTCATAGCCTTTGTTTTCGCTGGGTTCGCCCGTATACCCTCAGATGTTACCATATATCCCAAGAACTTTCCTTCCTCAACCCCGAATGAGCACTTCTTGGGGTTGAGCTTCATGATTATTCTTCTGAGATTGTCAAAAGTTTCTGCTACATCGGCCAACAACGCTTTTTCTGTCGAACTTTTGATTACCATGTCGTCGACGTAAGCTTTCAGGTTCCAACCGATCTGAGATTGGAAGGCTGAATCTACCAATCGTTGGTATGTGGCCCTCGCATTCTTTAGACTGAACGGCATCTTGGTGTAGCAGTAGGTTCCTTGGTCTGTGTAGAAAGCTGTTATTTCTTCGTCTTCTTCAGCCATTTGCACTTGGTGATACCCCTTGTAGGCGTCCAAGAAGCACTTATATTTGGAGCCTACTACCGACTCGATCTTCAAGTCAATCTCTGGGAGAGGGTAGTAATCCTTCGGGCACGCAGAGTTAATGTTTTTGAAATCGATACACATCCTCCAGCTTCCGTCCCCCTTTTTCACTAACACCGGATTTGATATCCAAGTTGGGTATTTGACCGGCCTCACTATGCCTGCCTTTAACCATTCGGCCACTTCCTTCGTCACTACTTGACTTTTCTCTATTGAAAGAGTTCTTCTTTTTTGACTGACGGGGGTGACCGACGGATTGTCATTTAATGTGTGTTCTATGATCCGTCGAGGAACACCCGTCATGTCGGCTGGCTCCCATGCGAAGACATCCAAACTCCTCTTGAGGAGGGCCTTTAAACTTTTTGAGCCGGCCGGAGATAAATTCCGCCCTATAGTTACGAGTTAACTCGGGTGAGCTGGATTTACAAGGACCTCCTCAGTCAAGCCAACTTCTTTCTGCTCCTCCTTTTTCTCTTCGTCCTCTACCATTCTTCTCTTGTCTAACCTTCTGCATTCATACACCGAAGCTGTTTGTGTGACCAACGTAGCTATTCCCCTGGGAGTGGGGAACTTCATCATTGAATGAATGGTTGAAGGGATTGCCCGCAGCTTTTTCAATCATGTCCGTCCGAGTATTATGTTGTAGGGAGACGATGCGGATACCACAATGAATTTCATGGTTGTTCGGCTGCACAGGCCATCATTCCCAAAGCACACGTCAAACTCTATTTTTCCTAACGGCTTTACCTGTTCCCCTGAGAAACCTGCCAAAGTTGTTGCTGTCTCCACCATTTTGGCCCTGATAGATGGGTGTAAGTTGTCAAAGCAATGCTTGTACATGATTTTGACTGAGGCGCCTTCGTCCACATGGATCCTTTTCACTAGATATCCAGCGACTTCTGCCTCCACCACTATGGCCTCCTCGGAGAGGTCATCCATTGATACCGGGGGAAAAGTTATGGGCACATTCATCCAGCTTTCACTGGCGGTCATCGTCTTTCTTTTTTGATCCTCCCCTCGGTAATTGACCATGTTGATTATCTTTCCTTTTTGTGGGCCATCTTTTCTGTGTTGAACCTTTCCCCTTTGTCGCACATCCTTGACCAGGTGGTTTAACTTGCAGGACTTCAAAGCTAGTTCCAATTGCTTCTTTAACTGATAACAATCGTTGGTGTAATGCCCTTTTTCACCGTGATAGTCACAGTATCGATCCAAGTTTTCCTTCCGTGGCGTGCCGGGCAGCGGAGGAGGTTGGGGTAGCCGGAGGTGATGCTCAGTTGCCAATATTTCCTTCGGCATGCTCCTTAGTGATTCAAGCGTTGGCCTGTTTTTATCATCCCTGAACCCATACTTAATGTTCCAGTTTGGTTCATACCTTGGAGCCACATATGGGGAGTGATGGTCCCTTGGGCGGTATGGAGATTTCTGCCCCAACCGTTTTCTGTCGTCAAAGTTTTTGTGATACCGGTCATGCTTCACAGGTTGCGATCCTCCCACATCCTTCTGGGCGTATTCTCCCTTCGGCAATTCGGTGCTCCGGAAAGCTTCTTCTGAACGAATGAAGTCATCGAATCTTTGTAACATTTCATCAACCGTCTTAGGGATGCTGTCTGAGAACTTCTTTGCCAACTCCGGGTAGTGATGACCATTCATGAAAGAGGAGATCCGCATTATTTTCGGGACGTTTAGGAAGTAGTTCGCCTCACTTACCCACCATTCTTTGAAGTCTGGGAGGCTCTTGTTGGCCCTCCTGTGAATTTTGTTGATCTCCGTGGGGTCTTTAACACATGCCCTCAGTATGCTAAATCTGTTAAGGAATTTTCTCTGAAGTTCGTCCTAGCCATCGATACTTCCGGTTGGCAACTTATCGAACCACCCTCTGGCCTTCCCGTCCAAAGTTTGTTGGAACATACGGCACCACATGAACATTGGCCATTCCTCATGATTCCCCGCTCCCGTGAAACGGTTGATATGGTCATTTGGGTCGGTCGTCCCATCATACAGTTTGAGGTTCGACGACATTTTATGCTTAGGTGCTGAGAACTCTATGATTCTTCTTGTGAACGGACACTTTATCACCTCTTTGAACGGAGCTCAAGTCATCTTCCTCCACTGTCTTCCCCTTATCATTTTGCCTTCTTTCGACCTCCTCTTCTTCTGTATCTGTTGCTTCGTCTTCAAAGTTTAACAGCATAGGTTTTATCAGATCACGGTTGCCTTGTTGCTTCAAGCCTTCAACAACTCCTTGAGAGCCAATATGTGACCCTCTATGATGGCTCGAGTGTTCGAGAGATTAGAACCTCCCTCTCCAGACCCTTCGGCCTCTCCTGAGCGTCTGACAGGTGTGCTTGGGTTGGGACCAGTCATTCTAAGCTTTTGGTAGATTGAATCTGGGTCCCACGGATGGCGTCAGTTTGTTGAGGTAAAATCTTGCCCCTGGTCCTTTTGGCCCGAATCCCGAACTATGTGAACCTGAAACAAAGTTAACACACGTTAGCCTCGCCTTGGGTTTTATCCCAAAACCAAGCTCCGGTGTGAGGATAAGTGTTCGTCCGGAGGGATGATTAGTGAGTAATAAATATGAGTAGTAATGAGGGTAGTAAATGTAAGTAATAAATGAGAGAGAAGGATTCAATGCCTGTGCATTGAATGAGTCGTGGTATTTATAGAACCATAATTACTGTGCCTTCACTGTACCTGACACCATGGGGAAGCGAGGTGCCGGTCTATGCCTAGACTAGGCTTATAGGCCACTGTACATGTACTGGAGACCATATCCCGTGGAATCCGGGACGGTGGCGCATGTTCGGCTTATGCCAACAACCAACGGTCTGCGCTTGTTACCTAGGTGATAAGACATCTTGGTCTTTCCCGAGGTACTTTTATTATTATTATATGTATGTGTACGGTCCGGACCGATCGGTGTGAATGAGCCTCATCCGGCGTATGTCGTCCGGAATGAGTCGTCCGGACACATACACGAACAATAAGCCAATTAAAAATAAGGGTAAACGCCATAAAATAACAACTTACTTTCTCAAATTTTCCGAGTTGAAACACATACTTTTTTTATTACCTTACTTACCAACGTACTTTCAAATTTTGTTCCGACTTCACCAATATAACCATTTTATATTAAAATAATCACTGAAATGACTATAATACCCCTGTCTTCTTCATTATGCATATTGGTGAAGTCGGAACAAAATTTGAAAGTACGTTGGTAAGTAAGGTAATAAAAAAAGTATGTGGGTGAAGTCGGAACAAAATTTGAAAGTACGTTGGTAAGTAAAGTAATAAAAAAAATATGTGTTTCAACTCGGAAAATTTGAGAAAGTAAGTTGTTATTTTATGGCGTTTACCCTAAAAATAATTATACTAGTTTGGCACGTACTTTATATATCCTTTTTACACTCGACTCAGAAACAAGACCGAGCGTTGTTCACGTTGCCTAGCGATATATGTGATAATGTGAACTTTTTTCAATTAAATAGTTGCAAGTTTAAACTCATTTAGCATGCGTGGTTTGTATTTTAATCGTTTTTGAGTTTTCGTTTTACAGAAGAAGAAGAAAATAATAGTAGCCACGTAAGGATGATCCGGTTAAGACAACGTAAGCTAGACCTCCCGCTGTCGAATCGCGACACGAAGTTTTCTAACGAAATTCACCTTTCATTCGTTTTTATACGTTTTCAAAAAAAAAACTTAAGAATTATGTAGTAGTAAATGTCTTTTAAGTTTTAACTGTTATCATTCATATCCGAGAGTTTTATATTCAATTCTTGTTAATTGTAAACAATTATAAAGTGATTATCTCAACCTTAAAAAAAAAGTCTTACTTGATTTAAAACCCTTAAATTAGTTGCCCAAAAGATCAAAAATCATAATTTAAAATAGAAATGATAGTAACTTGTTATCTTTTAACTTCAAATACATAACAATATCTAATCATCATTCGATGAATGATATAATGCTCATTTTGAAAACGTACATCCAAATTCCAAAGTCCAAAAACTCATTGTCAAAGTACATCAACTTTTATTTTTGCTTTAATTGATACCTGTTCTAGTTCAATCATGTGTTATGCAAAGGGAATTTTACGACTTTATAACATAAATCCGAATTAAGATTCTCGTGTGAAAAACATGCACCACTATAATGTAAACTATTGGTCTTAACTTTGACACAATTAAGGTCCAGTTTGGTTCGTGGTTTCAAGGGGTATAGAATCATTCAATTGCTGAAATCAATGTTTGGTTAACTTTTTGATTCTTGGCTGTCACTGTGCGAAATAAAAACAGTGTCAAATGTGATTCCACTCATTTTAGGTAGGATTCGTAAAAAGTAAAGGGGCCCACCTTTTTGTTGTGTGTACATCCATATTTATAAGTATTGATTTATGTATGTTAAAATTTATTTATAATATTTTAGATCTAATATAAATTTAATAAATTATATATAATAATATATTTTCTCTCTCCTACTTTTTTCTCAAATTTTTCCCACATCTTTCAAACCTTTCCCAAATCCGAATCCAATTCCAATCCCACTTACGAACCAAACGCACCCTAAATCTAAATTTCTAAGGGGCAATTTCATATCTAGCATTTAGAAATTTCATAATTATTCTCATAATTACTCAAATATACTTTTAAAACATTATACATTATGTATTTAATGGTTGTTATACTTTGATTGTGTATAAAATTTAATCATGAACATAAAAGAAGATATGAAAGTCATTTTATATTGGACTAAATCTAAAGATACGCAACATACTTTCTCAAAAGTACCGAAATACGTAACATACTTTTAAAATTACCATTGTACGCAATTTACTTTCAAATTTGATGCAATGTACGTAACATGACCTGGAACCAACAGGTTACCAGGTTGAAAACTTTGAAAATTGACAGGAATGGTCCCTGTGGCTTGCGTTGACTTTCACCGGTCATCCCTTGACTTTTTTATCACTTAGAAAAGTTACAGTAATGGTCCTTATGGTCCCTGTGGCTTCCATTTTTTTCTGTTTTTTTACGTTTTCGTTCATTTTTATACATTTTCATTCGTTTTTATCCGTTTTAAGTCCGTTTTTATACGTTTTCGTCCGTTTTTTTATGTTTTCGTTCGTTTTTATACATCATCATCCTTTTTTAACGTTTTTGTCCGTTTTTCTTGCGTTTTTTACGTTTTCGTCCGTTATTCTTACGTTTTTTTCGTTTTCATATGTTTTTGTCCGTTTTTCCTACGTTTTTATCCGTTTTTGTCCGTTTTTCTTACGTTTTTGTCCGTTTTTCTTACGTTTTTGTCCGTTTTTCTTAGGTTTTTTTCTTTTTTGTCCGTTTTTATGCGTTTTTGTCCTTTTTCTTACGTTTTTGTCCGTTTTTCTTACGTTTTTTTTTCGTTTTTGTCCATTTTTATCCGTTTTTGTCCGTTTTTCCTACGTTTTTGTCCGTTTTTCTTACGTTTTTTTCCGTTTTTGTCCGTTTTTCTTACGTTTTTTCCGTTTTTGTCCGTTTTTCTTAGGTTTTTTTCGTTTTTGTCCGTTTTTATGCGTTTTTGTCCTTTTTCTTACGTTTTTGTCAGTTTTTTTCGTTTTTGTCCGTTTTTGCCCGTTTTTATCCGTTTTTGTCCCTTTTTCTTACGTTTTTATCCGTTTTTCTTACGTTTTTTCCGTTTTTGTTACGTTTTTGTCTTTTTTTCCTTTTACGTTTTTTTTTCGTTTTTGTCCGTTTTTATCCGTTTTTGTCAGTTTTTTACGTTTTCGTCCGTTTTTCTTATGTTTTTTCCGTTTTTTTTTTTCAAATTTTTTATTTAGTCCGAATTTTTTGTCCGATTTTTTTTCTTTTTTGTCCGAATTTTTTTAAAAAATAAAAAAAAAAAAAAATTCAAAATTTTTGTCCGAATTTAAAAAAATGAAAATAAAAAAAATAAAAAAATTCAAAATTTTTGTCCGATTTTTTTTTGACCAAATTTAAAAAATAAAAAATAAAAAAAATTCAAAATTCGGAAAATATTTTTAAATTTTTTTTTTAATTTTAAATTCGGACTAAAAAGAAAAAAAAAATCATACAAAAAATTCGGAAAAAATTTTCTATTTTTTTTTTCAAATTTTTTAATTTTATTTATTTTTTTAATAAAATTTGGTCAAAAAAAATCGGACAAAAAATTCGTACAAAAACGTAAGGAAAATAAACAAAAACGGATAAAAATGTAAGAAAAACGGATAAAAACGGAAAAAAACGTACGCAAAACGGACAAAAACGTAAGAAAAACTGATAAAAACGGAAAAAAAACGTAAGAAAAACGGACAAAAACGTAAGAAAAAGGATAAAAAACGGACAAAAACGGAAAAAACTTAAGAAAAATTGATAAAAACGGACAAAAACGGAAAAAAACGTAAGAAAAACGGACAAAAACGGAAAAAACGTAAGAAAAACGGTCAAAAACGTAAGAAAGACGGACAAAAACGTAAGAAAAACGGAAAAAAAAGGGAAAAAACTGTAAGAAAACGGACAAAAACTGAAAAAACGTAAGAAAAGAAAAAACGGACAAAAATGAAAAAAACGTAAGAAAAACGGACAAAAAGTAAAAAAAGACAAACAAAAAAAAAAAAGAAAAAAAACGTAAGGGAAAAAACGGACAAAAAACGTAGTAAAAAGAAAAACGGAAAAACAAAAAACGAAAAAAACTAAGAAAAAACGGAAAAAAACGTAAGAAAAACGGACAAAAACGAAAAAACGAAAAACAAGAAAAAGAAACGGATAAAAACGAAAAAACAGATGAAGAAAAAACGAAAACGAAAAATGGAAAAAACGTAAAAAAGGATGATGATGTATAAAAACGAACGAAAACATAAAAAAAACGGACGAAAACGTATAAAAAACGGACGAAAACGGATAAAAACGAATGAAAATGTATAAAAATGAACGAAAACGTATAAAAACGGACGAAAACATAAAAAAAGAGACAAAAATGGAAGCCACAGGGACCATAAGGACCATTACTGTAACTTTTCTAAGTGATAAAAAAGTCAAGGGATGACCGGTGAAAGTCAACGCAAGCCACAGGGACCATTCCTGTCAATTTTCAAAGTTTTCAACCTGGTAACCTGTTGGTTCCAGGTTATGTTACGTGCATTGCACCAAATTTGAAAGTAAATTGCGTACAATGATAATTTTAAAAGTATGTTACGTATTTCAATACTTTTGTGAAAGTATGTTGCGTATCTTTAGACTTAGTCCTATTATATTTGTAACAACTAGCTATTATCTGCTAAAGTGCTAAGTGATAAGTGTTAACCCACTAATTATAAATATCTTACGCAACCACCAAAGCGACAATTCATAGGAATGAGTACAAAGGAATAACCGAAATAAAGTTACATGCGATTATAAATATCTTACGCAACCACCAAAGCGACAATTCATAGGAATGAGTACAAAGGAATAACCGAAATAAAGTTACATGCGATATAATTCTACTCCAACCAAAATTATTCTCTAAGGCACCACAATAAAATAGAACCCCATTCGATTTCGACATTTTTGTCTATACCAATCAATATTTGAAAAAGGAAAAAGAAAAAGTACTTAATTCACGAGTCTATAAATATCTTATGGTTGTTATAACCAAAACTATAACTCAAACAAGAAAATACAATGCATAGATATGGCAATAACTATGCTAACGGTCAATACAGTTGGGATACGGAATACCCTGCTTACGAGGCTCCTCAGCCTCGTAACGCTCACTTGGTTTTTGGAGACAACCGTGTCACGATTGAGGAGGAGTGTCCTATTGCTAGCTATTACCCTGAACGTGTTTCTGACCCCGTGCACAAGAATCATCATCCTCCCAAGCATGTCCACTTTGTTGAGCACAAGGAAAAGGTTACCGAGTCTTTTGATAACTTTGGTAATCATAAAGTTTATAAAGAGAACGTTGACAGTGAAGCTGACGGGTTCATCCAACGTAAGCACAAGAACTTTGAGATGAGCAAGACGGGAACTTTCAACTCGTTCAACTACTAGTGTTGAAGCCATGTGGGTGGTACCTTCATATGGATTATGTGGTATTAGTATCGTCGTTTTGATGATCGTTCTAAAATAAGGAAAAAATTATCCATATGTTCTTATGTTGATTCCCGTATTGTTACTGTTTAAGCATGTATTGTAAGATATTTCATATTAAATTTAGAAGTGTTTTATTACGGAGTATAAAGTTCAACCACAAAAAGTAGCAACTATATCGGGCACGGTAACATTAACAAATGGACATGTTCGATTGTATTCAATGCTAGTATATTTTCGAAATGATCGCAAGTTTTTTGCTTTCTTTACCACATCTCTGTGAGCTATTACTCCCGTAAGAACACTATTATTAGAAGCTACAGATGAAACATGAAACAATCAGGCATCAGCTTATCTTCAACAAAATTTGGCTTTAGTTACCTCTTTCAAAATTATAATTTAATCAAATCTTATAAAATAGTATCATGGACACATATGATGAAAATACTAACTCAACTTATATAAACTGATAGTAATACTAAATTGGATAGAGATCGATTAGACATTGTCCACGTTTGTTGAGCACCTTGAGCCGTCTCATAGCTCGACCTACTTATTGCCCAAAAGAGCCACACACTGGGATTAGTGGGGAGCATCGGGCCGAAACCGACCCGTCCCGACCCGAGGCCGACTCATCCCGAAACCGATAACCTGGAATTGTCTAACCGAGTCCCGACCCGAGTATACCTCGGTTTGACCCGACTCCCGACCCGAGTCCCGAATTCTCATTCGGGTGTGTGGTTTTCTTTGTGTTTTGTCGGTTTGTCCCGACTCCCGACCCGACCCGAGTCCCGAATTCCTGGAAATCCCAGCCCAAGTCTCGACCCGAGTATAGCTCGATTTGTGTCGGTCGGGGTCGATTTTGGTCGGTTTGTGTCGGTTTTCGGTCGTCGGTCGGTTTTGCTCACTCCTACTGGAAATAGTGGGGAGCCTTCTAGCATCAAGCAACTATGCACTATGTTCCCAAGTGTAAAACGGAAAGAGAAATGAAGAGGATAAAGAAGAGAGAAAAGAATAGGAGATGGAAAAGTTTTGAATTTTAGTTGTGTGTTTCCATGTTGGAAAGAAAAGAGAAGAGATGATACAAAATTAAGCCTAAAATTTCACTTCTCTCCAAATCATCCAAATTCTCGAGAACATGATTATTTTTCATTTTCCTCTCCACTTCTCTTCTCTTCTTTCTAAAAAGAAACTCGGGAACAGAGTGGGCTACCTGTGATAGTTACTGCAATAGAACCGATGACACCACTGTCATATCAGTTTTTTCTCTCTACAACAACTTCATGAGCAACTGGCTGTGATGGGTGACCAAGGACACCATAAAAAACATACCCCACCTAAACACAAATATACCCCACAAAAGTCAAATAAACAAAACACCCACACACAAAACATACTCACACGACTCGGGCGTTATTTCGACCGGGTCCTTCTTTTTATGCATGCGAAGACGCGTCCTTCAATTAGGGCATAATGGGGATGACCGACTTCATGACCATGCATTATGGCCGGTCTAGTGTATTTTGAAACAAGGAGGGATGCGTGTGTGATATTGTCTACATACAAATCTTGTGGGAGGTGAGTGATGGTGAGTGCAGTGGCGGAACTTGAGCATATCAATTGGGGGGCCGAAACATTCAAGCGTAACATGTCTCTTTTCATATAAAATAGAAATTACATTGTATAGTTTATTTCAATCAAGCATTTTCTTAGATATTGCTATTGAGAAATCAAGAAATGGTATATATCGTTCATTCAACTTAAAACAAGACAAAAATCTTATAAAAAATAACAAAAAAATAAAAATATTAACAAGTAAAATAAGATAATCAAACATTGTTAAATTTATTCTCAAAGAAAAAAGATAATTAGAGCATTGAAAATGGTATGAGTAGGACTTCGTTTTTGAAACTTTAATATATCTTAAAGTCTTTTATGCTTTGTTATCATATTTTGAAGGGTCATAATGTAAACTATTTTCCAAAATTCCATATTTCACTCATATGGCTAATGCTAGAGGTGGCAAAACGGGTGGGGCGGGGCGGGCGGGACACGGGCCAAACTGACACATATTATACGAATCGCTTAAGAAAAAGACCCAAAACGACGAAATAAATTCCTCAAACTTAACACCTCAGGTATATTTAAAAAATTAAATATATTATATCTATAAGTTTTTCTTTAAAAACAATTTTAATGTTTTCCAATTAAGAGAAAATATGTGCCGTTTGTGCCTATTTAACTTTTAAATGGGCAATATATGCCCATTTCAAAAAAAGAAATGAGCTAAATGTGCCCAATACAAATTTTGCCCATTAATACCCCATTTTTGGATTTTGGTCACAAAAATTGTTACCATCTAACTATGCAAAAAAAAAAAAAATCATAAGATTGGGGGGGGGGGGGGGGGGGGGGGGGGGGGGGGGGGCTCCCAGCCCTCACTATCCTCTGCTTATGGGTGAGTGACTAGCTCCCTCTTTTTGGTCACGCGTGAGATGTAAACAAACACCACACTCAATCACCATGGCAACGTAAAAAAAAAAAGGAGCATGTTTTTGAGTGACAGTGTGTGTTTGTGTGTATGGGCTCTTTTATTTAAAAAATTTGGGAGTATAAGTAAATGATAAGTAAAGGTTATTGCGGGTGTGAGTAATGAATTAGTAAAAAAGAAGGGGAAATGGTGTGAACCTAAAGTGACGGTGGGTGAAGATGTTTTGTTGGCTCATTGCTACGTTCAGTCTTAAGAGAAAAGTGTGTAATTAGTTTCCTTGGCTCTCCGTCATTGCTTAAATATTGTTTGTATTCGTTTATCAGTTTATCAATATAAATTGCCTCACACATCGCAAAACTAATATAATTTTGACGAGAAACTATCTTTCTCACTTTTTGAATTATGTGAAAGTTAAACTACCGAACACAATGATTCAAATTAAAAGTAAACGCTCAATTATTCGGACAAAAATCAAACAATTTTAAAAATTACATTACATTCGGTTACAAATTAAAGTTTACATCTACATTTTGCAAGTTCTTTCATCTATTAACGTTTAAATATAAAAACCAAAATAGAAAGAGGCTATGTTGGCAATGGGCTTATTGGAGCGTATAGAGGCTTGAGTTTTTAAAATAAGTTGTCTTTTAAAATAAGCTTTATTTGTCGCACAAGTTTATGGAGGCTTATAAATAAGTCATAAGCCTCCATAAGTCCAAACACATGAAAAAAGGCTTATAAGAGCTTATAATTAGTCAAATTACTTAAATATCTTTCAAAATCGTAAAAGCTAAATATATATGTACATTAAATTTGGTATTTTTATGTGATTTTACATTAATAAGCTTCGGCTCTAAATAATTCGACAAACTAATTTTATAAACTTATCCCTCAAAGTAAAAAAGGTGCACAATAAATATGGAAAATCGGTAGTAGTGAAAAGATGAAAATAAGTCATATTCCCGCGCTGATTTCAAAAAGCAAAAAATAAAAAAGAGATTATTCTTATTAAATTGGGGGAAAACCAGTCCTCAAATTAGGGTTTCTCAAAATGGATACCAGTACTCCAATGGATATCGCCGATCAAAACACCACCAACGGACACACCTCCGACCACCACCACCAGCCGTCCATCCTCCCGGAAACCACACCAGTAGCTTCTTCTCCGGTACCGGTAGCATTACCGTCACCGGCGCGGCGGTGGCACCACCCGTGGCTGAAGATAAGTTCCTTGTTTCAGGTAATACAAACCCTAACTTAATGGATATATGTATGTGACGGTTAATTGTTGATATTGTTCAGTTTTGATGATTTGTGTAGTTGAGGTGTGTTTGAAGCCTTCTAGCACGGCCAGAATCGAGGACGTTAAGTTCGCAGTCGAAAGGTAGTTACTTTGAATAGATTGTATGAATTGTGCCCTAGCATTTATCGAGAAATGTATTACTCCTTAATAATTAGACTTGGTTAATTTGTAGTAGTAAATGTATTTGAATTGAAGGAGAATAACATTCAAGTGTATTAAGTCAAAGGCACGGCATTTGTGTTTAGCTGCTTACAGTTGAACATAAGTTTCTATTTTACTCTTGTATTGCCAAAAACTCGGAATGAAATAATACATTGAACTTATCCCAAGTTAGGTAGGTTAGATAATAGTTTTTGTTTGTAAATACCCCAATGCTATGAACTAACGGCACTGATAATTTATATTTTTTGTGGTTAATTCTGTTCAGAATGCTAGAATCGAGGAACTTAAGCTATGTTGATGGTCCAGTTGATATTCCACTCGATGACACATTTCTCGTAGATAATGTGCAAAGAATATGTATTTGTGACACAGGTATATCTTATACCTTTTACTTTGTATTTTAACTACTCGCACCATCAGTGGTAAAGGAAGTAAAGGATTGTTGACTGCGTGTATTAGGCTTGCAGATCTTTCATAAGTACACGTATTTCAGTTGCTCTTCAGCGTTGTATTCATAGCAACGCGACAGATAGCACTGTTTGCTCTCTTAATTCTCATCAAATCATTATTTGTTTTTTGGCAGAGGAATGGGTGGAAAACCATGATATTTTGTTGTTTTGGCAAGTCAAACCTCTTGTGCATGTCTATCAGGTTCGAATTTTGCTTGTTGTCTGTCTTTATGCATATAGGTAGTCTTCATCCTCACTCTGCACTATTTGAAAGGCGCACTTTGGCCCAAGTTGAAATTGTAACTTAAGAAAATCTAGAAAGTGAGTTTGCTAAATTAACACTCGTTAACCGTCTTACACCAAAGCAAAGACCTAAATATAGTATACTTACTACAGTCACTGCTCTTTGACACGAATACATGATGGCTACAACTTACAACTTTAATTTTATAGAGCAACAACAAGTTTTAATCGTATTGCAGGGTGCAAAGTCATGTGGCTAGTGTAATCTTAAGTTTGTGAGTGTCACTTATTATTTACCTATGTTTGTACTTATCCGGTAATTTTGACCCATGATCATGTGGATATTGTTGTAACTTTTCAGCTTAGTGAAGAGGGACCGTGTGAAGATTTAGATGGGGATAGCCAACTTTCTAGCTTTAGCGAATGGATGCTTCCTGCAAAGGAATTTGATGGCATGTGGGACAGGTTTGAATACATCACCTATTTTAATCTTCATTGTATAGTGGTTTGGTTTATGGCTAAGAAATGGCACAATTCTGCAGCTTAATATATGAATCTGGTCTCAAGCAACGGTTACTGAAGTATGCAGCAAGTGCTTTGCTATTTACCGAAAAGGGTGTTGACCCTTTACTTGTATCATGGAACCGGTACGTCTTTCTTCGTTGTCTAGTCATGTATTTTAAGGTGACCCTTTAACTAGGTTTAAGCCATAGCTCTTCTGCGTTTCTGTTTTTGATGCTACCTATTGAGAGCTACCGTTTAGATGTTTCTTGGCTCTAATTCAACAATATCTGAATGTTTCTAATGTCACAATTTTCTCGCTCAGCAAATTATAGATCAAGTTAACTCTTCTTTTACTTTGATGCGTGATTTTGTGCTGATAATTAACTAAATTTTACTTACTGTGTTATCAATTTCGGTGGTATACCACTGGTATACCACCGAAATTTCGGATTTCGGAGGTCTAATCAAATTTCGTTTCAAATCTCGCTACCGAGATATTCGGCGAAATTGACCGAAATTTGACCGAAATTTGCCCGAAATTTTGGTGTGATAGAGTGGTTTTACCGGCGAATTTCGGTATCATTTTTTTTATGCTCGATTTGTGTTTGTCGATTATCATAGATGGATGGGGATCTTGGTGGGTGACTGAATAAAATGGATGTGGATCTTGGTGGCTGCTATTCTTTAGTGTCGGCTATTCTTTTAACCCTAGACTGAAGAGATGATATTATAGGGAGAAAAGATACACCATGGCCCTTTAAATTCTTTATCTTGGACAAGTGCAGCAATACACTTTAACTCTTCTTTAGCAACTTTATTTTGTCCATGATTGGTCCCTGTAATATTAGACTGCAAGACAGACAAAACTAAAAGCATAATCAGCACTGATAAGATGATATGCTGGGAAACTGATTATGATTGTTTATTCGAACATATAAATAAACACGTATTATTCATAAAATTATTTAATAGCTTTATAAAAAAATTACCAAAATACCACCGAAATACCACCGAAATTTCAAAAATTTCGTATCTCGGTCCTTGACCGAAACACCGAAATTTTGGTCCTTAACTACTTAGTGCTGATAATTAACTAAATTTTACTTACTTTAACAAGAATTGTACTATATATAAAACCCCTAGATGCGAATCAACTACGAGAAAGCTATTTATGCGTGAGACAATTTTGCCACTTTGAGGCATTGAGAAATTTAGTATTTAAGAGCTGCCAAGAACTGGCAATACAGGTTTTCTGGTAATGTCAGCATACCATGTGTGCTCTTCCCTCTGATGAGACTCCGGTGGAAAAAAGAAAGATACTGTTATGATAAGGGCAAAGAGCGTATAATAGACATTTATAATATAACAAATTTATTGCTAAACATGGTCTAAACGTCTCCCTTGTAACCTTTTCGCGGTGCAAGACTGCAAGTATTGGCAGGGTTCGTTTGTATTGAAGAAAGCTTCTTTGTTTCCAAAAGTTATAGCATTAAATGTCACTTATACAATGTATTAGTCTGATAGCTCACTCTTGCTAGACATTGTAGTAAACTGGAAATATAGAATTATTATTATAAGCATTGAGGATGGCATATACTTGGATTTTTGGCTGGAAATGGAAGATGCCATTTAACTGAATCATGTAATGGCAAATTGAAATCTTTTAATGTTTTTCACTACTGCACTTCTATCAACAACAATACCCAATCCCGCCGGAGCGGGGTATGGGGGAGGTAGAATGTAAACCGATCATACCCCTACCCCAGTGAAAACCCGAGGGTAGGGAGACTCCTACCAGGAAGACCTCCGAGAATTTGATTGGTGTCTTCTATAGTTCTTGAATAGCATATAAGCTATTGTGTTTTATCCAATCTAATAACGTTTTCATAATTGCAGTATCATTCTTTTACATGGTCCTCCAGGAACAGGCAAGACATCATTATGCAAAGCGCTGGCACAGAAACTGTCTGTACGTTTTAGCTCTAGGTGTGTATCCTGTGTTGTTGACTTCTTTCAGTTAGCTCACCCATATGGTCGTATGTGCATGTTCATTATTGCGTGTATACTAAGATGACCATTTTTATTATCTCCAATCAAAACAGATATCCACACTGTCAGCTGGTCGAAGTTAATGCACATTCGCTATTCAGCAAATGGTTTTCTGAAAGTGGCAAATTGGTAACGCTTACAACACTGTACTCTTTGATAATATTTCAAATTTCTAGATGTCTACATCTTGCACCATTCCGTCAATAAGTACTCCCCTATTCAAGTATTCATTCATGGGCGAGCCTTAGAAATCAAAGACTGATACACTGATATACCCCTTTTTGGCCAGAAGGTTTACCCTTTTATACCATTACCCAGTTACTGTGATGTATCTATGCATTAAATCCTTAAAAAGAACAAACTTAAAGTACCTGGATGCTTAATTCCGAGTTTGACTTGTGTAACAGCGAGTGTGACACTTGCAAAGGTAGACATGTGCATGGTTTTTTTGGAGACATGGTTCAGATGAATATAAAGCATTCACACAATTTTTCCAATCAGTATTTGTTAATTCCTTGCTCATTAGCAATAACTGGTTCTGTTTTTTTCAGACCTATAGGAACTTAGAAGCCTCCGTAATGTATAATGTTCATAGTCTAGGTGGTTTAGGGCTATGTTATAGTAACCTGCACTCCTTTTCAGAATAGAGGAGCCTGTTACAACTTTCAGCTATATGAATTCTAAGTACATTTATTCAGCCTACATTCTGATAATCTGATTAGTACATGTATGTTTTAACAAAGACCTTTATCATCGTAATCCTTTGGTCTTAATCATAAATTTCAACTTGTATACGATGGTTTCAGGTTGCCAAACTTTTTCAGAAAATTCAGGAAATGGTGGAGGAGGACAACAATCTGGTATTTGTTTTAATTGGTGAGAAACGTACTTGTCAATTACTCAATTGGTTTACCAGTTTTTGGTTATCATTGTCTATCTGGACTTCATTTCACAAGGTTTACACCTTAGTTGCATTTTTATACTCCATCTTTCGATACTCACGGCTCATTAATCTGCAGATGAAGTAGAAAGTTTAGCTGCAGCAAGAAAAGCTGCTTTATCTGGCTCAGAACCTTCAGATTCTATAAGGGTAAATAACCTTCTTAAGGAGTGAAATACTAGTTCTAACTATTGTAATTGGCAGTGAACTGTCATATGACCAGCACAAAATCAAAATAAATAAATAAAAAGATGACATTGAAGCTGTTAGGAAATAGCACAAATGAACATTCACTTAACAGATTGCAGATGGTAACAAATTTGTCCATCTGTATCAGAACTGATGAGATGAACCAACATAGTGTCTGCATGGCAAAATGAACAACTGCAATATCTTGTTTATCTCTGCATTTAGGACGTATACAGATCACTTAATAAGTCTTGCGAAGTACAATCGTTAGAAATACCGTCCAACGTTTTTTAAGGACTAGATCTGATTTCTTTAGAAATCTGGTAACTTGATTCTATTATGACATACAAACTTGGATATTTGTTTATCAGGTGGTAAATGCTCTACTGACCCAGATGGACAAATTAAAGTCCTCACCAAATGTGATTATTATGACCACATCCAACATAACAGCTGCTATTGGTATGTTTCAAAATATGTTTTACATCATCGAATGTGCAGTTTCACTTATCATTTTGCTTCCTATCTGATATTTTAGCTACATTTCATGAAAATTGGATAGTCATTTGGTTGCGTTATATTAGTTTTTTAAATTTGGCTTATATTAGAATATGTGTAAATTTGGCTTATATTAGAATATCTGTAAATTTGGTCCAAAAACGTTTCAGAATTTTGAAGTGGTCTTTCTTGGGGTGGAGTGAAATCTTACCACTAGTTTTGGATTTTGTAGATATTGCATTTGTTGATCGAGCCGATATAAAAGCTTATGTGGGCCCTCCTACTCTACAAGCACGTTATGAAATACTAAGATCATGCTTTCAGGAGCTTTTACGCACTGGAATCGTTTACGGTGCTCAGGTATCTTCAGTCTCATCTCCTTGTCATGAATCTCCAAGACCAAAATCACCCCAGGTTTGCTGAATGTGTAAAAAACATGTTGGACTTTATATAGGATGGCGATCAGTTGATTCTTCCGAACTATAGTAGTTTGAAAGGCATTTTGGCTTCAGCAACGGCCGAAGACTCTCAATTCCACTTGAACATATTCAAGCTCCTGCTTGAAGCTGCCGAAGCATGTGAGGTAGAAAGTGATCTACTGTCATTATTAATTGCCTTGGTGCTTGTCGACTTGATCAAAGAGGTGGCAACATGTGCGGGTCGGGTCTGTTGACTCACTTAACACATTTTTGTCTACTTTGTATAACTTTGAACACATGATCGATGAAAAAAAGACTTAAAGATGATTTTCAACCCGTTTTTGTACCTCTTTTGACTGGGTTTTTTAACTTGACTCATCTGACCCGTTTGAGATTAAAAACACCCAAATCGACCCGTTTAACTGGATGGGTCGAAATTGCCTCCTTTAATCAATAATCATTAATCATACCATGTCTTTCTATCTTTCTTATCCAGGGATTAAGTGGAAGATCTTTAAGGAAGCTCCCATTCTTGGCTCATGCAGCACTTGCCCATTCTCAGTGTCGTGACGCCACCAAGTTCTTACGTACAATGATCAACACAATCAAAAGGGAGCGCTCTGAGATACCTGACTAGGTGACAAGTTTCTACCAATCAATTTCTTGTTGTGGAATGTAAGAATATCACGAGCCTTCGTGTTTATGAATGGTTTGCAACATCTATCAGAACTTGTGAATATAGAAGGTGCGTATATTAGACAAACTTGAACAGATCTACCAACAATATAATGTAGAAACTCGTTTAGATAACAATATGATCTCACCAATATGGTTTCATTATGATATCAACATCATTCTTTCATCATGATATAAACGTCGTTCTTTCATGATTAAATTACAAGCAGAAGTGGCAAAGAGGACGATTAGGGTAAATGGGTTTAAACCAGTTTGTGTTGGGTTGACCAACCAACATTGTTTTTTTTTTTTTTTTTTTTTTTTGTCATTATACTTGTTGTGTCGGATGAGTCATATATGACTCTTAAACCTCTTTGGCCGCTTTTTGATGGCCAACTTTTTTTAGTTATCATCAATTTACAATATTGATCAACCCGTTTTACATAATTTGGTTACTGTTAGTCATCTCTAGTTACAAACTTACAATGTTGGTTCAAAGTTGGATCAGTGGTCGTGTTTCAACTTGCAAAATTTTAGTGATCAAGAGATTGCTTTATGGGATTATCTAGTCACAAGCTCTAGCATTGAGCTATAGATAGTAGAACCAGGCGAACCCTATGTTGAGTGATATTCAAGAAATGGGGTGCTACTTTATGCTATTTTTGGTATTTGTGTTACGATGTACACATCTTTGTGTCTAGCTCAATCTCTTGGTTTAATTTTCGACAAAGTTAGATCACCATCGTATTTCTAGACTCGTTCATACATGGTGATTGGTGGACCAAAGAGGGATCTATATCTATCTTATTTCTTCAATTTTATAACATAAACCTCTTCAAAACTTTGTCTACACGGCATAACCTATATAAAGTACTCCATATTATACATTATTTTATACATGTGTTTAATATAGCTTTAATCTTATAATACACGACTCACACCCACTTCATAGAAAACAAAGAAGACAAAAAGTATACTAAAAACAATGAAAAGTAGTAGACTCTCCATGATGCCATTGATCACTTTTTGAAAGAATAATAAAGACCCTTAAAGGTTAAGGAAACCTGAAATTAAGAAATTTTTAGAAAGTTGACAATGCAATATTCTTCATAGGCTCAATTATTACCTTTAATTTGTCTTCAATTGTTTATTTTGCTGAAAGAATTTATTAGGTGTGGACTAAACCAACACGGGTCCCTCGTAATCTCTATAATTTTTTCTCTTGGTTTGATAGTGACAAACGTAATTATATTACTATTATAGAACAACTTAATCGCCATCTTAATGCCATCAAACCACAATTTGTATGTGGTATTGGACAGATGCTCACTTTTTTAATTTGTGGCTAGGTTTGTTCATGCTTAAAAATGTGCTCATATTGTGCGGGAAATGAACTCATATGTAGTCAACTGTAAACCAACTAGTTTTTTATATTATACTACAAAAATACAAAATGACCCTCACTTACCATTTAACGTATGGTGAATTATCTTCTCTAAAGTTGGAGATCATTTTCACTTTACCACTTTGTTTGTATAATACAATACTGAGTATAAGGCTTTCGAATAATTTATAAAAAATAATACAATACATCGGTTTAACACTGTAAAGAAGTCTTTAAAGTATAAACGAGTGAATTGATGGCTTTAAATGAAGATATCTTTTTCTTTAATTGAAGAGATCATTGACCTATAAGTGTTCTCCAAGAAAAGTATATTAATTGACACTTCGAGCTAGGTACATGCATATTTAATTTAATGGACTGTATTTGTGAGAAGTCGTCGCTACCCTTTAGGACCATCTACGACTGCTCGTAACGGGGATCCTTTTCACGCCTAGGAAATGAATTACCTGGTTTGGTGAATGTGTGATATTAAGCTTATAATATAGAGCAATGGATAGTGCATAGTGCATACACACCAATGAGAAGGAGCGTTTTGTGTTTTTATGTGTGTTTAAGCAAGGAGCAAATTTTCTAAATGCCTTAGAAAGTAAAAGTTAGTCTCATGTATACCATGAAAGAAATCACTTTTTAAAATAGACTTGAGCGATTAGACGATTTGTATGACTTGATCAGCTCTATTTGGGCGACTTGTACTTTATTAATAAAATATGTGACTCGTGTTAAAATTCTGGTGGAGTCGTTCAATCGCCCATGCCCATGTACTTTATTAACAAAAAAATGCGTCAATGTGTCAACATTTGGGTGGAGTCGCCAATTTGCCCAGCCGTCCAAGTCTATTTTGAGAAGAGTTTTTTTTTTTTTTTTTTTTATTTTTTTTTTTTATTTTTTTTTTATGTGTGTGTGGAATTATGTTTTAGTTTTGAGGCATTTAGAAAATTGGCTCTTAAGTAAGTATAGTTCAAATAGTGATTGACGAGTGATTGTTATTGAATTGAAATTGATAAGAAAGTAAAGTGAAAATGAGTGATAAAGCTCTAAGATAACAATAATGATGATCATCGTCATTACATCTAATCTAACACACTTCATTTATCGTTTACAATGAATACCTTAGTTATATGTAGTGAACCATACATTTGGTTTTATATTCTCCATTTGTCTCAAAATAATTGTTTAATTTTGATTTTTTAAGTATTTTTTTTTCGATTTTAACTTTAGTTATTTTCTTTTGTGTGTTATATAATACTTGATATAAAATATATGAATTTATAGTATTTTAAATGTATTTAATTAATATAATTTTTATCAAGTATTATATAAGGGATTTTCTAACATGTGCCCTAAATTATATAATATAAACAAAAATACTTAAAGTTAATTTAAAAAAAAAATCAAAAATCAAAAATCAAAACAGAACAAATATTTTAAAACGAAAATTACTTAATTTAGATAGATATAACACCTTTGTTGTTGTATCATGTTATATGCAATACTTAACTTATCAAAACTATTTACTCCGTACATCACTAAACTACAACAATTTTTTATTATTATTATTTTTTTAATATGAAAGAAATAGGAAGAAAAGAAGAAAGTGGTGAAAAGGAAAACTTAGGGGGGGTCCTTTGGGATGGTTGTGAAAATCTGACTCGATTGTGATGTGTACAATTTGAGTATGACAAGGCACAGCAAAAAAAGCTAAACGACACCGAACCCACCCACTGTCTATCTGCCACGTGTACATATCTATCAACTTGGTTTATTCTAGGTCAGGAAAACCTTTCCTTTTTTACCTCATTTTCCGAAAAATACCTTCATTTACACGAAAAGTACATTTTTGAGACCTAAAACAAACGGGAGGGTTATAATGACCCTCACAATTTGGTTATAATGACCCCCTCAATTTTTTTATTTATTTATTTATTTATTTTTTATTATTTTTTTATTTTTATAATTTTGTTTATATCAAAAAGCTATAAACCTGAAAGTGCGGAACCGAAAATATAAAGTTTAATATGTCAAACGCTTAAAACTGTCAAAAATATGAAACAGAAACTGACAAAAACTGTACTGTGCAGGAAAAAAATAGGGGACAAGTGGAGAGACAAGGGGCCTGACACCCTTGTCCCCCGTCCATATAACATATCCCAAAACAAATACTCCTTTCTGACCCACAAACAGCTGTGAATATTGAGCTATAAACACGAAGAATCGACGGTTGGTTAGACCAAGAGTAGTGGTAAGTAGTGTGGGTTGGGGCAAATTGCGACACGTGACATGTCTTGATAATGAAAGTTTGTAAAGAAATGGGAGTAATGGGAAAGGGCGTTGAAGCTTTGGGGTTTTTTTTTTTTTTTTTTTTTTTTTAATTTAACACCTTTATTTTTTGACGTTAAAGCTTTAAAATTACACAAGTTAACGTTAAATCTTTAAAAATTGTTTTAAAATACTTAAAAATATAAAAAAAAAATTAAAAATCTTATCTTTAACGCTGGCGTTAAAGATAATATTTTCATACTGTTAACGCTCAGTGAATTGAATGTTAACATTCAATTTTTACCACTTTTCACGTTAACGTTCAACTTCCTAAAACGTTAACGTGGACTTTGACCACCGTTAAAGCCCATTTTTACCTATAAATATCACACGTTTTTTACCTTTAACGCCACAAAACTAAACCTAAAACTTTAACTTTGCCGTCAACGTTCACAAAAACTAAAAAAAAAAATGGCTAGCGGGAGTGATGCACGAGTTCCATGGGAAGAAAGCGAAGAAATTGCTTTGGTGAACTCGTATTTGACTGTCTCCGACGTTCGGGCGGAGACAAATGATACGAAAAAAGATTTTTGGATAAGGGTGAAGCAAGACTTTCACATCTCGCTTGGTAGGGAGCGGGAATACCGTAACATGGATAAGATCACGTCCAAGTGGCATTCACTTCGGGCGGAGTTGTTCGAGTTCGAACGGTGTTACCGTGAGTGCACCAACGAGCTGGATGATGAGGATCAGCAGCTCGAGGACGCGCTCAGGCTGTGGAGGGAGCGACACGGCGGGGTCTCGTTCAAGCACCTCACCAGTTGGGCCCTGGCGAAAAACCACGTGGGAACCAACATTTTTAATTTTGAGGTTTTTTTTTTTTTTTTTTTTTTTTTTTTTTTTTTTTTTTTTTTTTTTTAATTTTAATGGAATGTATTTTTTTTTTTTTTTTAATGTAATGAATGTTTTTTTTTTTTATGAATGTTTTTTTTGGTTTAACGTTAACGTGAAAGAAAGTATATAAAAAAAAAAAAAAAAACAAAAAAAAAACAAACTTGATAATTATATTTAAAATTAATAAAAGTAAGTAAAAAAAATAAAAAACAAGCTTCAACGCCTGTTGATGTATCAACGCTCGTTGGATTTTATAGCCATTCAACGTGCTTCAACGCCCCAAGGGGGTGGGCCAACGGGCGTTGAAGGGGCAACTAAGCCCACTTCAACGCCCATTACTCTTGGTCTTAGAGCTCTACTTGTAGTGAGCAAGTGAAGTTACTCATTTGGGGTTCACGGGATGTCACATCACTTTAACAAACCTCCACAATTAACCCCCCCACTCACAACTAACCTCAATTTACTCATTTGAGTCCCACCACTTACAACTTTATTTTTTTATTCAAATTTCCAAATAAACAAAATTCATTTCATTAAAAATAAAAATACATTACAACATATTAAAATTAGACGCAACTAAAAATAACGATACGAAAAAAAAACGATACGGGGAAAAAAATACAACACATATTAATAATACGAAACTTAAACATTTTACTCGTCATCTTGATATTTCTTCATTATTTGTTCTTGTCTCTTGCGAATGATAGCGGCTTTGGCCGGTGTGGTCATGTCGGGATCTAGCATGAGAAACTTCATCTCCTTCATCTCTAACGACTTTACTTCCTTCTCCCTCCTCGCCTCGTACGCGGCCATTTGAACGTCGGTCAGTCTGAAGGTCGAACATCTCCAAAATTTGGTTCCAAAAGTACTCTTCGGAACGGTCATTTCCCATTTCTTTGTCTTGGGAAATTTCTATCCAAATTTCCGCAAGTAACTTTTCTTCTTCCTTGGTCCACTTCCTATTCACACGCGTACCTACTTCTTCCACGTCATCTTCATCGTCCGCGTCCAAATCCACGCCTTTTTTGATTTTTTTTGCCATCGTTTTTTTTCCTCGGGATTTGGCCGGTTCACGTGCTTGTGGTACTTTGAATTGTGAACCTGATGGTTGTGATTCAAATTGTGGTTGTCGTTGAGATCGAGGAAATGTTGAAGGTTGTAACGGGTTAAAAAACTGTGATGCCGGAAATCGTTGGGGGTAATTTGTGAATCCTTGTTGAAACGCATATAGTTGATTAAGGTAAATTGCCTCCGTGGTCAATTGCGTACCATATGGCGACGACGAGTTAGAATTTTGCGACGAGGGGGTAGACGGGTTTGACGAACCCCGTATTTTTATGGGTTTGACGTGAGGAGGTTCGTAAAATAGCCGCCTTCATTCGAGTTTTGAGACATTGTTTTTTTTTTTTTGAGTTGAGATATAGAGAGTAATGTTATTTTTTGGTTGAATTGAATGTGAGAAAAATATATGTAATGGTTTGGTATTTATAAGGTGTAAGTTAAGTTTAAAATAATAATAATAATAATAAAAAAAAAAAAAAAGTTGCAAACGGTAATAATACCATTTAATTTGAAATTCGGCCCATCAAACGTTCGAATTGTCAGATAATACCCTCGCCGTGCAAACGATGATGGTTAAAGTGGTGTGAAAAACAAGGGGGCGGTGTGGTGGCGAGGCACGGCGAGGAGCAACGAAGATTAAACCGGGTGCTCTTATTGGTACGCCGTGATAACCACACCCTCTTAATTTTTTATTATTATTATTTTTTTTATTTTTACTTTTATTTTATAATTTTATTATTATACAACTGTAAAATAAAAAAATAAAATAAAAAATATAAAGTTTGATAACTCACAAGCAGTAAAATATAAAAAACACGGAGCAAAAAACTGTCTTTGTTATGTTAATAAAGCGGGTAAAACTGGCTATAAAAATGATTGTGCCACCTTTTGAAAATATATTACTCCGTATTTTTTAAGTTTTTTCATTTTGTCTTTTAGTTACTACATCTTTATTTTTATTTTTTTACCTTTTAATTAATAACTGTGACAAAAAATATATCGTGTTATAAAGACGCAAGATAATAAACTGCATAAAATTTAGACAAGTCTAAAAAAAATACGAATATATTCTTCAAATGTGACAAAATATAGAGAGTCAAGATTACAATCACGAAAATGCTACATCTGTCTTTGAGTACGAATATATTCTTCAAACATAAATTGTTACAATTGTCTTCGACTTGAATATATGTCTTCCCATGCAGATGCGATATCACTTATATACCTCCTCCATTGTGGGTGATTTGACGGTATTGGGAAACTTTCTCGCAGCGTTAGATTGATGAAATGATTGTTCCTCACACGTGCAACAACTATGGGGCCATTTGCTTCTTACTCGTGGGGGCCGAACCAAATCGGAAAACACGTAGTACTTCCTGTTATGGATATGAATACAATTGGTCTCCTACCCAATGAAGTGATAACTAATCATGTATATGGCATAGACATCCATTTATCATCTGGGGCAGAACCGGTTCCCGAAAAATCCATATTTTTCCAAACGTAGTCATAGCCATCACTGCCCCACATATCCATGTAATTTTCCTTGTGAAACCTTAACTCTTGCAACAAATGATGTCAAATTAAGGGACACATATTTTCGTCGAGATCAAGACCGACGACAACTGACCGAAATCCACAGTTTCCATCACTTATGACATCCTTAAAACTTTTGATGTAGCGACGAAAAATATCTGGAATATGATAGATTAAAGGGTTTATTATAGATTCTTGGTTTAAGTTTATAACTTTTGTAGATTATGAATAATTGTATCGATGGAGATATACAGTTAGTGGAACAAACTGTTTGTCTTTCTTTCTTTCTCTTACGTTTGGACGTCTACGAGTACTTATGTAAACAACAGGTTGACGAATTGATATTGTTTCAGGATTAGATATACCTCTTAACTTTGTTAAAAGACATCTTTTGACAATCGTCGACTATTGCTCATAAACTTTCTTGAAATTTTCCACCTCCTTATCACAAGTAGGATCATCTTCCTGCGTAGCATCTGACCATGGAACAACTAGTGTTCTCCTGGAAATATCAATACAATCTAGTGGAATAGACTATCTGCAATCATTAAATAACTCATTATAAATTACCGATATCCACTCACGCGCGAATCACACTCCTAATGCAACTTATGGTGAAACGTTCACCTTGCAGAGATGCACAAAAAATTGGGCCCAACTTATACAATTTAAACGTTATATATCCGTTGCATACTAAAAAAAAAAAAAAAAAAAAAAAAAATTTCACAACACCCCAGTTTTTTATTTTATAAATACCCACAAAACCCACTTTTTTTTAAACATAATCTCAAATCTTTTACACTCTCAACTTATTACTTCATCTTTTTATAAAAAAAAAATGTCTCAAGAAAACACTCCCCGAAACATCAAACGTCTCCAACGAAGAAATTCCCAAAGCAATCCCCCGACACCCGAATGAACCTTCAATCTAGGAAATACTCCCCCGCCAAACCAACAAATCAACTTACGACTACACAAACCCACCATACCGTAATCCATACCCACAACAACAAGCCTTTAACCAATTTTCACAACAACACCAACAAAACGCCCGAGTATGGCTCAGTTTTGTGAAGTGTACAATAACGTCAAGCGTATGAATCCTATGAGTGGAGCCGGAGATGAAGATTACTACAATACGACAACTCTAAACTATGAAGCTGAATACGGAGTAAAGTTGTTGGGTCAAATATTGACCCAATTACCCCAACAGGGATTTGAACATAAAATAGCAAAACTCATTGATAAAATAGTGGGTTACTCACTGAAAGAAATCAGTGAGTGTTTATAAGGTTTGTTGTTTGAAGAAACACTTTCCTTACTGATACGGTGTCAGTGAGTAAAGTATACAAGCTACAAACAACACCAGTATCACTGAGAATTGACAAATTTCTCAGTGACCCTGAAGATACTATCTCTACATACAGACTGAAAATATAGGCGGGAACTCCCAAAAAGGAAGTCAGACAAAGTACATCAAAAGGAGTGTTGGTGTGCCTTTCAATAAAGAAAAGTGATGGGACTTTTCAATAAAGAAAAGTAATGGGGACCACCAACCCATGTGCACTTGTTTTGTTAGCTGTATATATTCTTTGCATTGTAATAGAGATAATATGTTATCCTAAACAAACAAAAGAATACACATAGTGTATTAGTTGATAGGATCATCCTCTCATTGAATCATCAAGCATAGCTTGGATCAATGAGAGTTTATTTGTCACCCAAAGGGGATGATTTACCGGAATTATCCCCTTGAAGAAGCTGAAGATGTTATCATGTAATCTAATAGGTTTTGAGTAATCTTGTAACAATTTATTCACTATCAATGAATATGTTCTTGTTTTACTCAATTTCATGGACCAACAAGTGGTATCAGAGCCTAAGGTTCATTCTTATGAGCCAGATCCATGTATGATTACTGATAACAATCTTCAATGAGAAAAATAAATGTGATCTTCAAAAACTGCTACTGATATAGCAATTTTTGAGGTGGAGAAACACATTTATAGGTGACTGACAAACACCAAAACCCTCCCTGACACACACCCACCACACAAATCCTATCCCCACCAAACCCAAAATAACCCTACTGATTCAATATAATCGGTCAAAAAGCCAATCCCTTGCACACACACAACCCACACCAAAAATACACATCCCACACACCTAAAAATCTGATCTATTACAAATCCACAAAACCCAGATCCTCTCACCTAAAAAAAACAGATCGACAAAACCAAGATCTAAACAAAAACCCACACAAAAAAATCTCCCGATTCAATCACTCAACAAAACTCTCGATCTACAATCAACACGCATAAAACCCAACATACAAAACCATCACAAATCATCGGCGGCGATAACAGCAAGCGATTCGACAAGTCGCCTGGTACACCGTAGACTGTGGATGAAGCGAGGGTTTCGGCTAAGGGTGGAACGGATAATAGCGGTTTTGGTTCTTGAAAAAAAAGAATCACAAACATCCGATGGAGAATGATGATCCGTTCTTCAGTGTTGATTATGTTTGTTGATGGGTCTCGTTTCATTAAGGAACGATTGAGATGTTAAATGGGAGTGTTTTAGTTTTGAAAGTGATTTAATTCAAATCATGTTTTTTTGGGGACTGTGATGATACCTGAATCAGAAAGTGGTTTGATTTAGAAGTTTTGGGATTACAGCTGTTAAATTGACGAGGACAGCGTGTGGGTTGGTTGATGATTCGAGTCAGTTGTGGATGGGATTATCAGGAGTGATGAAGAAAGGTGGAGCAGTGTTGTGATGTTAAATGGGTTGTGTGAATCGGGTTAGAATCAGAAACCCTGAAAAACAATCAGGGACTGAGAAACAAAAAATTCTCAGGAGGTGGTAAAAAAAAAAAAATCTCATTAGGGAACTGGAATAAGCCTCAGGGTGTTATAGAGTCTGAGTGTACTGAGGGTGAATATCAGTACATCAGGTCACTGAAACTAACCCCATCACCAGGTGACTAAAACCTCAGTGACTAAAACCCAATTCACTGAACCAAGTCCCTGAACCCTCAGGACCTTGAACACCCAGGTCTCCAAAAAATTGGAGTTTACTGATGAGCTTCTCAGGGAACAGCAGTATCAGGCTGCTGATGTGTTCATCAGGAAGCAGTAGTATCAGACTGCTGCATTGATCTTCAGGAAGTGACATGAACGTGAACACGATTGTGTTCATCAAAGTGGTGATATAAATTTTGCAATTCATTATGTAAATGTGTTAAAAAGCACACTGAATATGTTTGCTAAGTTGTATCTTGTTAATCAGGGAAGTGAAAAAAAAGGGGAAAGGACACTGATGTATCAAAAGTGATCCAGGTCCCTGAACACTGCTCCCTGAACCCCCAAGTTACTGACCCCTCAGGTGACTGACTCTTCAGGTGACTGAAACCTTGAACCCCATTGGTGATTGATCCCTTGGTTACTGAACCTCTTGTGACTGAACCCCTGAACCATCAGGACCCTGAACCCCAGTCACTGAACCTCAGGAACTAATCCCAAGTCCCTGAAAAAGCAGAACCAGAACCTTATTCACCCAAGTTATTTGTATAATCAAATAGGGGGAGATTGTTGCTATTTGTATATTCAAATAGGGGGAGATTGTTGGGTCAAATATTGACCCAATTACCCCAACAGGGATTTGAACATAAAATAGCAAAACTCACTGATAAAATAGTGGGTTACTCACTGAAAGAAATCAGTGAGTGTTTATAAGGTTTGTTGTTGAAGAAACACTTTCCTTACTGATACGGTGTCAGTGAGTAAAGTATACGAGCTACAAACAACACCAGTATCACTGAGAATTGAAAAATGTCTCAGTGACCCTGAAGATACTATCTCTACATGTAGACTGAAAATATAGGCGGGAACTCCCAAAAAGGAAGTCAGACAAAGTACATCAAAAGGAGTGTTGGCGTGCCTTTCAATAAAGAAAGGTGATGGGACTTTTCAATAAAGAAAAGTAATGGGGACCACCAACCCATGTGCACTTGTTTTATTAGCTGTATATATTCTTTGCATTATAATAGAGATAGTATGTTTTCCTAAACAAACAAAAGAATACACATAGTGTATTAGTTGATAGGATCATCCTCTCATTGAATCATCAAGCATAGCTTGGATCAATGAGAGTTTATTTGTCACCCAAAGGGGATGATTTACCGGAATTATCCCCTTGAAGAAGCTGAAGATGTTATCATGTAATCTAATAGGTTTTGAGTAATCTTGTAACAATTTATTTACTATCAATAAATATGTTCTTGTTTTACTTAATTTCATGGACCACAAAAGTTCACACTCAAGCATTGTTGAGAGCAGTTAAGAAAATGTCAGAAATGGAATGAAAGTGAAGTTCCAAATTTTTTAGCAAAGGAAACAAATGAAAGGTCCAATAGATACAAGTCATCTGGGTCTAGTTCGTTCAACCCAGAGAGTGGAGATGCTAGTATTAACCTGAATGATGCCGCTGGAGATGACGAGGAAAATGAGGTGCAAGAAGTTCCACGACCACCGGGCAGGGACAAAGCGAAAGCTTTGAATAAAAAAGGTGCGAGTAAGTCGGGATCGTCGGCAACTATGAATGACGAAGTATTGGCTAAGATGATGATATCGGAGTTGGCACAGCAAGCTGAATGTGACAATGAATTGAAGAGGAAAGAACGGGCTAAATATATGACGATAAAAAAGAAGGCGGTGGAAGAACAGGCTGAGTTTACGGCGATTAAAAGGAAGGAGGTGGAAGTGCAAGAGTATAAAATAAGGCAAAAAGACTTAATGTTCTATATGCAGCCATATGAACATTTGACTGGGGAAGCACGCAGAGCCATGGACGAGGTTAGGGCGGAGATGAAAGCGAAGTGGGGTTTCAACTTTTAGTTTTAATATCGAAGTTTATGTAATGTTTTACTTTCGTATGTTTGCGTCTATTTTTAATATTCCCGGTTCATGTACTATTTTTAATATTTGAAGTTTATGTATTTTTTTAAATTTCGTACGTTCACGTTTTTATATTCGTCTATTTACGTTTCTATAATTCATAATAAGTATTAAAAAAATGAGAGTTAAGGTGAACATGGTAGATACCTTGCCCACTAAAAGGTGTTTGGGAGTGAGGAGAAGTAAGAGGAGAGAGAAAGCTGAGGTGGCGCTGAGGTATAAGGTGAAGATTAGCATGCCTTGCCATCTATCCTTAGATCCATGTATCATTTCTCATAAAAATTTTAGTTTAATTTTGTAAAAACAATTTTTTTAGTTGAAAATCAAAACAGATTTATGTTTTCGCAAAATAAAGAGTAAATTGCAAAAATCGTCTTTGTGGTTTGGCCAAATTGCACGTTTGGTCCATGTAATTCATTAAGTGCAAAAATGGTCGGATTTGGCACTGTTTCATTCACTTTTGGTCCCCCATGTTAACCGGCGTTAAGTGAGTTCCGTTAGAACTTACATGTTAGCCCTTAAGGCTAACAATCGTTGCAGCGCCCGTCCTTTAAACTAACGACAAAACCACGAGGACCAAAAATGTAGTTTACTCTAAAAAAAATTTATAAAAAATTAAAAAAAAATTATAGAAAATTTTATAATTTTTTTTTTATTTAAAAAATATATACGAAAATTTTTTATAAAAATTTTATAAAAAATTTAAAAAAAAAATTTATAAAATTTTTTTTTTGTATAAAAAATATATACGAAAAATTTTTATAAAAAAATTTGAAAAAAAATTTATAAAAAAATTTATAAAAATTTTTTATATAAAAAAACTTTTTTATATAAAAAATATATACGATTTTTTTTTCATATAAAATTTTTTCGTATATATTTTTTATATAAAAACTTTTTTCGTATATAGTTTTTATATAAAAATTTTTTTTATATAAAACTTTTTTTATATAAAAACTTTTTTTGTATATATTTTTTATATAAAAACTTTTTTCGGACGAAAAAAAAATTTTCAAAAAAAAAAAAAAAAATCGAAAAGAAAGAGTAAATTGCAAAGATAGTCCTTGTGGTTTGGTCGTTAGTTTAAAGGACGGGCGCTGCGACGATTGTTAGCCTTAAGGGCTAACGTGTAAGTTCTAATGGAAGTCACTTAACGCCGGTTAACATGTGGGACCAAAAGTGAATGAAACAGTGCACATCCGGACCATTTTTGCACTTAATGAATTACAGGGACCAAACGTGCAATTTGACCAAACTACAAGGACGATTTTTGCAATTTACTCCAAAATAAAAGATAAAAAGTAATTTGAATATGATACAAAAGAAATTTCACTTCCTTTTCCATGCAGTTATTTCTTGGAGCAATAAAGTCTTCTTTCTATAGTTTTTTCAAGAATATTAAACATGTTTAATTTATACTAAAGTTGAATAAAAAACCAAAACATATGAGCATTAAAACCCCCTTTGGACTCTACCTTCTCCCTGCTTCACTTCTTTCTCTCACACACACATACACAAATAGTGATCAAAGTACACTCCACCTCAAAGATTCAATCTTTAGTACAACCCACAACAAAATTTCTTCATTTTCTTGATTTTCCAGCCAAAAATATGGAAATGGATTTCTGGGGTTCAAGAACTCACACACCAAAACACCATCACTTTTACACACTTCAAGCAGGCAGGCTTGGCAACTCTGGTAACTTTTTTTTTTCAAGATTTTTTTTTTTTTTTTTTTTTTTTTTTTTTTTTTTTTTTTTTTTTTATTATATATATATATATATTTGCAAGTTTATGTATTTATAAAGTAATATTTGAGTTGGGTTTTTGTAAGTTTGATTTTTGGTGTGAAAAAATCCCTTTTTGGAAATATACTTTTTTTTAGAACATTTCAAGATTTTTATAAAGTGTGTTTTGGAGTATTTTTGTTGCATAAGATCTGATCACCCATGTTAAAAACCAAAATATATCGTGGTTTAAAACTCGATTAGTCGGCCAAAAGTTCAGAAACGATAGTTACCAAAAAAGAAAAAGAAAAAACCAAAATATAACTTGTGTAGGATATTAATTAGGAGTAAACTAAAAAAGATTTAAGGGTTTAACTATACATTGTACTTATATTAGGATTAGACTAAAACTAGGAAGTGTTTCCCTTGCCTTGCAAGGCAAGGAAGACCTTATGGCCAGTTATGTATAAAGGGTCGGTTGTGGGAATTATGTTCTTGTTTCTCTCGTGTTCTTCAACACGAGTCGAAGGTTGTTGCTTGTGCTCGACATACAGCCTACGATCTAGTGTTGCCGCCTATCGTACTTCAGGTTGTTGTCGTAATTGTCCAACATTTTGTCCATAAATGAAAAAAGAATATTGACTTTTTGACTTTCGAAGTCAAACTGTCGTTCCTTGTGCTTCACTGGTTCTTTATAGATAATGAGAATGAGTTCAAGTTGAATCTAGCCAAGTGTTTGACTTTCGAAGTCAAACCATATGTTTTATACTATATGGTTGTTAATAGACACTAAAAATTGGTTCATGTTGATCACTTATACAAGTTGTACTATTTGTAGCTGTGTGTGGTTCGTGACAAATTGGATTTGATTCATGTTTGAATCAGGTAATCATTTGACGATGGATGGAGATGATGATGATGTTGGAGCTTGGTTTCCCTGCCCTTTTTGTTATGTTGAAATCGAACTCCCTGTACTTTGTTTCCATTTGCAAGCAGAACACTGTTTCGACTTCAAAAACGCGGTATTTATCCCCACAAACTCCTAGCCAATCACTTTTTATGAGATGCGTTTAGCTAGTTGGTATATGAAATTATGAATAATGCATCTTACCTAGTGTTTGGGATTGCTTATTTTTCAGTTTTTCTGCTTTAAAAAAGTACTTTTTCCATCCAAAGTTCCAAACACTTCATGCTTTTCTGGCATAAAGCTACTCTCATATTTAACCTAAAACCAGGGACGGAGGCACTTAGGGAGGAGGATGGGCCATGGCCGACCCAAACACTTTTTTTGAAAGGATACTTTTTAGTGTATAAATGGGGTATTTCATACATGAAAAAATGTTTTGCTCACCCAAGTGAATAAAATTAAACTTTATAATTGTGAATATCTTCCAAGTTAATTTTTCGTGACCCTTCTGGTGACTACTACACGCATTTAACTATAGTTTTTCGAACATTACAATCATAAAGAATTGACTCTAATAGATTGCCTGATTATATTGTTCTCTAATAGATTGTTTTGATAGTCTACATATTTACATAGATTGAGAAATAAAATGTTGCAACTTTGATTAGGATTTAGTCTTGAATGATTTCACTTATTTGTCGTGCAATAAGTTTTCTAGATAGATGGATTTATCGACACCTTCTTACATTTTAATGTCCTTCATGTTATGCTAGCACTTGCTAAAAAAAATTTGGCCCACCCAATGTCACAATCCTAGCTCAGTCACTGCCTAAAACCTTTTATAAATGAACTTGATTGAAAATTTATAGTAAAATTATTATTTTTACAAATATATTGCGATTTTATGAAATAAGCAAATGCAAACACCGGTTCCAAAAGTACTTGTTTTTTGAGCAGAAGTACAAACAGAAAAAAATTAAGCAATACCGAACATCAAGTTAATGTATTATATCATTTGTTTGTCTAAGATAAAAGCTTTTGTTCAGGTGTGTCCCATTTGTGCAGCGAATTTGGGCAAAGACGCAATTTCTCATTTCACAACACACCATGTCCATTCCATAAAGGTATTCATACATATGTTCACTTGTGTGCTTTGGATACATTCAGTTCTAATAGGTTTATTGCATATGAAAATTTTGACTCATGGTTGATTTGAGTTGAGTTTTATCTTAAAGGGGATAAAGTTGAAATTTGTAATAATGTTGTTTTTGTAATTATATATATGACGAGAGTCACCAAAATCAACGTAAACCCATTTGACCTACCTGTCGGTCTTGCAACATCTAGGTTTTAACTAGTTTGTTTTGGCTGGTTACAGAGGAGGAGAAAGTCCCCAAAATCAGGTTCGTGGAGTAATGGGACGAATCTCACACGAGAAATAGCCGACAGAGGAAACATGCGCGAAACAACACCTGATCCACTGTCAGCATTCTTGTACAATGTTCCAATTTCAGAGCTTCAAGAAGATGAAGAGCCAAGTGCCACTTCTGATGTTAAAAGGTACATTACCGTCTTGTAGTAGAGTTTTCGGCATTTTTGTTTATTAGTAAATACTGAACCGATACATATCAAAGTGTACACCAATGTCTCACTATGTGTTACATGTGCAGCAGCACAAACGAAGAAGTAGATATCAAGGATAACGAAGAGAAGAGGCAACGTGCAACATTCGTTCAACAACTCGTATACTCTACCATTTTCTGAAGTAAATGTACTCAACACATATTAGTAGAGGAAGTTAGCATTGTATTAACTTAAGCTTTTGCTACACTAGCGCCAATCATTTATGATGGTTTAAATTAGTACAGCATCATTTGAGCAAGTTATCCAAAGTCACTAGATTATGTATTTTATCATCCAAAGCTATATAAAGAACACTATTTTGTGAAAAGAATGCGTATCAACAGAAATCTGATGCAAAATTGGTGTCAACTGAATTGAAATAATATGCAGCAAAAGATATATTGGTAGGCAAAACACACAAGATTAAGAAGATTACAACGACAGTAACATCCTGATGTACACGGTTAAGTTCTAGCCGCAATTAGGTTGGACCTTAGCCTATGACAGATATTTGTCCCTTCGAAACTCTACTTCTGATCTTGCCCTAAAAGTTTAAACGAGGTCGAAACTCATTCAAGTGGAAATGGTGTGTTTGGATAAGCTTATTTGTTAGCAATTAAGGGGGTGTTTGTTTAAGCTTATATAACATAAACCGTGTTCGGTTTATATAACATAAGCCACAATTTCGTGGCTTATTTTGACACTTATGGGCTTATATAACATTGTCAATGTTATATAAGCCCATAAGTGTCAAAATAAGCCACAAAATTGTGGCTTCTGTTATATAAGCCGAACTCATATAAGCTAATAAGCCCATATATAAGCCGAAACAAAAACCCTTTAAGTTGTTTTAAAAAATCTCAAATTTTGTAGCTTATGCTTGTTTTATATTGTTGCTCCTAAAAGAAGCCAATGATCTCCTCTATTCAATCACATTCTCAGCTTATCATGTATTGATAAGATGATAAGCTTATCCAAACCCCTAAGTCACACTTGACATGTATAAGAAAAGGTAAAATAGTAGCACCACGAATACTGAAATAGCTAAAAGAATCCAATAACGATGAACTTACTAACTCTGAATAATAACATCAAACGAAGATCATATTTTCAATAATTAAACTAATGAGAAACTAACATAAATTCAAGAAAAGATACGCAACATGTGTGATATCACCATAAAACTGCAAAATTAAGTGCATACAGTTATGAATATAAATCTCCAAACAACTCAAAAGTGAAACTTTCAAGCAGCTCAAAACAAGAGAAATCACTCGAGAATAGCCTGAATAACTCCAGCACCAACAGTCTTCCCACCTTCTCTAATAGCAAACCTCATACCTTGCTCACAAGCAATCGGCATAATAAGCTCAACAACCATCTTCACCCGGTCACCAGGCATAACCATCTTGGACTCTTCATCTTTATCATTCATAATCTGTGTCACTTTCCCAGTAACATCAGTAGTCCTCATATAAAACTGCGGCCTGTACCCTGCGAAAAAGGGCGAATGCCTTCCTCCCTCTTCCTTCTTCAACACATAAACCAAAGCCTCAAACTTAGTATGAGGCGTAATCGAGCCTGGCTTAGCCAAAACCATCCCCCTCTGAATATCCGCCTTCTGGATACCTCTCAACAATAGTCCAACATTATCACCAGCCATCGCCTCATCCAAAAGCTTCTGAAACATCTCAACACCAGTAACAATAGTAGTCCTAGTATCCTTCAACCCGACAATCTCAACACTCTCACCTATCCTAACAGTCCCTCTCTCAACTCTCCCAGTGGCAACAGTACCACGACCAGTAATCGAAAACACATCCTCAATAGCACACAAAAACGGCAAGTCCGTCTGTCTTTGAGGAATAGGGATATACTCATCAACAGCAGCCATCAAATCATAAATCTTATCAACCCACTTGTTATCACCCTTAGCTATCTTAGGATTCGCAGTTAACGCTTCTAAAGCTAACAAAGCACTACCCGAAATAATAGGAATATCATCACCAGGAAATTCATAACTAGACAACAATTCTCGTACCTCAAGCTCAACAAGCTCCAGCAGCTCCTCATCATCAACCTGGTCCTGTTTGTTCAAAAAAACAACCATATTCGGAACACCGACTTGTTTAGCCAGCAAAACATGTTCCTTAGTTTGCGGCATAGGGCCGTCTGCCCCAGACACAACCAAAATAGCCCCGTCCATTTGCGCAGCCCCAGTGATCATGTTCTTAACATAATCGGCATGTCCGGGACAGTCCACGTGGGCATAATGCCTATTCTCCGTCTCGTATTCCACAGTCGCGGTATTGATAGTAATACCACGCGCCCTTTCTTCAGGGGCCGCGTCAATTTCGTCGTATTTTTTCCCAATTCCACTCCCGGTAGCGGCTAAGGCCATGGTCAGGGCCGCGGTTAAAGTAGTCTTGCCATGGTCAACGTGTCCGATAGTTCCTATGTTGACGTGGGGTTTGGTTCGTTCGTATTTGCCACGCGCGGCGCGTACGGTGAAGGTGCGGCGCGTGGAGGAAAGGGTTTGTTGTTTTGGTGTAGTTGTTGTGTTTAGGAAGATGTTTTTTGAGGGTTTTGAAATGAAGGAAGATGTGAGGTTTAGTTTGAAGTTAACGGGGGTGGAAGAGGGGGTTTGGGGAGTGTTGTATTGGAATGAAGTTGCGGCTGCGGAGATGGAAGCCATTTGAGTAAGGTGCAGAAGAAGATGAGAGAATGAGATAAAGAAGATGTATAGATAGGATGAGGTGAGTGTGAGTGGTTTAAAGGGGGAGGGGTATTGAATTGAGGATTTGGGGGTTTTTATCGGGTTATAATTGGTGGCGGGTATGGGGCTATGTGACGTGTATTATCATTGTTCATATTATTTGCCATTTAGGATCCACCACATAATTATATCGGATGTCTTATTTTTGGAAAATGTACCTTAAAAACTTTTCAAGTGCATATTCGTTTTGTAGGCAGTGTGCCGTTTAAAAATGATTTGATCAAGTACAATGGTTGTAAACTTATAAAAACAAGGAAGGCTGCGAGCCGCCGCGTTGTGGCGGGCAGCGTTATTCGTTTTTGTGTACGTGATCTGGTAATAACAATGACGTTACCTCCATATGTTTTAACCCAACAGGAACTGACCGCCATGACGGTTCTGACAGTGTCTCCCCTGTATACGAATAAAGATATGAGTTAATTGTCGGTGAAAATGGTTGTTATCCGAAAGGGGTGGGCAGAAGTTACTCTAGGTTCCGGAGCACGATATCCCTGCAGACAACCTCCTTCTGACTTGTGCTACTTGGTTCACGCACATCACCCACATAGAGGATGCACATTTCCTCGATTAAATAATATTTCATTCTGGTTGTTGCCACCAAGTCTCTTGCTCCTATTAACAAACATTTGATGACTTTACCCTTTAATAGCTAAAAAAATTGATGAGCCATCATGTGAATAATATGTATTAAGAGATGTTATAAAATCCAATACATATTGCAATAGTCCCAAACACGCCCTGAAACTCTAGTTTTCAGCAGATCCAATCATTTATAGGGGTTTTTGAATTTCTCACTTAACTGGTGATAAAGGGGCTATTTTCGATTTTATAATGGGTGTTTGGGATTGCTTATTTAAGCTTATCATAAAGGGTGTTTGGGATTGCTTCTTGCATGTTGTTATTGAAATGTGTTCAAATGCGAAGAGTTGTTTTTTATGCTTTATTTTTGTTTACGTTAGCATCAATTCTCAATATCAATGGTTTTATATCTGCAAACCATATTTATACCAGTATATAAGCATTAAATCTCCAAGTAAAAATTCTAATATCAATGGTTTATACTCTGCAAACCATATTATACAGTATATAAGCATTAAATCTCCCAAGTAAAAATTTGAAAAAAGTAACTAAAACGAAGG
The DNA here is from genome assembly GCA_021014915.2 of Artemisia tridentata subsp. tridentata. NCBI lineage: Eukaryota > Viridiplantae > Streptophyta > Magnoliopsida > Asterales > Asteraceae > Artemisia > Artemisia tridentata. The sequence continues at coordinate 111,451,090 of CP139504.1, forward strand.
TGTGGTGTTGTATCAACAATTTCATTATCATTGTTACCAACGGAAACTACAATTGAACATGTGAAGCATGAGAATATGGTGCCTTAGGCATGTTCCATAGGTGCAGATTTCTTCAAAGTAAGCCTAGAAACAATAATCAAAAGCACATCAGATATTGAGTAAACAACAGTTTCATCTTACATAGTGCAAAAATCTGCATTGCTTCAAATATCATTATACATATGGTAAAAATGAATATAAACCTGACAAAAAATATTATATGAATAGTTCTAAACCAACTGTTGCAAGTGAAACCAACTTACACCAAAAAAATACAAATCAAGCCCAAGACAAATTAAAAAGGACCATCTTTTTCGAATTTAGTACATGTTCAAAGTTAAAATATATATATGCAGAATATGTTTTTTTTTAAAGTTACTTTTTGGGTGTTAATATGGTGAATAGAATTAGGGGCTGTTAATAAGAAACGTACAACAATAGTATTTTTCAATGAATCAAATGACATAATCAAGCAATAATATTAAGCCGCACACATAAAGGCAATATCTCATAGCTCATTAGCTACTACAGTGTTTGGCTTATGTAAAAAAAAAAGCCTTACGGTCAAACGAAAAAGCCTCTACTACAATCCTACAAAGCGCTACAAACCTATGATCAGTTGCTATGCGCGTATTTGAATACTGGAAAAAAAAAAGGTAAATACTTGCATGATTTGGTCTCGTTTAAAAGCACTTTTAAGTGAGGCGTATGCACCCTTCTTGATGTTCAATGCTATTAATGTTGGATAACTGTAACCAACAACTCTGACATGCTTCTCGAGTTCTGGCTGCTTACTGCATCAGCCCACACATAACCGCACAATGATAATGTCATTGGAATCTGGAAATTCAGGCGTAGCCTAATGTGGTCGACACATAAGCAGGTTGGTTAGCTAATTCTTAAAGGGTGTTTGGCATAGCTATTTTTTTCTGCTGCATATATGGTTATTTTAAGGGGAAAAAAACCGGTTTGGAGTGTATTGATTGTCCAAACTAATTCTTTTAGGACAGAATATAAGCAGTTTTAAACTACACTATTCCAAACACTCCTTAACCACCTAATGCCTTTTAGTCTAGTGTTAATTTGCATCCCAGTCTAAAAAGCAATAGGCTGCAAAGAAGTTTGGTGTTAAATTTCTGAATTTGGCCCACTGACCCGTTAGAGATTTAACATACATCATCAACTCTTATAAGACCAATAAATGTAAAGAAAATAAATGTCGGGCAACTTACTTTGACTGCTGAGACATTCCTCACGGCAAAAAAAAAAAAAAAAAAAAAAAAGAGTTTCATCAAATCACTTCAATTTCTAAATGTACAATATGCATCCTTTTGAATGATGTTGCCCGAATTTCCAGATTCCATGCGAAACGGATATCTAACATTAACATATTGATAACATGACAATAAATTTATGAATTCGTTAGACTTACGCGTGTTTCAAATGAAGCTGATTCATTGTGATCTTTCACTGGAACGCCTTTTGATATCTGTAAATCATTTTAGAAGGAGAGTTAACAACATGTGATGAAAAATGCAGCACAGGCACTAAATGATGTGTTAATTAGCAACTTGTCATGTATATAACGTACATTTTAAAATATACCACCTGGGATAATTTTCTGGAAACCTGCTGTGTTTTTATACATTTATTTCAACAGGTTTCGAACGACAGAAACATAACAGCCAATCAGGCGTCAACCCATTCACCAGCAAATAGAAAAAAAATGAGTCCTATACTTACATTTTTCATCTAAGATATAAAGTAAATTAAATGTGCCAAAAAGTACACTCAAGTGTATTTAAAAGCTTAAGAACATTGATAACTACAAAATTTATAGACCTTGGTATTTCAAATGACGTAATTGCATTCGCTCCATGAGTGCAATGAAGTTGAAAAGAGAAAACACACAACAAAGATATTAGGATAAATCGTATTAGAAACTTACATATTAACCTTCTTGTGAAAGCCAGGCTTGGTCTGTCCACCATATCCTGATTATTTCATGTCATAACAGCGCTTCCCCTGAGCAGCCAAACTATCCTGATTGTTTCATGTTATAACTACGCCCAACTTTCAAGGCTACAAAAATAAACAAAATCTCGATTAATAACTTGCTATAACCTAGGTACCCATTAAAAGTTTATACATGAAATATGGTGGCGTAAGTCAAACAACACATCTTGTATAATAGTAGTAGAAAAAAAAAAGATATAAGTTAAGTAGTAATCTCGCGACAGCAAGGGCATGTCCCATATTGTGTTTCAGGTCAAAAGTAACAGACCTTGATAATGAAAAAGGAATCAGATTTTGCCGCATCAACTGAATTTCACATGAAGCCTTCCAAACTTGATATGTTTCATAAAAAACAAACTCAAATGTAAAAAACACAATAGCTTGAAGTTACGAAACATACTTAGCATAAAGTTGGATGTTAACAGCTAACCTGAATACTTATAATTCCAAACAATTGGTCTTTTGATAAAGTTCATGATATATATAAATAAATCGACAAACCTTGATTGATCTACTCATCTGATCGGTTATTCGCATGAACGACCTTTGAAACACGTGGTATTTGTTCTTGCGCACCTATGACAACGACATGTTACCGTGTGCCATTTTCTTTTAGTGTTCTGAGCTGGCTGCATAAAAGGATTGCAGCTGCTGCAAAACAACCAACAACATAATAATTAGTACATTCTAACCGATAGAGTCAGTTTTTAAGTGCAAGCAACAGAGACCCATACCTTTGAACCACATCCAGAAGCAAACAAACTGAATTCTCAGAATGAAGTATAAAAAAGATCGCTTACGTGGACCTCCTAGGCCACAGAAGTTGGCTGCAAAATCCGATCCACCTCCGCAGGTGCTTCGGTCCCGTCTGTCCCTATCATCGCATAAAAATCAGAAGTGATGTTTTTTTAGTTGTTTGAATTAGCTTATTTTTCCGGCTTAAGGGCTTATACGAAATTTAAAAAGCTTATTAGCTAATTTTTTTGTTATGAGCTTATCATCTTCCACTTATGGCTTATGAATAAGCCATAAGCTCAACTAAGCAACCTCGTAAACCGAAAAAAGTGACATTATGAGATTTCCCCGAATCAAATACGCTCATAAAACTGTGAAAATAAGGTAGTCCAAACACTCCTTTTGTAACAGGTTAGACTTTTGGCTCCAACTTTAAACTACAATGGATTACAGAAAATTGAAAAAGCCAACGACATAATAAAAAGTAACTGACTTTGGTTTGAATATTGTTCCCTATGTTCCATCATCATTTATACATGTTATGAGGTTTACCTTAGATCAAATGTTTTGTAAGCTGTTTGGTTTTTATTGGCCTAAAAAAAGCTGAAACGAACTATGTTACCTTTTTTACATGTAGCCCTATTCATTGCATTGAGACGTTATTTCTCCTCCGGGGCTATTTGGACATGCATTTTGAAATGATCAGCTAATTACTGCAGTTACGGTCGGTTATATTATTTCCCCCCAACCTGTGACAGCTGTAAAAAGTATTTACTATTTTACTAAGTAAATTGCGTAATTAACATAAATGAACACAATCAAAATATCCAAGAAAAAGTAACAAACCGCAATTACTTCATCAATTTTATCAGCACGAAAACATCGTTGAATAGCGGAAACGGCAAAATCCTCATCGGCGCCGTACTCGCCTTCTTTCGCTGTCTACATTTTCAATTGAAACGAAACATGAACCACCAAATAACCAAATATCAACACAATACGACAAAAGGTTAAATTTGTAAATAAATTTACCGAAGCAAATTTTTTTTGTTATCCGGGTGTGCTTCGTTGAACTCCTTCCAAAAATCATCCCTGTACCACAACAATTTATTCCAATTAATTACATTAAACTAAAACAAACTATAACCCTGTATAAAATTTATGGTTAGATAAACAGAAAGAAGGCGGTAGGTAGCCTTTTCAGCTTGCTTGAATCTCTCTTATTTTGAGCTTTTCTTCACAAACTGACCACAAAACCACAAAAGCACATAAGTCTCAGTATCAGCAGATGCATCCAGAAAACACCAAAAGGTTAAACGCAAATCAATTCTAACCCTAAATCTAAGCAGTTAGGAAAACTTACCACAATCGCAATCTTCTCAAGCAATTCATCAAACACATGGTAGGCACCAAATCCACCAAAGATATTAATAACAAAAGTCAATCCCAAAATCATAACTAAACCCTTAGTTTCGTCTTTTTTTTTCACAAACCATCAAAAACCCACAAATCATATATAAAGAAAGAAATAATTAAAACTTACAGAAACTGATTACCGTAATAACTGCACGATGATACTTTTGGCGATGCATCTCAGCCGGTGAAAGCAAACCTTTGACCGGAAACAAATGACGATAAGCAAAGTTTTCACTCAAATATATGATGATAGATAACTGAAACACACAAATAAATGGTTAAAAGTGAAACCTTGTCATGGACCGCCGGCCACTTACCAGCGACGCTACACTCCTACTTCACTACGAAGATCAGCAGCGTTGAGATTGTATCAGCCGACCCAGATGCATAGTTAAGAAGATAAGTATGACAAAGATTGGCAGTTGCGTTGATAAAATCGACGGAGAAACCCTCAAAAATAAGGAAAAAATGTTAGAAAGGCTCCCGTTTTTGGACCAGGCTCCCGCCAGACAATGGGCTTCGGTGACGCAAAGTTGATGTCTTGGTGACGTCATGTTATTGATGCTGTATTATATATATAGTAATAAGCCAAGGTCAATGACGTTATCTACAAATTACAGTAACAATTATAACATAAGTATAAAAAGCGTGTACTATTCACCATAGACTTTGTAGGTATCCATAGCCCGAACCCGAGAAAAAAAACCACCTGCCCGTCCGGATTACATAGTCTCTCTCACATTCTCTCAAGTCCCTCTCCTGCTCCGACACCCACAAAACCGTCCGGCCAAAACATACTCGATCCGAAACCGAAGGATCTATAGTGTTTTTGTGAGAGGGATTTACATGAACGAAGGATCTATAGTGTTTTTGTGAGAGGGGTCTACAGTAACCGATTATTTTAATGAGATTTGTGTTTGTATCATTGCCATTTGTGAAGTTGTACATGAATACCCTTTTTTAGAGCCACATGTTGCTGGTTGAGATAGATGAAGCTGTTTATGGATTCTTCATAAGCGCACACACACGTAGTAAAACACACCCACTTAAATCTAGGGTTCTTCTATGTATGTGTGTATATATATATATATATATATATATATATATATATATATATATATATATATAGGGGCGTGTTCTATGCAGTACCAATATTAGATGCAGTACTTTACAGTACCCTTCTAAACCAATAAGAATTTAGTATTATTAAATATTTTCATTTAATTAAAAAGGGTATAATAGTAAAACACATTTTCACTTTCTTTTTGAATTTTTTAACTAAAAAACGTATTTTAGAGTCCATAATTTTCGTTTTTTTTTCTTTTTTTTTAATCTCTTTTTCAGCATACATATTTTTCAAAAAAATGAGGTGCATGTGTGTTCTTCTTTCAATATTTGTAAATTTACAAATGTTTTTTTTCTT